>PELC01000077.1:0-155580 GCA_005212705.1 Curvularia lunata | reverse complement strand
GACGTAAGCTGTTTCTCTCCACTTAAGCGCGCGTACGGACGTGAGGTTGAGGAGCTCGCCCGTCAAGGCGTCCACCACGTTGATAAGATAGACTTCCTTACAGTCTATACACGGATCCGGCCAACAGTATTCACGCAGCAGAATATCCAGTCAGGATTTCGGGCGACAGGTCTTATCCCTCACCATCCAGATCGTGTTCTATCGTCGCTGAATATTATTCAGACACCGTCTCCACCACGGATAACTACAGAGAATAACGATGTATGGCAAACAGAGACACCACGTACTATAGCTCAGCTTCAGCAGCAGGCGAAATGTCTTCAAGACCGGCTTCAGTGGGAATCTCAGAGCCCAACAAGCCAGCTTCTCCGCCAAGTTATTAAAGGCTGTCAAATTGCGATGGAATCAGCGACTATACTTGCTGAAGAAAATAAGAAGTTTCGTCAAGGCAATGAGCTTAGACGACAGAAAAAAGATCGGCGGCGTCAATATATTGCTTCTGGTGGAGTGCTCCAGGTGCAACAGGCTCATCAGCTTACTGCAGAGGTAGAAAGGGTAGCTAGAGAGGTTGAGCAGGGTGAGGGCAGTCAGCGACGTCAGCGCGCGCCGCCGACGTGCTCAAAGTGCCATACTCAAGGGCATACTCGAACTTCATGTAAATCTAGGCAATGAATTATAATTATATTTTTTATCTAATTTTCTTTCGTTGTTGTGGATCTACTATGCGTCGCGTCGGGTCAGGTTTGGTGGGGTGGCCGGATGACTGATCTGGCCGGATGACTGATCCCGCACGTTATCAGATAAGTGATAGCATCTGGGTGTGATCGAGCAATCGGATCCTGTGATCTCAACCAATCAGGGCTGATCGCCAAGGCCTACCCCTAGGCGAGGCTGATACGCTACAAACGCGTCTCGTACCTACCCACTGTCAGAGATAGTCTCTGTCTGTTAGACTGTGAGGGGTTTTCTGATCAAGGATTGATTGAGATCACTGTGATAAAAGGCTGTGATAATTGATCGTGGAATTGGAATGTATTGATTGCTCTGATCTCTGTCTGCCCTCTGTAGGGGCGCGAGGGCGCGCCCCTTATGAGAGCTATCGCTATTGTTTTTTTTGTATCAGGTAGGCCGCTGAGTATCAGCCTCGCCTAGGGGTAGGTCTTGGCGATCAGCCCTGATTGGTTGAGATCACAGGATCCGAGTGCTCGATCACACCCAGATGCTGTCATTTATCTGACACTGTCAATCATAAGCTATTGCTTATTAAAGAGCAGTCCCTTTTACAATAAATTCTAAAAGTGATGACCATGCATGACAGGGTTAATGGAGACCTGGCAAGAGTCAGTGTGGGGCGGTGAGACACGTGACGTGATCCCGCTAAGACAGGATGGATGGGATAGTAGGACTAAGTGTACTCGCCCCACGGAGCCTAGTTCTGCCGAACTAGGCCCTACCCAGCTCACCGTCAGTCACCAGCTCAACGTCAATTTTGCTACCCCCCACCACTTTGACTCAATTTTTGTCTACAACAATATGTCGCAGCGCTTTGGGACTTACACGTAGATTAAAGAGCGTATTAAAATTACTATTGCCGAGTTAGATAGTGGTGTCCACGCAAATATATGCACAGCAGCAGACTATAATTATGTGCCCTATAGTAGGCTCCAAAAGCGTGTCTTAGGCCGCGCATTAAAAATAAAACGAGCTGCACTAAATCGAAGGCTTAATTAATAATAGGAGAATACTCTAAAGACGTATATTACTCGCTGCGACGCATTATACATACCTTCTCTTATACCGTAGCTAATTTCTACCGCGTAGTGGATCCTCGATCTCAAGCACCTAAATAGCAAGGCACCACCCATAGGCAAAAACTAGATCTCATAATAGCTGGCGCGCAACCTAGACTACCACCGTAAAAAGTAGAAAAAGTAGGAAATAAAACGCCTAGCAGCTAACATAGTAGAGGTCTACAAGGGGCACTTTACCGCTCTAAAGCGCGTAATTAATAACTAAGTATACTAGTTATACAGCCTAGAGATCGATACAATATAGATGAGATTGTTAGAAGCTTAGCTCTATGCCACTAGGCTACTACAACCAAAAGGTACGAGTAATCAGCATTCTGCTGATCTCGGGCATATAACAGTATATATCCTGATAGACTCTGCCCAGGTCTACCCCGCACGCGTCAGCCTTACCCAAGGGCCTGACACTGCCTTCTGGAGACCAACGGTGAACGGTCCGAATCTACAATGAGGGTGAAGGACGACCCGTCTGCCTACTGCATAGTATGTTACTCATTCGGAACTTTTAGGGCTGGTTTAAACCAAAGACATATGTAGGATTTCTTGTTAGGATGATATGCCACGATCTTCGGCCCACTAACCCAGAAAAGTCTGGAGGTCTCAACGCAACATACCTACCTAAAGAGGCTGCGTAAACGTACATCGTCAAACTTCTTGGCATTAAATCTGCTCTTGAGGAGGGGAAGCCGCTTTGCATGGTTAATCATGCGGCGAATTGAGAACCAGACGTGAGAGTTACCCACAAAGATGCCAAGGACTGACAGTTCAAAGTCACGCCGCGTGCCGCACTTTGCAATTTTGTGAGACGAATTGGCCAAGTAGTAGGAGGTACGAGTATGTGCATTATGATGTAGGCCTCTCTCTCCTGTTTTCTGCCGCCACTGTCGAACTATCGAGCTTCACCGCCACCTGTTCCCTTCTTCCCGATTCCCGGCTCTTCATTTGCGGATAACGTGCCACCTTAGCCGAAGTCTTACAACATGTCCTAAGTCCTGCCGCCTGCGCAAGCGATCGGAGCGCTTATGTATGGGGACCATAGATGATCTCTCTTGCCAGTGGACAATGTGGGCTGCAGCCGCACGGCAGGCATTGGCCAGATGTGCTGTTAATGACTCGGCAACGCTCTTCTCCAGGATCACCGACACAGACAGTCTGGCAGCTTGGTGTCTTGCCATTGCAGGGACACGTGTCGGTATTGGGGTTACAGTGGCCTGTACAACAGTGAAATTTCAGTTTACGGCTGACATCGCATCAAAGAGGTCAGGTAAATAAGACATACCATTCACCTCAGCCATCATTGCATGGACCTTAGGACCTCCAATCCAAACAAAAGTAAGAAGGATAAGTGACAATAGAAATCGCATGGTGTAGAATGTCCAGTATAGGTTTCGTCTAAGACGTGGTGTTGCTTAGTATATTTGTTTCAAGAATGCTGGGTAGACTGTATCGAAGGTAGGTGTGTAGAGTGGACTCGCAATGAAGAAGGAGCTATATAATAACGAGAGCGCCCTGCGTATCTGGGGATTGACCAGCTTCGCTTCCAATTGACCTGGACTAGGAGCAGGGATGTTACATAGTATGCAGGTGCTCGTTCTGCACATGGCTTCGCACAAATCTTAAAAGTGTTAAGAAATCCGTTTGTAGACGAGTACTGGTGCATGGGGGTCGCTCCGTGCGAGCAGAGCTTTACTCTGCTACCCGGGGAACCACTCGCAGTCATTGGAAAACTCATCTGACCGACGTATACGAGGCAAAATCGTGGACTGAGCTCGACCGTGACTCAAGAGGTATGAGCTCCTTCGAAATTGCGGCCGATCCAGCGAATAAAGTTTCAAATCAAATCATCGTGATCGATCTGTTTGACCCCACGAGCGAACTGGCTTTCAACTTGCCGCCACCAGGGGCGGGCGAAACAACGCGCTCTCTCTTGGATACGACTCCCAGAGGTAGCCCTGAGGACTGGCTGGTTGCACAATCCGAGCGTCTGGGTGGTCGGTGGAAAGCATCGCGCGTGTTGTGTGATGTGATCCCGGGAGACTGCGGATGTGTCATTGAGACGACTGCCGAAGTCCTCGCCAGAGTCCTCGTCCTGTATGGATTCCAACCAATCGGTCGACATGATCATTTTCTGAATGAAATCTTAACACTACTGTGCTACAAGGCAAAAGTGATGTATGTGGGCCACTAGCACGGAGGAGCGCGTCAAAAGTCTTCGCGACAGGGGTGTACAGCGCACTGACCCTCCACAAGTCTTGGCATGTACTGTTTCGACGTGGCCTTCCTGAAGCCCCTCATTCTTATCGTTTTTCAGTGATTCTCAATCAGATCAGCTTAATATGGCTCCTAATTATGATATTGCTACTCGTGCACTTGTTGTTACTCTTAAATCCGTTGCAGGAAAGTCAAATAGTGAGGTCTGTTACCTTACAGGCCTTCCTGACTCTACTGTTCGAAGTATATATGCCAAAGCTATCAAGCGAGGATTTGAATATAACCCTTCACAACCTGTTACTATCTGCAACGCTCACCTTGAAGATGCTCCTCGCTCAGGACGCCCTACTAAAGAAACTGAGGCTGTACGTCAATCTATTACCCAGAAACTCGTACGCGATCGATATGGAAGAGAGAAGAGCTGTGCTGATCTTGCTGGCGAGCTTAGTTAAGAGGGACTCAATATCTCTGCTACAATAGTGCGTCGCATACTCAAGAAGGCAGGCTACAAGAAGACGAAGCCGACGAGGAAGCCTGGATTGACCAAGAAGATGAGGGAGGAGAGACTAGCCTGGTGTAAGGAGCGAGAGAAGTGGACTCTTGAGGATTGGAAAAATGTTATATGGATAGATGAGACTTCTGTAGTTCTTAATCACCGCTGTGGAGGCTATCGAATCTGGAGGAAATCTGATGAAGCTTTCCTGCGTAGCACTATACGTGAGAGGTGGAAAGGTTACTCTGAATTTATGTTCTGGGGGAGCTTCTCATATGATAAGAAAGGTCCTTGCCACTGTTGGCAACCTGAATCAAGAAAGCAGAAGGAAGAAGCTAGCAAGGCTATTGAGGCTCTTAATCAGGAGCTTGAAGCTGAGGCTAGAGCTGAGTGGGAACTGACTTCAGGAGTCAGAAGGCTAGGCCTGCGTACGAAGCCTGGCAGGAAGCCAACTTGGAAATTTACTGCAGATACAGGCAAGCTTACTCGTGGCAAAGGAGGAGGTATAGATTGGTGGAGATATCGCTCTGAAATATTGATACCTAAGCTTCTACCTTTTGCTCAGGAGTGTAAGAAGGAGAGGCCTCACACTCTTATTTAAGAAGATGAAGCTCCTTCTCATGCTCATCACTCGCAATAGAAGGTCTTCAATATATTTGAGGTATCTAGGCTACTCTGGTGCGGCAATTCACCTGACCTCAATGCAATAGAGTGCTGCTAGCCATATATGAAGAGGCTTACTACAAAAAAGGGAGCTCTAAGGAGCAAGGTTGAAGGTATCAGAGCCTGGATGAAGGCTTGAGATGAACTACCTTATTGGAAAATTCAAGAGTGGATTAAAAGGATACCAAATCATATTCAAAATATTATTAGGTTAGAAGGTGGCAATAAGTATAAAGAGGGTAGGAGAATGGGAAAGGGTACTGAGAAGGAGGTTGAAGCTGTAAAGGCTATCGAAATCGATAAAGATAATGAGTGGGAGGATATCAGTGAATAGGCTATCAAAACAGTACATGCCAAACCTATGGCGGGTCAGTGCGCTGTACACCCCTGTCGCGAAGACTTTTGACGCGCTCCTCCGTAAGGAGATGACACATGCCGGGGTAGAGAGTAAGAGCTTTACTGTATACAGTGTACTCCGTAGCTGCCGCTAAGATATTAGTCTAGTACTCCGTATTTCTCTTAATAAATCCAGGATAGCGTCATCCGAAGAAGAGCCTGATTCTCATTTTTAGCGTCTCCACATGTATTACTTTTGCCTTGTAGCACAGTATGTTTTCTCACGTCGGTAATCTCCGCTGCAGCCAAGAAAGCAACTTAACGAGGACTCAAGCAGTCGTCTCAATCTTACGTACGTCTTAGAACGCTAGCAAAAAAGCTTGTCGACTTGGCGTCGTTCGCGCGGAGGGTGTGGCACACTATCTTGTCGTCGCTATATCGTCGCAATTTTGTCGCAATCGTGTCTTTATTCGCGTTGTTGTTATCGTTGAATCAACCTCTTGCCCTTCCCCGTATCGAGTGCGTGATGTTGTCACTGTCGCGTCTTTGCAAGGCCGCAAGGCCGCGATTGCCTTGGCTGTGCTCCTATTTCTGTCCTTCGTAGTTAAGGGCAAGATTCCCCTCAACCTTGAATAGACTTCACCTCTCTCCGCCCAGCTCACAGTGACTCTCACAGATCCGGGGAACATAGTCTAACAAGCCGTCCTTATAATAGTAAAGACTGATTACATTCTAGTGTCTTATTGAGCGAGCGCGCTCGAGGACAAGGTTCCTCTCAACCTTCAATAAGCTTTACTGAAGACTAATTATATTTTAGTGTTTTATCGAGCGAGCGTGCTCGAGGACAAGGTTCCTCACAACTTTCAATAAGCTTTAGTAAAGACTGATTACATTCTAGTGTCTTATTGAGCGAGCATGCTCGAGGCCAAGGTTCCTCTCAACTTTTAATAAGCTTTACTGAAGACTAATTATATTTTAGTGTTTTATCGAGCGAGCGTGCTCGCGGACAAGGTTCCTACAATTTTAATTTGAATCCTAGATTCTAGTCACCGGTTCTGCCGCAGTTACTGTAGCTGGCCTCGATTAGGACTACACAGCGAGAACGTATATATAGTCGGCCTTGCCCTCTGTTCATCAACTCTGTCTCTCATCATCCGAACGAAGAGTCTGTACTCCAAGTCAGTTCTACAATCGTTGCACAAGTATGTTGTTCTCAGGTCTTGTTCTCTTTTGCCTCTCGCTTCCCCTATATGCCCATCCCTGGGGGGAGCATGAGCTCACTTTGGACCAAATCAAAGAGCTTGTGAGGCGAGAGCCAGGATTCGAAGATTACGAGCCATACGTACCCACGCTGGCGAAGCGCGAGATTGACTCAGTTCCCGGTGTCGCACACGCGACATGTTCACTGTTGGGGCAGAAGTCACTCGATTTCAACGTTAACCTCAACATCGACTACGAGAACGATTCTCTGAGCGTGCAGAGTGGTAAGCATTTATCGCTTGTTTTAGACAGCATACACTAATGACAAGAATAGGCACCGCCACGGTGACACCTGCGGACAATGGCAAATCATGGGCTACCGAGCAAAAGGCGGAGATTACTGTGAACATTGCTTTCAAGTATTCACAGACCGTAACGTCCAATGGCCAAATGTACGTATCTCAAGATTCCCAACTGTTGGCCCCGATATCTTGAGTACTCATGAACTGCACAGTTTCTGCTGCACTATCTTCTGGAACTGGCCTAATGAATTCCTGTACGACGCAGCACGCGATGTATGGGCTGTCTCGCCCGTGCAACGTAGTTCAGTATCTGCGATCGAGGTGTGTTATAAGTACCAAAATCGAGGATGTGCCAATAGCCCAGCTCCTCTTCGCTCGAGCTGTTCATTGGCGGAGATCGATTGGGAGGATGATGAATAGACCGGTCTTTCGTCGTACTAGCGGCAAGTCGGGTTGCTCTTAGTGTAGGGAGACTTCCGCTAGAGATTATAGTATCGTAGTAGTAAGTAGAGGAATGTTCGTTTAGTTTAGGAGAATATTTATAGTTATATGACAATTATTCAACAAGTTGTCTATATAGACTAGACTATAAAACCTATATTGCTTGAGAACTCTCTAGGTAGTATACTAGCACATCTATGCTAGAGCTCTACTCTCTACTAGAACATGCTAAAGTGCTAGGTCACAAAATTACATCTCGGTCATGTCACGCTCATGTGCGCCCTACACGTGCCTACGTGAAGACACGCGTCGGACTAATGCTTGCAGTCACGCTGCAGGCGCGGCCATCGCACGACGCATACCCGCTGTCCTTCTCGTCCCATCCTCCCATCTGCTTCGCAATGGTTAGGCACAGCTTCAAAATCTTCGTGCGCCCAACATGCCCAAGTCCACTGGCTCTGCCTATTGTCGTTCCCGTCCGTAGGCGGAGACTCCCCGCAAGCTCTTCCACCCCTGGTACTCGGCAAGATGCATTGCCTGTGGCCATGGTGCGTAGCACGCGGTAAGCGGCAACTGCTGTGAGGAGTGTGAAGTTTCCAGGTACGAGATTGAGCCCGTTCAATACTTCTACAGCCCGCTCGCGTGCGGCTTTGGACTGTGAGCTTGCCAAGAGGGAGATCAGCTTTGCAAGCGTCAATGCTGTGAAGATGTCCGGCGATGCAGTTGTGTGGCTGACCAGGTTCACTCCACCTGTCGAGTACATGACGGGCAGAGCGTCAAGAGCAACAATGACGTTCGCTGCCCGATTGGTGTTTAACAGCATGGCTTTGGCTGCAAGCGCGCGTACATGCGTGCTCGATGCCGGCGGTGCTACACTGAGAGCAAGGCCTAGGTAGTACTCAATGTCGAAGGTGGAAGTGTTGTCGCCCAATGTATCCGCAAGAGTATCATCAATGGCCGTGTTTGCGTACCATGCAGCGACAGCGTCGATGGGGGAGCGAATCGCATGATCCTCCACCACATTGTCCTTGGAGGCGTTGGGCTCTAGAGCATGGGCGCTGGCTTTGTTCCATGCGAGGTTCCATGCGCGCTGAATCATCTCATCACTAAGCACCTCGTCGCAGTCCAGCTCAACGAGACGTGCTAGGTGGTCTGGCAAGAGGTCGAAATCGTCCTCTTCTGTAGGACGTCCCTGAGCTCTTGCAACAAGGAGTTCCTTTTGTTGTCGCCGAGTAGAGTCCCAGTAGATTCTGCCAACCTTCTCCGTAAAAGCCTTGAAACCAAGGATGTTGCCATACCCTGCATTGGCAACCTCCCAGAAAAAGACGCGAAAGTGGACAGCCTTTTGCATCAACCTGACAGGCGAGTCAGGTAATGTGCCACCCTCCATCAATGTCAGAAGTAGCCGATAGTAAGAGACTTGGGCATCGCCACCAGCCAGTTACACGTCAATAGTAATGTCCCACACCTTCACTTGTGCAGCTTCTTCTTCTTTGTTCATACCAGTAATTGCCAAAAACACCTCAGGGCCAACGAATTTTCGTAAGCTCAGCTGAAACATCTTTGCGCCAACAGCTATGATTTCCAGCAAGAAACGCTTTGGCACCCACACGGTTTGGATTGCTGTGAGCCAAGCTTTTCGACGTACTTCCACAGGCGAAGCCAACGGAGGGGCCTTGGGAAGCCGCACAGACGTGGAGAGCTTCTGTTTCCATCGAGGAGAGATATTCAACAGCGGAAGCAAGAGTTACAGCAGCGTCCCAGTAATCATGCAGAGCTTAAGCATCGAGAAGAGGGCTTGACGAGATAACACACCCATCGAAGCAGATGACATGTGTGCTTCCATGCTTCGCTTCAAGAGTGCCGTAGGCAGAGCGGCAAGTCCAGAAGGACCCTCGCCAGGTTCCTGATGCTCGCTGTAGCCCTCCATGGCCATGACTCCAGCCATGGCTCCAAGCATCACCTTGTTGACGAAGGCTTCGCCGCGACCTTGTGCAGTTTGTTGGGTTTGAGCTTCCACAGGCGGATTTAGAGGACGAGAATAGGTCAGCTGACCTTGCTGCTGCGAGTATTACTATTGCCCAACATTTTGGCCAAATCGAATCGGATCCTAAGGCACACTAAGGAAAGTTGGCGAAGCGCCTTGACCTGCAGAAGACGTTGCTCGTGATACTTGACCCTGGGACACCAGACTGCTATTGAGGCTGCCCGCTCTCGATGCACCAGCAGCGGCTTCAACCCTGGCAAGCTGCTGCTTTAAAGCAGTCATCTCGCCTGCCATCGTCTTATTTCGCTTCTCTAGGTGTTTGATATACTCTATCGCTTTGGCCATGATTGTGGCCTTGTTCAATTTGTGCGCAGGAGTGAGGCCTTCCAGATCTTCAAAATCGTCCCCCTTGGTGGCACGTCCCATGGCTCGAAGGCTGGGCACGCTTTGTCTGAGTTCGATGATCTTGTGATTCAGATTGTTGTGGTATCTCTTTTCGATCACGTTGTGCGAGGTTATCTTCTTGTTCGGGTGATCATCTCCTTCTAGCGATTCCCCTTCGCCCTCTCCATCAGTACGTTCTGGCTGTGCTTCAGCCTTTCTCTTTTGTCCACCTTTCTTTTTCGTGGGGGGCGGCGAGTTTGAGGTCACGCTCTGTCCATACTGGGTTGCGCCCGTGGACCCAGGGCTGTGGTTCACGCTAGGGGTGGTAGCATTGAATGACGTCGCAGAGCCTGGTGCCTGAGCAGGGTCTGTGGAAAGAGAAGCTTCCACGCCTGCTGCTACGTTGGAGGGCAATGTCCATGGTCCAAGATTGGTGTCGAGCTTCAGTATGCTGGGTAACCCATCTAGGCCATTGGTATGAGCTAAATAGAATCCAGCAGTCAAGTCACCAGCGCCGAAGAGTGCAAAATCTAAATCAATTGTCGTACCATTACCAAAGCCCAGGATTTCATCACCCACGATCAGAGGCGGCGCCAGAGTCTCTTCCAGTCCGCCAAAAGTCGGGAAGACGGGACCTTGAAGCGGGGAGTCATTCTTCGAAGAAGCCGAGTTGAAAGTGTCGTCGGGTGACGTTGGCTCAGCAGCCGGGTCCCAGCGTAGCCATTCCTCCCAATCCTCGTTGTTCTGCGACGTGTTGAATTGCTCAGGGCCGAAATAGGCACCCGCTAGACTTGCCGAGCTCACGCAACAAACTACATTGGACATGTGTGTTGCGACGAACCCCTCGCAGTTAAGTGACGAGCTTCCTGCCTCGCTCTTGGCAGATACTCTGAAGGCAGTACTTGCAGCAGTATGGATCGATTGCGGCTGCGATATTAACGTCTGGACTCCGGCTGCTGGGGCTTTAGGGTACGTGCCCACCACCAGGGCATCTTTTCAAGCCTAACTCACTGATCTAATCTCACCAGAGTCAGTATTTGATAACAATAAGTATAGAGAGATCGCTCATCACCAAATATTAACTTCTTATTTTCTCCTTAGTGTTTCAATCATAAGATCGCAATGGCGCATGACAGCCCGCTCTCTCTCGCACTCTAGAACAATACGCTCGATCTCGCCTTGCCGCCTCTTCATGGCGACCTGTATGTCGTGTAGACAGTCAAGACGCACACGAACTAAACCTCGAAAACATTGCGCTTTATGCTTAGCTAGGGTGGTGTCTTCAGAAACATCCATGGCCATTGCAGTTCCTTCGGAGCGGATTCGATTTTGAAAGTAAGTAAATATTTGTTTTTATTACGTGCGGTGGCCATCTCGACTCGAGGGCTGGTTAACGGTTACTATATGGTCTGTGCGCACAATGTACACCGTACAGACTCATTTTCAGGCTGGTGTATGTACGCAGGCTACATCGTGCGTTCTTGAACTGCTTACTTCGAAAATAAGTGAAATACCAGTACGGAACTAAGTTGAGTAGCCACCCTGGAACGCCAATCTAGCCCGTTTAGACTCTTGGCGCGTTTTGTTGCCCTTGGGATAGCCTTCTTGTTCCGCGGAAGGATGCTTGAATATGACACATCTCTCTCTTCAAAATCCCTTCTGGAAAGACCGTGTATTACGAGAGCCTGATTTCCCACTGCATTAATGCACACCCACATACTGTAATTGGTGGATGATTTAGGCACGAATCAGTCATGTCTAGCAGATCATGTGTGATTCCTTCTCGATTTGTTCTGGGTAGTGGCCCCATGTTCTAGCTGTCATACCATTTTTAAGCATACTTATTTTGCGAAAGACCTGCTATGGTTGGCGGCCAAGTGTCGTGCAGAAAATGGTTTGCTTTGGTGGGATCCAGCTCACGCCGTCCAACACGTATTGATGACTGAACACAGTACCTGCCACCGAGATGTGCTCTAGCATTAATCTTGCCAAGTGTGTCTCTAAATCCTATCAAAATCATTACGTCGTAACCGCTCATGATAAATTCCAATCACATACACCCGCATGATACTGATAACAATGGCAGCACCTGCTCTGGTATGCGCATTCAAACATTCGTGGAGTTGCTGATGACGAAGAAAGACATGTGTTTTTCCTCCTGCTAAAGGCGGATCAAAATTGGCCTCAAGTGTTTGTGCCTTACGGTTCGTCTTAAATGAACCAATGACTATTGAATCCACGAACCACGCCAGTCAGCGTCGAAGTAGCATCCAACGGCAGTTTGCTTGGGTAGCTAGCGGGAGCATCTCAATTTGTCTCTCCACTTGTTTTTGAGTTTTATATTAACAACATATTGAGTGAATCTTCCAACATACTGCATACGGATCCATGACATTATTACCAGTTTGATTTCATTCGATACTTCACTTTCTAATTAGAGCTTTTTGCTAGGTACCTCCTGCCCCGTGCCGCATGTTCACAGCCAAACTCAAAGGGATTTTGCAATATTTGTTAAAAGGCTATAGAATGCCATATTCTCCCAAAGCATATTTCAGCAAGAAAGGATGGTTCTTCATTGGAGTAAATGGATTGAGATTTAAACAAGCAGTACATTACAGGTTCATGTACAAGAGTTCCTTGAATACATGCTTGATAAATGGAGGCCCAAAGAATTCGGCTAACAAGGGGAGCTCGCTGGACTTCACGAAACAATAGCAAGTGACAGCTAAGATAGGAACAAGGCTTTAAGGCCTTTTCCTTACAAAGATAGAATCACAAAGCTTATTTGTTTTCGGTGCAAGAACCTGGCCACCCATTCACGATTCCAGACATCGTGGAACAAAAGTAGAAAGTACCATTAGATGCCAAGGCATAATACAACACACCGGCTGAGTTTGGAAGATTTGTCTACAAATTAAAAATTAGCGTCAAGGCTCCTACAGAATAAATGTAACGCCCACAAGAAACGTACAGTCCAGTAGGGGATATCATGAAACTTTGGTGTCGCGCAGTGCCCAGAGGACTCGTTAGCTGCACTTGTATCTACAGGCTGTCCACTCCTGTCGGCGTTGGCAACCGCCTGTTCAAGGGCGTCCTGCGTGATGTGAACTCCGCCATTTACTGGGCAATCAATGCTTGACGGGAATAGGCAGTAGGTCCCACAAGAACTAGGGGGCTTAGGAGTGGCGCCAGTATTTGGGAAGGCGACCGCAGAGACAGCATTAATGCTGAGAGCAAAGGTAACAAGAGAACTAATAGGCATTTTAAAGATTTTATAGAGCCTTAAATTCAGGTATTGCCATAAGTCTTGCGTTGGAAATGGATTGTACGAGGGTGAGGAAACACAAACTACCTTGTGTGTGCATTTCTTATATATTTGTAGCAAAAGAGTTCTTATCAGTGCCAACCTAGTCTACTCGTTGCTCTTTAGGCTTTCTATAGCCGGGCTTTCTGTAGTATATTTCATAATGTCAGCATGTTAGCTGACTGCATAAGGTTCACAAATTGGAAACGTGCTAGCGCTCAGAACCCTTAAAGAATACTATTCGATAAGGGATTGCTACTGTGACATATTCCACTAGTTATCCGGCCACATTGGTCATCCGGGTTCCGACAGTCGCCCTTCGTCTCCATAGCTATCATTTTCATTGTTTCATCTTCGTAGTTGGCAATGTACAGGTACCGAGACCGAACCGGCAGATTTAGGAATCTTATGTAGGTCTGTGCGGATGCACAAGGCCCAGAAGTTCCTTCGCCTAACTGACTGAAGTGCAGTGTCCCGCTACTTGCCGTCGACATGGCTTTGTCCGCTTTCCTCGCCATTGTGCGCCTTTCTCAGTAGTGTTGCCGTGGTTCTGAACAAAACACAGATAGCTTTTGCATTAGAGACTTCTATATTGGATCACAAAGTTCTAAACTGGCTTATATTAGATCTTCATAAGCGCTAGATACAGATAGAGAGCTTACCAGTAATTATGTAGATGGCTGTAGCTTACATATAGCTTAGGATTACACTATATTGACCCATCAGTCTTATTCTGACTAAACTCCCCTCTTTCACTCTCTCGGAGTAGTCTGTTAATCATATCTCGCACGTCCTCACTCTGCCTCGACTATTACATGCTGAGTATTGACTTCCTCTTCTAGTTTTTTAGGCGCTTGCAGTCTGGGTCGTAGTCATTTCAGGGGTATCTTCTGGTGCGTCACCCTGATATCATCGTCCTTGGGACGCTATACACAAGAGCAGTGCGTGTTTCAGTCTAAATCTACCATAAGATAAGACTTTCACTAGCTAAATAAAATCTGTTTCACTACAAGATTACTGCCCATTGCGTTGTTGAGACATCAGCCGTTGTTATTGGGAGAGTGGGGCACACCGGTGGAGCTGTCGACTAGGTAGTGAAACACGTCAATTGTAACATTGTCAGAACCTGGTGCAGTCTGACGTGAGTATATATGAAGGTCACAACACAAAGTTTTGTAGGTAGGTCAAAAATATAGCCTTTGAGCGGGATCGGCCAAAATCTTAAGAATGCATAGAATATAGTTAAGCTGACTACTTATTCTAGCTTGGTCCTCCCCCTTGCCACATCCCCACCTACAAAACTTAGGGTTATGACCGTAGTATACTGTTCTATGCAGATTCGCCAGCAGATTACGTAACTCTCACATGCGCTATATATAGTTGGGTTAACTAGTCGCCGGTGCTCCTGGTTATGGGCGGAGAGGCCTAGCTAACGAGTATGCATTCGTCTATTGTACAGAAGAAGAAAGATAAAGGAGAAAAGAGAGTTCTATCGTACGAGCACCGCTTTTATACCCTGCGCCCTCTAATCCTCCTACTCTAGTCATACGGAAGACTAGCTCGTGTATTTGTCTAGTCACGTGGTAAAGGCACGTGACTCTCTCTAGGTAAGATATATGGGCGTAGCCCTTCACACTCCTTAATTTCACAGCCGTGTCTCCTTCTTTTAGGTTCGTAAAGAAAGGGGGTCTTCATTGAGCGATCATGTACCTACGTAGGTTCTGAAACAGCGTTGAAGTTTGCGGATAGTAGAATTTTGCTCCATATTCATGTATTCCAGAACCAGTCACTGGGATCGGAAATTTAGTATAGCTTGTCAGGCCGTATTCCCAAAACGGGTTCACGTAGAATTGACAAACGACTCAGTATTCACTCTACTACTGGAGACTGCTGATTTTGGAAGAACTATTTATTTTTTCAGTATATATAGGCATGCGTTTCGTTATGAGAATAAGCGTTTGGTGTAGTCAGGCTACCCATGATCTTTTCTCCACGTAAGCAAGTAGGGTAAGCTAGCGCATAATAGATATCGACAATCGCAAGAACTACCGCGTTCAGAGGCGAATTTGTATCCGACTTAACCGAGTTAGCTTCTCCCCTAAGAAACCGACGAATACTTTCCTAACGCTAGCAGGGAGGACGGCCGACCCGTTCCGGTCAGGACCTTGCGCAGGAGGCGATAACATAAGGAAGAGGGCAGAACACAGCCACAGATATTGAAGTGTCTTACCAGGCACAGGCTAGCTAGATAATGACTATATTAGCGCACGTAATTCCAGACTAAAGAATATGGTGAAGAAAGTGGAGCTAGAAATTTAGGTAGGTTAAGTTGCGCCGTCTTATAAACGAGGTAAGCACGGAGTGAATATTCTACCTATTGAGCTCAACGGCCTGTATACTTCTTCTCAAGAAATCTAAGAGGGATAAAGGTAATGAGAGTGATCACAAGTGTCATCTCATTACCGACATCGCCACCGGTGCTGCCAATCAGTTTGGCAACAGGCCCAACAAACCATGTCTGATCCATGCCCATGAACCAGCCAATGACTCCTAAACCAAACGATGTACCAGCCGCAAGGCCCAACGGCAATCTGCTTGGGTCATTCCACCCATCAAGGTCGTAATTGTCGAAGTTGCCGCCACGGAAGAGGAAGTGCTCGGAGAAGAGGATGATGAAGTATGACGTGCACCAGTATCCGAGAATACCCAAGAAGTTCTGCAGATAAGCATTGAGCTTTTCGCGTCCGCCTAGAGCAAGACTGAGAATGCAGACAAAGACAAGAAAAGTCCAAATGAATCGAGGGATCTTTGAAAATGGGCGAGCAAACTGCTGGCAAGAAATAGCAGCGCTGTAAATGCTAATCACGTTGGTGTTGATTCCCGAGAGCACAAGCAGGGCAAGGAGGAATTTGGCGAATCCTCGTGGGTGGAGGAATTCCTGGATCAAGAAGCCTATGCCATCATTTTCGTAGGTCGTCTTCCATTCTGGCTTATTGTTAAGCGCAGATGCCACGACAGCGCCAGCGACCATGCCAATGCTAGTCGGAATCGCGATGCCAAAGGTTGTCATAAGAAAGACTTTGGCTCGTGAGATGCTAGCAGGGTAGTGCACGTAGTAGTCGGAGGCCATGGTGCACCACGAGCAAGAGCTGCCGTAGACGATGGCGACGAGGGTCAAGACAGCGCCAGATTGGTTGATCCCAGACACACTTGCAGGAGTTGTGTTATCGGCATATTTGCCTGCCTCGCCGAA
Organism: Curvularia lunata; assembly: GCA_005212705.1. Classification (NCBI taxonomy): domain Eukaryota; kingdom Fungi; phylum Ascomycota; class Dothideomycetes; order Pleosporales; family Pleosporaceae; genus Curvularia; species Curvularia lunata. Next base: position 139,198 of record PELC01000077.1, on the reverse strand, counting down.
AAAGATCATGAAGATGATGAAGAAGATTATCCAAGCATATCGCTCGTAGACCAGGATCGCACTGAGGCCGACGAAGGAGATCAAAAGAGCGACTACTGCCAAAATGATGATGCCCACGACAAGAGAGAGATGGCCATCTGCAACAGCCTCCAGGGCTAGACCTGCAGTGATGCAAGCGACAGCAGACCAGCCGATCTGGACGATAGCATTGAGGAAAGCGATAATCTTGTTTGGCCACCAACCGAAGCTATATCGGGAAGCGGAAATCTGTCGAAGGCCAGTGACGGCGCCAAAGGTGGCTGCAAATCCAGTGAGAGCACCTCCCAGGAGCGAAGCAAAGATGATAATCGCGATGGACTGTTTGAGGGACAATCCGAATTCCCAACCAAGGAAGCCAGTCGCGAAACAGGAGGTGTTCATCGTGCCAGAGGCCCAGAGACAGAACATGGTAAGCTGTTCATGGAAGCGGACTGGTTTCTTCTCTTCTGGCAGCTTCCTGTTGATGGCTTCCGACTCGATACCAAGCTTGGTGTCCAGTTTTGATTCGATGCTTCGAAGGCGAGAGAGGATGCCGCCATCTTCCTTGACGTAGGCATTATTGTACAGCTCGACATTGGGCAAGCTAGTGCGATTGAGGTTCTTTTCGTCGATATGAGCTGCCTTGGCATATGCACCGGCTTCCTCGTCAGACGACGACATCTTGGGCAAATTAGCTAGGGTCTCGATGGAGGAACGGGTTGCAACTGCAAATGGGTGAACGAGCGGTTCATATCACACGTGGGAGGGCCGCGTGGCACAGGAAGCGGATATTCTATGTGGCGACACTTGCCGAGTCTGGCCCTCGTACCAGTCCGAATTTGTGCCTCTCCTCCCGAGGGAACACGGGTGAAGATACAGAGCTCAAGATGATTGGCGGTACGGCAACGCTAAGCAAATTCTTATCTGCCCAAGATTGCATGGCAAGAAAGCTTGGTAGGGAGGTGCTTTTCAACTTGCTCGTGTAAGCGGAATTTTGGTCGTGAAGAGTTGATGCACCAATCTCAGATGAGAGTCGTCTTCCTCTTACCAGACTCTGGCAATCCCAGCCTCTCCCGGTGTTCAGCATTACCATAACCTCGGCACTGGTTGGTCCGAAGCATCACCGAGCTCTGCCGAGCGCAATATGGGGCGTTGTTCGCATCTCTCCATCGCCTCACCATTCAGGCGCCTCTGAATGACAATCTGATGTCTAACTCCCGCTATTCGCGCGATTTCCATGCGGGAATGAACCTCAGGAGAGATTTCTAACATAACGAACACGGTCCCTTGTTTGCATCGATACGACGTCCAAGTTTTGGCCTCATCAATTAAGACTGACGACGAGCTTTTGTACAGAAGCTATTTTGGACACTTGCATCCAGACTTGCAATTGGCATTCAGGTCAAGCACGAGATTCCAGCACCTTACAGTTTTCGAAAATCAAAACTTGTTTGTTCTTGAGCCACGCTCTCTATGATTCTATACCACCACTAACCCCAGCAACAACAACCACTCATGCCCATCCCAAGCTAATGTTAACCAGCCGCATGCGTGCAATACGGCTAGATTTGCCTAGTTGCCTGTCGTCGAACATTCGTTCCGTTCTTGCTTTCTGGAAAGAAAGAATCATCTAATGTCTTCCCCGAAAAGACATCATAATCTTGCTCGCACACTGTGCCTTCAGCCGGCAGCGTCCCATTGTTGAAGTAATCACGTACTGCCTGAATGGCGCACTGGCCAGGCGAATACATGACCGTGTGCTACAGCAATGTCAGTGTGTGTCCATGAAAGGCACAAGGCAAATGCAACAACTTACGCCTAGCCCGTTATGCTGCAAGACCACGCTCCCCTCAAATCCAGCGCTCACATGTTGGGCGCTAACCAGCGGCGTGCGCAGATCATACGGACTCCCAATAATCAGCATCGGGTTCTTCGTCTTCGCCTTATATTCTCCTGTATACTGCTCCTTGCCCTTTGTCTTCCATCGCGCACACATCAGGAAGCCTACGCTGTACCCATCGCCAAATAGATAACTCGCCTGGTGCAATTTTTCCACCCTAGGACGCACCTCATTCAGCGTGTCTGCACGAAATGTCGAGTCAGCGCAACGGATAGCGGTTGTCGCCAGACCACCAGAGCCCGTGCCGAAGGGACCTGCGGAATCAACGCCGAAGAAAAGAACGCGACGTGCGGCATGGTAGGCGGTGAGATTACGGTGGAAGACGGCGTCGAACCAAGTGGCGATGTACGGCGCGAATCCCAGTGTGATGCGTAGGCCGTTGTTGAGAACATGTAGCACTTCGCCAGGGCCAACAAGTTCGGAGGTCACGTTGCTACCCATAAGAATGGGCTCGACTTTGACTTGTTCTACAAGGGAGTGGATCGCGTCAGTGAGCGAGTCGACAGTAGCGTTAGCCTTCGCAAGGGCGCAGGCTTTAGGCCCGGCAGCAATGCAGGCCTCGAGATACTTTTCTAGGGCTATGTCGCCGACGGGACCGGGTTCGTATTCCCTTTGTTTTGATGCTTTAGTAGTTGTCTCAGGTAAGGGTTTGAAAGCTTTCTTACCATCCTTCAGTGTATTCGTGTACATTGATCACACCGTCAATGACCATTCTGTCAATGCGCTCAGGGAACATAGCGGCTAGAGTTGCGCCAAGTTCAGTGCCGTAGGAATGTCCTATAATCATGTTCAGAATTTCGCCTTTCTTAGAGTTCGGTGCAACAAGCAATAGCAAACCTACCCCAATACCGAAGCATGCCATCTTCATTGAGAGCATCGACAATCTGCATGAAGTCTCTCGCAGTGAAAGCTGTGCTTATTAGAGGCAACGTATCGTGGGCTTCTTCAAGGCAGCGCTGTGCTACGGCACCGCTAGTCGCCCAGAGTATCCCCAAAGCCGCGCTAGACGCGTTGGTATGAGGTGGTGATAAGGAGACCGCTTTCAGCTGCTCAGCCGAATCGTAGAGGCTCTCTGGGTCATAGCATTGGACGGGAAGAGTTTCACCAGTTCCCCTGCTCCTAGTTAGCGCAGTATGGATTCGTGAAACATATAAGCTAACCTGTAGTCAAACCCAATGATATCAAACTCTCCGCCAGTCATGCTATCCAGTATTAGCATTTCGTATCTCTTCTGCTCCTCCGACACTTGCCTTAACACATAAGGGGCCTCAGCAGTAGACAAATACTGTGCCCCGCCGATGCCAGGTCCACCGGGGTTTATCAAGATGCTTCCTCTTGCTGGCTGAACCAGAGCTTTCAATTTGACCAAAGTCAAGTTCAATCTCTTCGAAGACGTTTCGTCCGTATAGTCTAGAGGCACGCTGAGTATTCCGCATTCGGAATCCACACCGTTACCCTCTGTCACTGCTTTCGGGCATTCAGACCAGGCGATGCGGCTGGCTACTGCTTCGGCAGTAGGCTGGGCTTGACTGAACGATAGCGCTCCCAGGTGGAGCAAACAAAAGACGGTGCGGAGCTTTGCGGTGACCATATTGGTGGATGTATGTGTGATTGTAGGATGCACATCTTGTGTTCTGTGTGTTCGTATTTATACCAGCCATGAAGACTTACTCTCTTTCTTTTTGATACTAAGCGGATATGGAAGTAAATGTGTAAAGTTAGGTCATATCACCCGTTAGGCTCAACATGTACTTATCTGAATATGGGAGTCAGAAGGGCCAAGAAAGAATCGTAACTCTGGTGCATCAATGGCCCCATTGACTGTCTTCAGCTAGAGCAACGACTAGCTCACTAGCTGGTCAAGTTGAAGTATGGAAATCAATGTGCAGAGTGAGGTAATATTACTCTCAAGGCTCAACATGTACGTGTCCGAATACGGAAGTCAGAAGGGCCAAGAAATGTAACTCTGATGCATCAATAGCCCCGTTGACTGTGTTCAGCTGGAGCAATGATTGACTGATTAGCTGGCCAAGTTAAAGTTCCGGGATTGCAACGTTGTCACTGCCACTGACATAAGAAGGCTACCACCTAAAAGAGTAATTCTTGTGCATTATCTTACGCCAAGCCGAGTAAGATCGGTAGCGTCGGGGCTGAGCCCGCCCCACAGATTGCGCCACAACCCTTCCATCGTTCTCTGCTTGGATCGCAGACTCGTTAATGAGCCAATATCCGTCTGTTTAGACCGAACGATGTGGTTGTATAGGGAATGGCCGTGTACAGCAAGTAGCTAGACGGAAATCATAGCGAAGATGCAAATTCAATAGAGGGCTACAACTTAAGATTTATTTGATATATTTATTTCGAAATACAACATATGGACTGGATTTACGGACGTAATATACTGATCAAGTTGTAGAGCTTTAACTCAAATGAAAGAGTGGAAAATTGTAAGTGATCAATAATGGTGAAGCTAACCTGCGAGTTCAAAGAGAAATGTCGGCTTCGAGGGACATTGCGGCAAGAAACAAAAGCTGGTATTTGTCATGCCAGCCAATCTGCAAGTGACTAGATGGCTTCATGGGCAAGATCCATCAAAATTCCGATCGTGATTCCTTCATTTCTAGTCGACGAATGGCTGGACAGCAAGCCTACAACTGTAAAAGTAGCATCTCGACGCTCCAGAGCATAACAGGTTCCAATCACTGTATCTGGCAGGCCAGCGCTAGCATTCATCCGTTGCCGTTGGCCCTCGTGTGCAAAACTTGAACTCTCGACTTCCTTCTTTCTCTGGTGTGCCTCATAGGTTCGTAAGGACTACGGAAACTTGGGTGTTGTGATAGCTGACTTTGTTAGTCCAAAAGCTGAATCCTCTTCGGACAAAAAGAGCAGTTCATGAGTCAATCACTGCAAGCGCTGCTTCGAAAAATCCCATTGTATTTGTTGAGAGGCTCGCAGCCCAGAGAGAATCGGTTTAGAGGCTTTTTGCACCGGAACTGTTCCACTCACAAAATATATACTGTTCACTCTATCAGATTCATTTAATCGAAGCCTCGCGCGTTGTTGGGCCTCTTACAGTGTGCTTTAGAGCAAATATACCAGTTTTATATATCTCTGGGCTGATAACATGTGTTTCCTTCTTAAAATATACTGCCCCATTGTTCCACTGACATTTAGATCATGATGCAGCCGAGTCTAGCGTTGGTTGTCCATATACCTTAATAAATCAAATTAAGTAATTTATTGGACTAGATAGTTATTTATACACTGCCTGCATCATCTCAAGATTTTGCAATCTTATCGGGCGTCACTTCGCTAGCATCGCTATCACCATCGCCGTCCAGGGCCTGGCCCTCTACCACAACTTCGTCGCGACCGAACATCATGTGTTCGATGTTCACCTTGGGGCCCTTGAACCATTTGTGTGCAGATATGAACCACCATACTATGACCATGAGCATGGGTCCACCGTAGCAAACGCACGTCCAGTTCATGTTGGCCGCACTGTGAATGCTGTTAGCCGCCTGCCAATGAAATCGCCACAGTAGTTAGGACGTGTGGATAACTTACGTCAGTTCGGCACCAGTGACGCTGGGGAAGCAGAGGATAGGTATCATCAAGGAGACAAAAGCGCACGCGATAGTGCCAATAGCAATAGAATACTTGCCCAGGTTCCACGGGCCAGGCCTAAAGCGGTTTCCGACAAAGAAGACGCGTATGAAGATGGGGATGGTAAAGGCACTGACCGAAAATTAGCAAGTCGCCCACGCAGGATCGTAACAAACAGCACTTACGTAAAAGCCGCAATAGCACCAATGGAAAACAATGCACCAACAGCTAATTCTCCTCCGAAGATGAGCAACAGGGAGAGAATGCCAATGGCGCAGTTGAACCACACGGCATTGACAGGTGTCTTGGTATGCCGATTCACCATCTTCAAGTACCGGCTGAATGGGAAACAATCGTCGCGTGCATATGCAAACGTCACTCTTGATGCGGCGATCATGCAGCCCTGACCCATACTGAATCCTGCGACGATAGTCATAGAAAGGATGGCCAGAGTCATCTTCTGCGTCATGCACTGCATGAGGTAAGCGGCAAACGGCTGTCCAAGGTCTGAATCGAGGACCTTTTCGATATCGACAACAGTGTACGCAACGACGAGCTGCAAGAACCAGCCAAAGATGCCGCCTGTCGCTGATGTTAAGACGATAGCGCGCGGAGAGGCGATGTTGGCGTTTGAGCATTCTTCAGCAAGATGAAAGGGCGAGTCGTAACCAGACATGGTCCAGATGACGCCGATGAAAGACATGAGAATGGCGATACCAGGAGGAAACGATGTCCCCTCATAGATAGTACCCCAGACCTCACTTGAGGGAGCAAAACGGGGGAGTCCACGGTCAGTGCGGTCCGTTCCGGCGGGTATCATGATGATGACGGCAATCAGGGCGAGGAAGTTGAACGTCGAACCTGCGGAGTTGAACTTTGCCAGCCAGCGCGTCGGCATTGATGAAAGCATCGCATGAATGATCATGATGAAGGTCGTCAACAGAAAAGTTTGATAGTTGGTCGGGACGTAGGACGGGTTGTTGATACTCGCTGCCGCCAGTATCATAGCCGCAGTTCCGTAATTTACTGCTCGACGAGTCAACACTTGCGCCTCTTTACGGGACGACTTCAATCTAGGTTACTTACCAGAGGGCGCCCCCATGACCTGCCCAAGCCAATTGCTCCAGCCCGTAATCCACGCTGCAAAAGGCCCCCATCCGGAAGGCGCCAGAACAGCAGAAGCATAGTACAATCCTCCACTGGTAGGCATACTGCTACACAGCTCCGCCATGCTCATAGCCACAGACTGGATCCCAACCATGGCTATGATCCATCCCCAAGTCATGCCCGCCGTGCCCGCGTACCCCATGCCATAGTACAGCGTCGAGGCGAAACTGGGGAGGAGTCCCAAGACGGCAAAGCTCACACAAAACGTCGTCAAGAGCGAAAACTCTCTCTTGAACTCTGACTTGTATCCCAGCGCAGCCAGCACCTCCTCATCCGCATTGAGCGCGCGCGAAGGATCGAACGGGACATCGTCGTCGGGCAGCACCGATGTCACAGGCTCATCGGCAACTGTATGCATCTTCTTCGTCGTCGTCGTCGTCGTCGTCGTCGTCGTCGTCGTCGGTAAAACGTGCCTCAGCATCGTAGAGTCAGCTTGAGGGTGAGGGAGCGCAACGAATGCGCGCATATTCGCTCTCCTCAGATGTATATATACATTATGCATCACACTATACAGATCTACGCTTCAACCTGCCCCCCCTGCCCTCCATCCCAAGCCCCATGTCCACAACGCGGGCCCACCTCCCCGGTTGCGATGTGTGAATGTCCAAACCCATCACACCCGCCACACGTCTTCATCCCAAACAAGATAGTCCACGCGACAATGCGTTCGCACAATCGCTCTCCATCGGCACTCGACGCGCCACAGGACGAATAAAAGTCCACTTGGTTACGTGCGCCATGTGCAACAGCATCCCCTTATCTACCCTTTATCAAGTCTTACATGTCGGGGGACCCACCGTGCGGGGGAAAGCGAAGTTTCCCCTCCACACACACCCCCCTTGCGATCAAAACTACAGGGCAGTTCGGGTAGGCGGAAACCAATAAACGGGCTTGCTTCGTGTAACCAAACCCCAAAGAAAAAAAATGGGGCCAAGAGATACATACACACATACAAAAGTAAGCCAATAGAAATCGGGGTCACACCGGTTATCTATCTACACACAGGTGGACGAAGGACGTATCTCTAGCTAGCGGGTTTTGCCCCCCCTGCCGCAGCGCCGCGCCTCAAGTCGACCCGGTTATCGCAGAGATGGGTGGGAGGGGCGGGTAGACATGCTGGAATAGGCAAGGGGGGGGAATGGTCGGACGTGTTATCATGGTCTTGGGGTGGGTTGCCCAATGCCGTTTGGACGGGGGTGTATGATAGGCTGTTTATCGGCCGTTCAGCAGTGGTAATACTGCTCGTTTCATGGTAGTAGGGGGAGACGGGAGGGGATTGGTCGGTGGGGAGGAAAGGTCCATGAGATGCTGTGATGTCAGAGATGTAGGTTTTGTATGAAGGTTTTGGGTTTGGTTTGTTCCGATGATTGTGTGGTATTTGTTTTGTACTTGCACATAGGCACGGCCGTGGTCATGCTCAGATAACCAGCGATAAAAGAAAAGAGGTGGCCAAAACACATTCGAAGAATCGACTTGTTTCCTGCTGGATGTACAATTCGCATGTATTCCTAGCAACTGCATCTCGCATCAGTAATAGCTCGTACTAGGCTCGTAGTCTGCCTTGGTTCCTGGAAACGCTCCAGCAGGTGCACTCCGCTCGTCCTCATCAGCACTATCGTCTTCATTCCCCTCGAACGCTTCGCTCGGATCTGGCGGCGCCCTCATTCGAACAAGCGCGTCTTCATCGAGCGCCGGTACAACAAACATCTTTGTCGTGTGGTACTCGCGGCCAGAAGGCATGCTTGCAAGCAGCGGCTCCGAGGGGGGTATGAGCTGGACGCCGATCTGAGAGTGTCAGAAAACCTTCATATCTATCGAGGGTAAAAGGACATACCGTATCATTCTGCTTCTCCCACTTCTTCAACAGCATATCGACTATCCTCCCCTCCTCAAACTTGCCCGCGTCGGTCCCCCAATCCGCACCCTTTTCAATCTTTCGATCTTCCCTCTTCTCCTGCCACTCCTTCTTGAGCTTAGAAAAGCCAGACGCCTTTTTGTCCTCCTCTGACCCTAACGCCGCAAAACCTAGCTCCTTCTTCGCGCCGCGCAGCCACGCAATTCCCTCTCCCGTCTTACCGCCCGCCTCGGCATCGCACGCGAGAAAACGACAAGCTTTACCTTTAGCTGTGCGCCTTAGATCGTCCACATATTTGAGCAGGTCGTCGCTGATTTTTGAGGAGCGGCCCAGCATGGCTTGGGCTTTTGCAGCGTGTTCGGCCGAAGCAAGACATAGACGTGCGAACAAATGCGCGCGGACTTTTGGGATTTCGACCCCTCTGAACATCCAGTCCTTGCTCTGCTTATTTCTATCCTCTATAACGACGGCGGGGTAGGGGTCGTCTTTTAGAACAGTGATAAGGGTGGCTTCGGCCATGGTGAGCTCTGCAAGTGCACCCAGCACGGCCGTCGAGATATCAATGGCTGCAGGCTGTGAGTTGTATTGTCCCGAGCGGTTGAACAGATACGTGTGTATAGAATTCGCCTCGAGAAAATGTTTCATGGCCGTACTAATTGCCATTGCGCGCTGTTCGGGCGATGGAAGAGTTGCATTGTAGAGCGTATGTAGCTGGGCCCGAGCCTGGAGACTGTAGACGTAGGCCAGCGTCGACAGAGTGTAACACAGCTCGCTATCTAGACTCTTCAGCTTGACTCTGGCAGGCTCTCGCCCTGGTATTGAGGATCCTAGTGTTGAGCGCCATTCTACTTCCAGCTCCTTGACCAGCACCAGGTCGATTTCTTCTCCTGCACAGCTCGCTCCACTCAGGCCTGCATCCAGTGCAAAAAGATATGGTATGTAATCATTGAGCGCAGATATCACGGTCGAGAAGTTGGAGGCTTGTGAAGAAGGCGGTATGCGTTTGTGTCGCTTGAGGACATCGCGAAGGACACCCCGCGCAGTGGTTGCGCAGTTTGGTAGTGATGGATGCGTGCTGCTATTGAAGTATTCGGTAAAGGATATACTCGAAGTCGTCGGTAGTACAAACGGGAATGGCATCTTGGTGCGTGTTGGTTGCTGTGGTCGGGCTGCGACGCAGGTACGCGATGGTAGTGGGGTGTTCAGTGAGCTAGCCTTGGCCTCATCATACCGTAGCCAGATGTTGCGGGCAACCCAGGCTGTAGCCAGTACTTAACGTCATGTATCTACATTTTGAAAAACTCACGTTAGTTCAGACGAATGCAGACTGTACCATTGCAATTGTAAACTTGGTTCCTATGATTCGTGCTACACCAGCCTCTCTTCCGGCACGCATATGTACAGATTCGCTTGCTAAGAAGACTGTCGCATCTCTCCTCGCGATGCCTGCCGACTGCCAGAAATCAAATCTCAGCATTGTCCTCGTGCTGGCATCTGTGGCAGTTGGGTAATGTGTGTTTCGCCCGGCATGCCTGTAATCGTGCGTATACCCATCGTCCTTTGTGGAATCGTCTATCGCTTGAGCGCCTCGTCGACGTAGTTTTGTTGGGCAAAAAGATATCCCTTGACCTTTGCGTCCTTGAGAAGCTCAAAGTATCGCTCTGCACAACCGCTGTTAGCCGTGTCTCAAACGCCCATGATCGTACTCTATCAACCGCCTTTGCACCAATCATGTTTTTCCTCGGCCCTTATACCTCTTTTGCATACACATTGAACTCCCCGTGGGATATTGTCCATCTGTCATAGGAAACCTACCTCGCAAATGTCCACACTTCTCCAGATGGTTGACTCCCTCCCTCCGGTAGCATTTGCCCATCTCCTCCCTGACCAGTCTTGCCATCATGCTCCTAACCCACTGCTCCCTAATGATAGCATCCTGTGCGGCCTTGAGTGCAGTGTTGTCGTCGTAGTCGACACCGTTGAAGGTTGGCGCAACCTTTGGCTTTTTGGCCAGAAAGAGTTCGGACTCGGGCGTTGGCATTGCGGCGGCGGGGCGTGCGCGGGCGAGAAATTCACGTCGGTATGATGGTAATGCTTTGGAGAAAGCAGTCCGAGCAGTCCTGGTACAGGGATTGGCGTCGGCGGTGGTGTGGATACGCGCGAGCGGTGGTGTTGGTAGCTTTGAATCGACTCCGCTGCGATTGGCGATTGGCGCACGTGACATAGCATCACCACCATGGACTGTCGAGCGACGCAGCGTCATTGACATGTTTTGCTTTCATGCACAGCGCAATGTTTTCTTTACATTCTGAAACACATCTGTCTAATATTCTATGCTAAAATTCGTGTCACACCATTTTTGACAATTTTGTTGAACGCTCAGGAGGCTTTCCTAGCCTGCTGCCATCTTCGAAGCATGCTGCGTTTAGTTGCATAGGTACAAGTGCACAAATTTCGTCGTACCGTCAGACACACAAACCCTTTCGATTGCTACACATCAAGGATCGTACAGACGAGCTGGCGGTTTTGATGCTTGCCAGAACCCTGAAAGGCAGAGTTTGGACATGCGGGATTAACTCATCCTCATTACGTGCATCTATGTTTACAAATTGCAGCTTCAATAAATCTACAACGCTTTTTAATATTAAGAGTATTCATATCCATGGAACAGAACACCATGCTGGATGCAACGCTAACGCAAAGTCCGGATTTTTCTATGATGAAGAAAAAGGAATCATGCTGCCGTTTCTTTTCCCTGACCAAGCTCAGGATCGCTTGCCCGTGCTTCTGCGTCCACCGGTAAGGAGCCCTTGGATGCCCTCTTTTTTCGTCTTTCAGCTCGCTCGGCTTCTCTCTCAAGTCTCTTCATCTTTTCCGCCTCGAGGCCGGTCTTGGTTTCCTCGTGCTGCTTGTCAAGCAAGTTGCGCTGGATCAGGAGACTAACCAAGAGGCCGGCGGCAGCGAAGGCGACGTATAGTATCCACATGGTGCTCAACGAGTCGGCAAAGGCTTTTCTGGCCACGTATTTCTGCGAAGCGGGCAGCGACTGGATCAGCCCTACATTTGCGCCGGCAGCACCCCCGCCAAACGATGATGCAACTTGTGGGCCCAGGACAGCAGCAAGCTGAGGTTGTTTGGACTTCATTTGATTGTTGAATACCACGCCTCCGACGACAACCGAGATGGCTGAGCCAAGGTTGCGGGTAAAGCCAAAGGTGGCGGTCGCAGTAGCAATGTCTCGTTTCTGCAAGGCTTGTTAGTATCGGTGTACTAGTGGCGATGGTAATGACAGCCAAGCACATAACCCCGCTCGCTGCGTACATATGTACTGCATTGTGTCGACGTATGCATAAGCGGCCGAGGCACGGACTGGTTGAGGAACTTACCGGTACAAGGCTCTGCAGAGCAATGAGGGGACTCTGAAAGTTTGGACCCACACCAATACCTGCAATGATCTGGTAAATGATGATCTTGGCCCAGGATGAGTTGACGTCTAGATCAATAAAGAGTCCAAAGCCGAGGGTCATCAAGACCATACCGGACCAGATCAAAGGCAGGTATTGACCGGTTTTCTTGATGATTACTCCGGTAAGTGCAGAAAGGAAAGACAAAGAGATGCCCTGTGCCAAGAGATAGACACCCGAAAGAATCGGAGTGGCTCCGAGGACCGCTTGGAAGTAGAGGGGAAGGAAATAGTTTCCTGCAATGAAGACGAAGGCATGTAGAAAGCAAGTAGCCAAGGCAGCCAGGTTGGACCGCTTCGAAAAGAGGTCAAGAGGCATCAAGGGGTAGGGCGCTACCCGCCACTCAATCAAGAAGAAGATGGCAATTACTACGGCTCCAAAGATGATGAGGCAGAGGACGGTTGCAGAGTCCCAGGGGTACGTGATGCCACCAAACTCCAACCCAAGCAGCAACATGATGACGCCACCGACCATGGTGAGCGAGCCCAGCCAGTCGACGGCTTGAAGACCTTTGCGTAGTGGTGTTTTGGGGGTCTTGACATCGAGGAAGAGTAGGAGGATTATGAAGGCCACTCCATCAAAGGGCAGGTTGATGTAGAAGCACCTGGGGTAGAAGCAGAGTCAGGGTATGTTCACGGTGTTTACTTTTGATCCCACTTACCATCTCCAAGAAACCCTTTGGGTGAAGAGTCCTCCAATGACCGGGCCGAGTGAGCTGGCCAATGCCCACACTCCACCAATCATACCAAAGTACTGGCCTCGGTCCCGGACCGAAAACAGGTCAGAGATGGTGATGTTGACCAGCGTGATCAAGCCACCACCGCCAATGCCTTGTATCACTCGTGCAGCAATCAGCATGTCCATGTTGACGGCCACTCCGGCAAGAAGAGAGCCGACAAAGAAGATGGCGTTGGTGAGGAGCAAAATGGGTTTCCTTCCAAAGATGTCCGAAACTTTGCCCCAGATGGGCGTGGCTGCCGACTGAGCGATGAGATAGGCCGTGCCAATCCATGTGTAGCCAGACGCACTCTTGAACTCCTCTGAAATGGTGGGCAAAGCGGTTGTGACAATGGTGATGTCGAGGGCGACGAGCAGGACAGCGACGCACAGGGAGAACATGATGAGGGCGATCTTCAGTTTGGATCTTTGCGGTTGCCCATCATCGTGTGCGCCGGGCCCTGGAGGGGCGTCACCAGCGCCGTCCGCAGGCGCGCTCTTGCCATCTACATTTTTTTGTTCCTCCTCTATCGTGCCATCTCGTTCGGCCACACTGTGATTGCTCGAGGGGGGCGCGGTGCTGCTGATTTCTTTGCTCGGCAGTTGCTCATTAGCTTCAGGCAGGGTTTCCCCGGCTGGAGCTGACATATCGTGAGCGCTGGTCATGTTAAGGTTGGCGATGGACAACTAGCAAAAAAAGAAGAAATTAGGTGCAACACGACAGCGGCATGTTATATATCGGCGTACAAAACGGCGACCCTGACTTTTTTTGTCGCAGAGGCGACAACAGTTAGATCGGCTTCGCGCGATTCGGGGTTTCAGGACCACGAAGACCGAGCCAGCGCGTCATTGGCGCGAGACCCCTGCAGAGTCGTCGGCTAGATCGATTCGACGCCGAGCCATCTATGGCGTACTGGCGGTCATGAGCCACGGGCAGGAGAGGCGGTGGGGGGTTGCTTTGGGAATAAGGGCGTGTACATAGTATGTTGTGCATTGCCATGTACTGATGCACGCGAGAAGAGAAAAAGGAAAGGCGTCTAACTATGTACATATCAGTGTGAATCAAGATGTCGTGTATACAGGCCAAGACAGGAGCCGCGGTTAGAGAGCGCGGCTTCTCAGCCCTGCGTAGGCGCCACGGGTGGGGTGGGTCGAAGACTGCTGCTGTACGACGTTCCACGGGCTGTCAACGTCTGTTGATGAGTTCCGTGGTCGAGACAGAAAGTCACCATGCTCGCACTGCTGCCACAAAGGATTCCGAGGGCCCGGCGACAGCTTCGCGTGGGGTGCGGCTCAAGGACCGCGGAACGGAACTTTAATGACGTAACACAGGACGCAAGCAGCACACAGCAGGCGTGCAGGCGCTGGGCCCCATGGCTTAGGAAGAGCGAGGACGAGAAGGGGCTAAAGAGGAGGAGGAGCAGGCGTGTTGTGCGAGGGCAGCCCGGCTGCGAAGAGAGAGGCCTCTCTGGAGGAAGGGAGTAAGTTTTGAAGCGAGGGCTGGCCGCGACTCATGGAGGGCATGCTCCACTGAAATGCAGTGTAGATGGGTCCTCGCTGGCGAGCTCCGGGCAGCATGTGCGGGCTGGAGTCGAGATTGCGGCGGCAACGGCTATCATGAGTTCACTGTTGCAGCATGGCGTCGCACAGGCAGGATACGGGTGATAAGGCGGCGGCGAGCCAGTCGCGGCAGCGGGATGGGCTTTGTTGAAGTCGCGGTGCAGCCGTTGGGCGTCATGTTCCCCACAGGTTCAGGGCAGGTGCGGAGGAGCAGGCGTTTGGCGGAGGGCGCTGGATGGTTTTCGTCATATCCCCGACCGCGTCGAGGGCAGCGGCATGGTGTTGAGGAGCTAGGGCGCGGGCTAGCAGGCGTCGCCGCGCACGGCGGACGCGCGAGGCGGCCACCACGACGCAGCGCTGCGAGCACTGCGGTCAGCGCAAACGCTTCCCCGCGCGCCCTCATTCCCCTCGTGTCTCACGTCGCCCGGCGGTTCAACGCTTCGCCGTCAGCGGCCATGCATCCCCGGCCACGGGCTGGCCACACAGCGCCCGGCGAGGCGCGTCGTCGAGACGACAGCAGCTAGCAGCGGTCTAGGCTTGCGCGCGCTGCAATTGTTGGGCTGCATGCCGATCAAGCCGGCCGCCCTGCGCTGCAGCTACTCGGCGCAGCGCCGTCCCATTTGCCAGCACGCCATATCGGTCAAGGCTCGCCTCGTGCCTGTGTCCGTGTCTGGCCAGCGCAGTACGAGATGCTCCCAGACGTCCCAGTTGCGAGCTTGCGGGGTTGCGGCTAGCCTGCGCTGGCCCTGGTGACGGTCTGGGTCGAAGCTTTCCGCACTATTGCCATCCACATCCAAACCTTCAATTCTCAATTCCTCCTCACCACCAACCCCCACGCCCGCCGCCCGCCGCCCGCCCTGTTAAGAACTCGCCACACGCTGCTGGAGCCGCCTGTTTCCCACAAGCCGCATGTCGACACCCATCGCCCGCCCCAGCACCCCCGACGCCGCGTGGCACAACCTGTGATTGATAGTGAGGCATTGCACGCCCGCCGCCCCGACATGACGGCCATGCTGTCGCTCCCTCGAGACACGGCGCCCTTCCAACGCTCGCCCTCGTCGTCGTCGCTCGCCTACGACGCCTACTCGCCGCTCCGCAAGAACCAGTACTCGCTGCCCGACCTGCGCTCGCCCTCGCTCGCCTCGTCGCGCACCTCGTCCCTCTACTCGACCCCCGCGAGCAGCCTCTCGCTCGACACAAAGTCGGACGAGTCCGCCAGCAGCGACAACGACGACGATGGCCTGGCCTTTCCCCGGTACGCGGCAGCCCGCCAGCACGACAAGACCCCCTCGAGGTCGGCCAGTGCCCCTGCACCGCCCTCGCCCTCGCCCACGGAGGGCTTCTCGTCCGACACACCGCTGACCACGCCCGACCCTCTCCCCATGTCCGAGGATGACACGGCCGTGCGCAAGGAGCCCTCGCACCACGTCGACTACCTCTCGTACGAGTGGCGAGAGGAGGACATCTGGTCCTCGTGGCGGCACATTGTCGAGCACCGCAACGTCTACGGAGAGCGCTCTAGACTGGAAAATGCCTCGTGGCGAACGTGGGCCAAGGCCCAGTTTAAACTCAAGACGGTGTCGCCCGAGACGCTGAATTGGTGAGTCCTTGGTCATTTCGATCGGCCGCCACGGCAGGGGTGTCGATCAACCCCCATCCGTGCGCCCAATCTTGCAGGTTTTTTTTTCTTTGCTCTGGGCTCGACTGACGAATCGCATAGGCTCAAGGACGTCGACGTGACATGGCTCTACGGCCCATTGCAACCCGCCTCCAACCGATTCTGCTCGCGGCAAAATTCAGAGCCCGCCAGCCGCCTGTCCAAGACGAATTCCTTTGTCAATGGCGTCAAGAAGCCCATTCTCAAGAAGCGGAGCATGTCAGAGGCCATGTTGCAAAAATCCCTCTCGTCCTCGTCGCTCGTCCAGCAGGCGGCCGAGTCGGTCCAGGCACAGCGAACAACCGGTGTGACGCTGGACATGCGGAGGCCCCGCCCAATCATCGGCCGCGTCACGCCCGACTTCCCCACATCTTCCACCCTGTCCCGAGGCCACCTTTCCGAAGGAACCGACTACTTTTCTTCCAGAACCACATCCGAGCTGCACACGCCGGATCACGGAGAGAAGCGACATATCCGCTTCGATGACAAGGTCGAGCAGTGCATTGCCGTCGAGTGCAAAGACGCCGACGATGAAGAAGACGACTGCAACCACAATCCCTGGGCAAAGTACCAGGACAATGATTCCTCGTCCGACGAGGGCGTCGTCATGATGAAGCGGTCGCGCCGGCGGAAGCCGCTATCGCGCACCGCCTCGACCGCCAGCATTAGCGGCGACAACAAAACCATTGCAAAGCTGCCATCCACCACCCTCAAGTATAGAACAGATTCGCCAGATGTGCCAGACTCGCAGCAGTCGCATTCCCTGGGATTCTGGAAGCCGCGCGGCCTCTCTCCCTCGCCCTCCTCAGAAACCCTGAAGCCTTCTAACCCCTCGCGGAATTTCCTGCTGGCTGAAGACGACGACGAGAGCGACGAGTTTTTTGATTCTTCCAGTACCTATGGCACAAGACGATCAAGCACACCCACCATCTCTGACCCATATTCATTTCGACGTAGCGATTCGTCAACGTCGCTGCAGAGTGGGCAACTGAAGAGGACCCCATCGGGCATGTTTATGCCGTTTGGGGACGAGGAGGAAGAGCCCCTGCCTCCGTCGTTGCTGGGCAGGGTTGTTGACACAGTAAATACGGCACGAGATATCGGGCATGTTATATGGAATGCAGCATGGAGTACTTAGGACTTTGACTTTAGCGCATGGCGTTCGGGACTTGTACTATCTATATCGACAGGACTTGGGGCAAAGAGTATACACGCTCGGCAGCATCTTTCGGCCTGGTTATGCGGTGGTGTTTTGAGATACCTCGATTAAAAACGTCGTTTACGAATGGATGCATGGGCCTGTACAATAGGCCCCCTTCACCAATGACATTGCATATTTGTTTATTTTCCAATCCCAATACGGTTGAATATTGTGGTGGGCCCGTCTGGCGATCGTACGTCCAAGGTTTACCAGGATGGCAATTACCGAGTCGGAGTCTCTACAGGTCCGCAAGTGGTGCCACATTACAAAGCCAAGGGTCTGCCTGTCACAACGTGATGTGTCCTTGGATAGCTCTATTGACCTTGTCGTCTTCAGTTTAGAGACTGGCAAAGATAAGTCGTCTTTGTGACAATTTGCAAACGTCACGTCCGGCCCATTCAAATACTAAGCCCAATTCGCTGCCTTGGTCTCGCATTGATAAGGACATTGAATATCAACGTAGGCAGAGTATGGATTGGCCATAGATAGTCCTATGCTGTGCGCGTTAGTGGAAATGCTAAGGTGTAAGCATGCTCTGAACGTTCCCCGCAATAAAGGCGCCGGCCGTCATGAACCCAAGACCTGCTCAGGGGCGGCATAATCATCGTACTTGGTTGATGAGCTTGGTTTCATTTCGTGTCTGCACAGGGCACTTGTATCAGGGCCATCGTGCAAGAGGCCAGCTGTCAAATGCGTGAAGCGTTCTTCTGCGTGTTTCCATAGCCGTTGGCAGGGGTCCGTGGCACCCGCCCACTAACCGAGAATAGTGGAGAGCTTCGCTGCCCGCCTTCCCTGAAGTTGACCACCGTGGCCTTGAGCTACGACGCCCGCATTTATTTACCTACCACTTCGCCCCAGCCTTTCTTCACCCCTCTACTCTCACCTGATTCAAGTCCTCTGCTCCACCTAGACAGTAGGCAAGCACAATGCGCTTTGCAATTGGTGCTACCGCAGCGCTCGCTGCCGCCTTTGTGCGCGCAGAAGACGCCAGCTCCCCCGACGCCGAGTCCTCGCCCTCGCCCGCTGTCGCAAAGCCGACTTTCACAGTATGCTCCAACCTTTTACATACACCAGAAACATTAGCTAACAAAGCCGCAGCCCACATCGCTCAAGGCCCCCTTCCTCGAGCAGTTCACGGACGACTGGGAATCTCGATGGAAGCGCTCAAACGCAAAGAAGGAGGTCAACGACGAGGAGGAGTGGGCGTACGTTGGTACCTGGGCCGTCGAAGAGCCTTCTGTGCTCAAGGGCATGGAGGGTGACAAGGGATTGGTTATCAAGGACCAGGCTGCTCACCACGCCATCTCGGCCAAATTCCCCAAAGTCATTGACAACAAGGGCAAGACTCTTGTTGTTCAATACGAGGTCAAGCTTCAAAGTGAGTTCTGTCACTACAAACTTGTGTGTATTGGTTTCTGACATGAAGCGCAGACGGTCTTGACTGCGGTGGTGCGTACTTGAAGCTCCTCAAGGACAACGCCGCCCTCCACGCCGAGGAGTTCTCCAACGCCTCTCCCTACGTGATCATGTTTGGACCCGACAAGTGCGGTGCCACAAACAAGGTATGCCATCTCTCGTCTCTGGTGTATTCCGAAGTTGACATTCTAGGTCCACTTCATCTTCCGCCACAAGAACCCCAAGACCGGCGAGTACGAGGAGAAGCACCTCAAGAACCCTCCTATGGCGCGTATCGTCAAGACCACCACCCTCTACACTCTCATCGTCAAGCCCGATCAGAGCTTTGAGATCAAGATCGACGGCGAGTCTACTCGCAACGGTACTCTCCTCGAGGACTTCTCTCCCTCGGTCAACCCACCTGAGGAGATTGACGACCCCAAGGACACCAAGCCTGAGGACTGGGTTGATGAGGCCCGTATCCCTGACCCCGAGGCTAAGAAGCCCGAGGATTGGGACGAGGACGCGCCATTCGAGATTGTCGACGAGGAGGCCACCAAGCCCGACGACTGGCTTGAGGATGAGCCCACCACCATCCCCGACCCAGAGGCTGAGAAGCCCGAGGACTGGGATGATGAGGAGGACGGTGACTGGATCCCACCCACTGTTCCCAACCCCAAGTGTGACGAAGTCTCTGGCTGCGGCAAGTGGACGCCTCCTATGAAGAAGAACCCTGCCTACAAGGGCAAGTGGACCGCTCCCTTCATTGACAACCCCGCCTACAAGGGCGTCTGGGCTCCCCGCAAGATTGCCAACCCTGACTACTTCGAGGACAAGACCCCGGCCAACTTTGAGCCCATTGGCGCTGTAAGTTTCATGTCTGCTTTGTGGAAGCTCTCTCGCTAACTGCAGATTAGATTGGTTTCGAAATCTGGACCATGTCCAACGACATCCTCTTCGACAACATCTACATTGGCCACTCTGTTGACGACGCCGAGAAGTTCAAGGCTGAGACCTTTGACCTCAAGCACCCCGCCGAGAAGGCCGAGGAGGAGGCCACCAAGCCCAAGCCCAAGGACAGCCCCAAGTCGCCTTCTGATCTTGTCTTCAAGGACGACCCAGTCCTGTACGTCAAGGAGAAGTTCAACCTCTTCCTCGAGATTGCCAAGCGTGACCCCGTTGAGGCTATCAAGTTTGTTCCCGAGGTTGCTGGTGGTATCGGTGCCCTGGTTGTCGCCATCATCGCTGTCCTTGCCACTGCTCTTCTTGGAGGTAGCGCTGCTCCCTCAAAGGAGCAGGTCAAGGCTCAGGCAAAGAAGGCAAAGGACGCTGCCGCGGGCGCCAAGGACAAGGCCGCTGAGGCCGTCGCTACTGGATCTGAGAAGGCTCAGAGCGAGGTCAACAAGCGCAACACCCGATCAAATGCTTCGTAAATAGCACATGGATGTGTTTGGACAGTGGTGTATGTTGTTAAGAACTTGAAGGACGGGGAAAAACAGATGCCACGCAAAGGCGACTTGGTCTGGAAGGATTTCCGGACTGGCATCAGCATTCTTCTATATTCAGAATTGTGATTATATAGCATTTTGAGTTTTATGGCGCTATAACTATGCATTGCGGTCTTGTGCTAGGCAAATGAAATACATACTTTTCGGCAACAGGGTATCGCAGTGCAAACAAAACATGACTGACGTGAGATCTTACTGCTGAATTTGGCGATGCGCGGGTCTGGTAAACTGTAATGCGCAAAACGCCGCAGACGCTACAGACGCCGAAGGGGTAGATAGCCGTTGGTCCTGGAAGTAGACCGGGGGTCCCCGTAAACCAAATCTACTCTCTCCCTCTTGCCTCCATAAACAGCATTAGCTTGCGAGAATAAAAACTGCCCAAGAAAAATAGGTAAGTAGTACCGCTACATACTCTCCATCTCTTTGGATTTTTGGAATTAGAGGCGTCGCGCGAGTCAGGTCTGGCTGGGTTTGGGTTTTTCTAGTTAGTAGTAGGGGTAGGTGGGGGAAAGTTGGGAATGAAGTACGTATTGGATTGGATTTGATGTAACTATAGATATGGCGATTCTAGTTTTGGAAACTGGTCCTGGACGAATGTACTGTATCTTTTGTATCTTCTATGTACGTTTTTTGTTCGAAATACTTTTGAGAAATTTGAGTGCTTTTTCCATAAGGAATGCAATGTGAGGGGAATGTTGAAACTTTTTTTGGGGGGGCAAGAATTTGTATAGATTTTAGGTCATTTGTGTGAATTACATGGATAGAAATGAGAAGATGCAGTGACTGTATGAATATGAGGAAAACACCTAGCCTAGGAGCCTTTTTCTCTCTCTCTCATGAATAGAAATTCTCTTTATACGCATAAGTGTGAAAATTCTAGTGTTAACTGGTTAGCTACCAGGAGCAAACTGAGTGAAATTGTGTACTGGATGTGCTGATGGGCAGGTACACGTGAGGTGACAGTAAAACTCCCTTCTTTATAGTAGCAAGCACCCAGGCGATTCTTTGCCGCATTGAACTGCACGCACCCCATGCATCATGGATTTAAGACGTATGGAAGAGCAAGTAGTGCGTGTGCAGGTTATTGCCTTCCGGGAAGGGGTTGGGGAGGAATGACTTGAAGTGTGCTGTTCAAGCAATGAATACGCAGACGCTTTGGGGAGGATAGTCCCCCGGGAGGTAGTAACCTGGCAAAATGCACGCCGCAGCGACTTCTGTCGGTTGAACGACAGGAAGCCACGCAGCAGCATCGTGAGCAGGAACTCTGGTCCCTCGTTCTGGTATTTGATGCCCTCGTCCCGCTCACCGTCTCCGACTCTTCTTCTTCCTCCCCCAGGTAAGATCCCCTTTCCGCTGTACGTGCTAATGCTTATGCAGGTCTTGGAGGAGCTTCTCATCTCACGAAATTCTGCATCTCGAGGGTTCTGAGGCGCGATCCCATGGCAGTTTTGTTCCCAGAAACTCCCAGATCAAAAGGCTGGTGGCGCGCAGGCTTCTCTTTTTCTGAGATGACTGCAAGCCACGTGGTGAATTTTTCGACGTAAGAAGCTGACATTCTTCTTTGGTTGTGGTGACTTTGCTGGTCAGCAGCCTTCTGTAGAAAGCATAGCCGTATCGTGACAATTGACTTACTTGCTCTCTTCATCTCTTGTCTGGCTTGTTTGGTGACTTCCTGTGACTCCAGATACATGTGTACCCTGGAGGGGAAATCTGAACAAAGGTAGTGATATAGAAGGCTCAGAATTGCTCATGCGTGCAAATTATCACTGCCCTCTCACGCTGTGCACGCATATCTATGGAAGCAGTAGCTACAATCCGCCTTAGACACGAAGTCATCATGGGGATAAGTAGACGCAAGCTGCCTCCAAGCATGGACAGGTAAAACACGGTCATCTTCACAAAGAAAATGACGCTAGTTTAACGTGGACATTCTGCGAGGGAGAATAGTATATCTCGCGCGAGGGCAACGGTTTGAGTAGCTAGAGGGAAGTGCGCCGAGCACGAGAACCATGGATCTTCTCTTTGCAGGCGAATAGCCAGATCCACACGCGAGCGCAACAATCGTAATGCTGCAGCCTTGATTGAAAATTGAAAGATACATGTATATGTTATGGAACAGCCCCGTTTAGCTAACTGCTGAATCACGTGGGTTTGGGGGTCAGGTAGGTGTGTGTCCCTAGGCCGGAGATCCACCCCCACGATTGGAACCAGCTCCAATGGGTAATCCGGACTAAGTTTCCCTTAACAGCAGCATAAGCAGGCGTCGTTTGGATAACAGACGCCGCAGACGCCGCGGAGGTGGATAAGCCTTGGATAGCCAGCGCTACCTCGGAAGTGGACTGCGGGGCCCCTTCTCCAGAGCTCCGACCGCTGATTGCAATGGGTGATCCAGACTAAATTTCCCTTACAGCCGCAGGCGTCTGTGGATAACACGTGGACTCGTTTCTTTCCTCTAATACAATTGAATTCGCCTCCTGCATTGCGCAGCAGGACTCTTTCAATTTCTCCTCGAGTCGGTCTCGAGCTTCCTCTCTCGCGCATCTCTCCGCCACCTCCCCCACACTTGGTCCGGCCTTACTTGGAGCACCATGGCCTCCCGCCGAACGCTGGCTCGCCTTCCGACACTGACCGCTCGCTCTTCTTTGATCCGCGCAGCTCCATTGTGTACAAGAATGTCGTCGCCCGTCAGCCAAAGCAAAGTCGCCGCTCGCCGGCTGCATGCCACAGCTCAGCACTTGAAGCCAGCGTCGTCTGCCGCGGCCGAGTCGTACCCGATGAACCACGAGCCGATTCAATCGCCTGCAGATACACAGAACTTTCTTGACAACAAGTTTGTCGCGTCCAAAGCCACGCAATGGATTGATCTGCATGACCCGGCGACCAACAACCTTGTGACGCGGGTTCCGCAGAGCACCGATGAGGAGCTGAAGGCTGCTGTTGATAGTGCTGAGAAGGCGTTCAAGCCATGGAAGGAGACAAGCTTGCTGCACAGGCAGCAGATTATGTTCAAGTACACACATTTGATCCGCGAGAACTGGGACAGACTGGCAGCTAGTATCACATTGGAGCAGGGAAAGACGTTTGCAGATGCGCGCGGTGACGTGCTTCGTGGCCTGCAGGTCGCGGAGACAGCCTGCGGTATCACGACTCAGATGACAGGTGAAGTGCTTGAGGTGTCCAAGGATATGGAGACACGCAGCTATAGGGAGCCATTGGGTGTTGTGGCTGCCATCTGCCCTTTCAGTGAGTACAAGACTTGAAAGACTTGACCAAGAATGAGTGCTAATATGTTTCCTACCCAGACTTCCCCGCTATGATTCCCCTCTGGACTATCCCCATCGCCACTGTCACGGGTAACACTGTCGTCATTAAGCCCTCCGAGCGCGATCCCGGTGCCTGCATGATTCTCGCCGAGCTTGCCGAGAAGGCTGGTTTCCCTCCTGGTGTTATCAACATTATACATGGCGCGGCAAAGACTGTGGACTTTATCATTGATGAGCCCCGCATCAAGGCTATCAGCTTTGTCGGCAGCAACAAGGCGGGAGAGTACATTTACTCCCGCGCCTCTGCGCAGGGCAAGCGGGTGCAGGCCAACTTGGGCGCCAAGAACCACGCTGCTGTCCTGCCCGACTGCAACAAGAACCATGCACTGAATGCCATTGCTGGTGCCGCTTTTGGTGCTGCTGGCCAGCGATGCATGGCCCTGAGCACTTTGGTCATGATTGGCGAGACAAAGGACTGGGTCCCTGAGATTGCCGAGCGTGCAAAGGCTCTGTCCATGAACGGTGGCTTCGAAGAGGGCGCTGATCTGGGTCCTGTCATCAGCCCACAGTCGAAGAAGAGGATCGAGGACCTCATCGCCAGTGCTGAGGAAGAGGGCGCGACGATCCTGCTTGATGGACGCGGCCAGAAGCCCCCGTCTGAGAAGTATGCCAATGGAAACTGGGTGAGTAGTCGTCGTGTTTGGCTGCGTATGTCGTACTGACTGAATACTAGGTTGGCCCTACCATCATTGCCAACGTCAAGCCGCACATGAAGTGCTACACCGAGGAGATTTTCGGCCCCGTGCTCGTGTGCCTGAACGTCGAGACCATTGACGAAGCCATTGACCTGATCAACGCCAACGAGTATGGAAACGGTACCGCCATCTTCACTCGCTCAGGAGCTACTGCTGGCCGCTTCCAGCGCGAGATTGAGGCTGGTCAGGTCGGTATCAACGTGCCAATTCCCGTCCCTGTAAGTCGAATACTGCTGTCCTGGATGCGAAGACGTAGAGATACTAACGTTGCGCACAGCTCCCCATGTTCTCCTTCACTGGCAACAAGAAGTCGGTCGCAGGAGGGGGTGCAAACACTTTCTACGGAAAGCCTGGCCTCCTCTTTTACACACAACAGAAGACGGTGACGAGTCTGTGGAGGAGCGAGGATGCAGTTGCGACGAAGGCGTCGGTGAACATGCCTACGCAAAGCTAAATTGCTTTGTTGAACTAGTCGGAGTCTCTGGGATTTTTGAAAATGAATAAAAAGTTCCTCGGTGTAAATAATTTGCTGTAGTAAGAATCATATTTCAGATGAGCTTGTAGACTCCGGTGACGATGATTCGCGCTGACCCGGAGCTTATGCCAAGAACGCCAAGAAAGAGGTGTGCCTACAGAAACACGTGATCCTACGTAATGACATGGGGCCGGGATGATATCACAGCGGCCCCACCCGGCTCGCAGCTTTTGTTGGACGGGAGACATGCAAAGAGCAGCAGCATATTCACATAATATGCATCGGCTTCCGCTGATTGTGACATGCACACTTTTGGTCGCCCCTTTTTTGTCAGACAAGCCTGAAACCCTGGCAAATCAAAAGCGGGGACAATGGGTGTGGGTGGGCGCTACGCTACAGGCAATCGTCGATGTCATGTTATCTGTGTGAGGTGTGTGGACTTGCTACGTAGGTGTAGACAAGTGGTGTCTAGCACGGATACATGCACGCCAGCCACTTTGTGCACTGTCGAGGCGAGCCAGCCACGGCGTCTTTTCGTCAATCTGTCCGGTAGCGGGTTTTTCCACTCTGTCGTGTCCAAGCCACGCACCGGATAATAATTCTTGTTTTTTAAGACTTGCCAGTCGCGATCAGACTAACGGCTGCAACAGGGATAGACTGCTACTGTTACAGGTTTGGGGGGCGCAGGCAAGCGTGCGATCGAGAAGGTAGAAATGTAATATGCAGTCTTGCATGCAGGCTTGTTGCTGCTTGAGGTGTAGCTTGGCCTGGGTCGAGTGTAGTGTACCTGGGATGTTGTTTGCTGACGCTTGGTAAGGATGCGTGGAGATGGGACTGGTGGTTGTTGCTGGAGGCGTGTCAACGCCATTGGGAGGCAAAAACGTCCTTGTCGCTTCTTTTTCACCGACGACCGAAGATGGAGCGGCAATCCAAGTGGCGTGCGTGCTGTGGTGTGGTGGTGTGGAGAGAGGCTGGTCGGCGCAATGGGGCTGGGTTCGGCTGGGCGCCGGGCGGAAAGGCCGACCGCTTCTGGCAGATGGACTATTGATGGTTGTCTAAATTTGCCCACGACTAGGTGTATCGGGCCATGGACCCAGACACGAGCGCGAATAACGGCGGAGGAGCTAGACTGGCGGAATGCATCATGGTGGCTTGTTTGTCGTTTGATGTGCTGAAGGCCATCTGTCAATTGTGTCTGGGACACGGCGCAATGGGACGAGGGCGGACGCGACGGAAGGCGAGACGGAGCAGCAGTAGGGCCTATGGCCATGTGTATCGGTCGTGGATGGGCGTCTGCATGGCAGTGTTTCAGACGGTGGATCGCTTGTGGCCGCAGATCGTGTTAGACTCCAATCGGGATAGCTGGCCTGCGCCGTTGATGACGAGTCGCTGCTGGCGGGCGTGGGCGAAGCCTTTACGTTCCGCGCGTCCTACCAGCAGCTTACCCATACCTGGGCCGAATCTCACAAACCACCACTGCCGACTACTTACTGCCACCCTTTCCCTCGTTTCTCCGGCATCCTTTCTTGCTTTTGCGACGCCCGTTGTCATAGCCCATTGCTCGAGCCCAGGTACTCACCTTATCACTACCCACTACCCTGCCCACTGCTCTGCGCGCTGGGATCACACTCGCGTGCGTTCACACCCAACACGCGCCCGGTTCTCCACTCGCTCCACAGACCTGGTCCGCTGTACCCGTCGCCCGCCCTGATCTCCTCAGCCTAGTTGAAGCAGGTGTAGAGAGTCAAGGAAAAAAACTGGGTAACGTGCGCGCCCGACGCCTCCGCAATAATGGAGCATCCTACCCAGCAGCAACGGCGCCAGCGCGGCCTCAGCTTCCACAGCAACAAAAGTCGCGACCCGCCCGCCCCAAAGAGTCCAAAGAGCCCAAAGCACGAGCGCAAGTACAGCGAGCACTTTGATCCAAACTCAAAGGCCGATCCCAACAACGCTATGAATGAGCAACAGCCGAGTACGTCCCTTGTTTGTATTGAATGCGTACCGGACGATTACTGACCACGGTTCCAGTCGCCGCTGCGCTTGAGAAGCCTACTCTACAGTCCTTGCGCTCATTCCAGCATACCGATTCTGCCGGTAATCCCATTGGTATGTTCGGCTCGTTGGTTCTGTGGTTCTGTTGTTTGGTTGCCGTTGTCCGCATTGGTATCGTGAGTGAGCCATTACTAACCAACGTCTCGCGCAGTCGACCCCGATCTCTCCAACCCCACTCGTTCCCGATGGGAGCGCCCGCTCGACACGATCCGCTCGTTCGAGGCTGCCATTGATGGCGAATACAGGCGCCGAGCGCAGTCCATGCGCGTCGACCAGACAGATGGCATGAGCACCTACGAAAGCCGACGGAGTAGCTACTACGGCGGAGGCCACAATGACCAAAACCGTTACTCTACTGCCAGTGGCTACTTCGCCCAGAGACAGCCTGGCCGCGACAGCTACGCTGACGGCCATGGCTACGGCGGACCTGTTGGTGGAGGCCCACCTCCACGAATGCGCTACGGAAACCGTATGCAGTCGGATCCAGGATGGACCAACAGGCAGAGCATGCAGGGTTATCCCATGAACGGATACCAACCTTCCCGTGACACGGTTAATACCAACGGCTCCAACGGCAGTCACAGCGATGGCCAATACTCCAACGACCCTAGCAGCGAGAACAGCTCCATCGAGCGTGGTGTACCCGTGCAACCACCACAGCCTGAGATGTCTCACCAATACGCTTTCATGAACAACTTTGGAAGAGGACCCATTATGGAGGAGTTTGGAAATGGCCAAAACCATTTCTCCAAACGACCGTCACCTCCCCCTCAGCAAAACGGCATGCCCCCGCAGCCTCCGAAACACGCCGCACAGCCAGCCACCATTCAATTGGGTGGCGGCAACGCTCCTGCTACCGAAGCACAGAGACCAAAGACACTGTCCAAGAACAGTAGCAATGCCGGTGAAAAGCGCAAGAGTTGGCTCAAAAAGCGGTTCAGCAGGGACTAGAACTTTTTATCAATCTCCATGATTTGAAGATGATGCCAAACTACATCGCTCCTACGGGTTGTTATATCCCCTGGAGGGCGTTATGAAAGTACACAAATAGGGGTGCTCCGGAAACAATAAAGTTAAGAACGGGAAATGCACCCTTACTCGAGGGACTGACAGAAGGAGGGGTAGGCGGTTACATGGAGCCGCTGGTCGATTTCATTCCTTTACACGTGTTGTGTTGTTCCCTCCACTGTTATGGCATTTTGGCGTTTTATACGATCGGAGTTTTGACGAGATTGGGCCTTATGAAGGAAACAAAGGGAAGGGCTATACCGCGGATGATATCGTCACTCCTTGTTATGTTGTTTTATCCCCATTTTTTATGACATGATTTCCCTCTTGTTGTTGTTTTCTTTTTCACATATCATTGTTACCCCCTTGCTGATTCCGCTACGGTAGAAGGCCGTTTATTGGTTCTCGTTCTTGCTCGGGTTGAGAGTGCGAGGAGCTAGGCCGGCTAGTTTAATGTGGTAATCTTAATGTCGTGATAATGATTTTGAGGAACCTTTCTCGTTCTTGGTGTGTACCATTTTGCTATGAAGACTGAGACTCATTACAAGCAAGTTGTATACGTCCGATGAAACATAATATTTCTCTCCACAAATGGCGGTATGCACGGTCGGCACTATAACATCTATGCCACTTTCTCTGTTGAAATCTCGATTCGGTTACTCTGGTCCATCTCCTCGAAATCACAACTCTAACCCCCATCCCTACCTATCCTCCGACCCACATTCCTCCAACCCATCATGCACTGCCCCCCATGATCCTATCCTTCTTAGACCTCTGCTTCGCCTTCGCCTCATTCGTAGCAGACCCCTCCTCTTGCTGCTGCTGTTGCTGGGCTTCGTACATTTTGCGCTGCCGGGTTGCTTCCCATTGGTCGATGTCGGATTGCGTGAGGGTGATAGTGGTGGGGGCGCGTCGGAGCATTGGGTGTTTTTTCTTCTTTGAAAAAAGAGGATTGGTTGGCTGGGTAATTACACCTGAGATAGATGGAGGTGTGTGTGTGTAGTTGAGCTGGGGGTGGTGGCCTGTTGTGAGACGAGAGATGTAAGGAGGGAGGTTGGTTGAGGCTGGGTTCCGGGTCCTTTGATGGGGTAAGGGTACGGATGGGTGTGAGAGCCGAAAAAGAAGGAAAGTGGGAGTTTTGTTCGCTTGAAGAGTGCCGGATTCAATGTACTGGTTGGTAGGTGGTAGTCAAGTCACGAGTGTGTTGAAAGGGATCCTTTTATCCTGGCCAGGAGGCGTTGTTCACTGCAAGCAAACAATTTCCACGATAGGATGAAATAAGATGACTCCTCTGTGGTGAGTGAGTAGTCCAAATTAGGTACACCTAGGGACGCGGCCGAATGAAGCGTGATGCACGTGGTGCGGAGGTCCTTTGTGCAAGATCCCTGTTCCGCCAAGACTTCGTGATCTCGAAAGTTTGGAGTTGAGAGGTACCGCACAAACAACTGCCATCCATTCCCGCATGGCTCAACGACAAATGTACTCATCGATGGGTGCGCTAAGGCGCTCATTGGTAGCAGATGTAGCCTCTGTGCCTTTCTGCTCAGCGAGAGCACTGCACAGCTCGGCAAAGAGGCTTGAAGAGCGACCCAGCGATGCGTCTCCAGCCCAGCGTACGCCCTCATTTTTCCGATTGTACGCCCAAGAGCCGCTGTATTGACATGCATGCAGCGCCAAACACCCGCAAAGAACGCTCGGCGACTGCTCTCAAGCAGATTGCCTCTCTCAAAAACCGCCGCCAGCCCGGCGCACTTGTTCGAGGTTCTTTCCCCGGCGGCCAAATGGCACGACGAACCCCTCGCTCGCCGACCCCTCAGGCCAACGAATATGGCTTCGTTCCAGAAGACGGGGCCCCAGCCAATGCCCAGCCAGGTGCAACCCCCCGCGCTGCACGCAACACAGCAGGCCCAAGGACAACCCGTGGCGCAGCCCCTCCAGGCCAGATGGTTCGCGCACCCTCCACGCTCCGTGTGAGCCGTCAAGCGCCCGGAGCTGCCGCTCGTGGTCCCATGCTACGCGGCCGGGACGTCCGCAGGCCAGCGCCAGACGGAAAGAGAAGCGGAGCCGGTAACCGTGGCGAGGCAGGCCCCAAGAAGCGCGAAAGGACATCTGGCGGCGGTGATGAATCCATGAGCACAAAGCTTGCAGATGTGGAGCTCGGCGACACAATCTCAGATGCTATGACGCAGCAACTGCTTCGTCTCCAGAGGAAGGAGTGGGATCGTGTGCCGTACGAGCCCAAATACGCCAAAGGAAGCTTCGCCGCAAACGAGTTGATACATGCTGGAAGGGAGCTGTTCAAGGGCGAGAGTCCGCCTGTCAAGTTCTGGGGGCCGTTAGAGAAGCGCATTGGTGTCGTTGGCATGTTTGGCGCAGAGGCTCATTTAAAGATACGACGGGTACCGGATGGAGATGCAGAGCCTTTTGGACAAGAAGTGATTGAGGAAGAGGAGCCGGTCAAAGTCAAGGGTGTCGAGAAGAAAGAGGCTGCTGCGCAATAGAAGGTCGCAGATCATGTATACGAGTGTACAACCATAGAGACTACGAAAACTCTACAAGGGAACAAATGACGGTCAATTGATTCTATTTCATGGGTTTGCACAGTTGCACAGTGCGCATCCCTCTATCAGCGTATTCAAATTGAGGTTCATTTCGACGCCCAGACAACCTTGTACTTGAATTGTGTAGGGAAACTCTTGTCCGTGATGAGCAGCTCCTCGCCCTCCTCGACCAAATCGATCATCTTCTTCTCCAAGTTGGGCCGCGTCTGCTCCTCAAGACCCGCAAGCTGCATGTAAAGTGACTTTTCGCCTGTGCGGATTGATGGCTTCTTGAGCTGCCTGTTGTGAGTCAGCAACGAAGATACACATTTTCAGCCTCGGTAAGAAGAGTGTACGTACGCCTCTGGACGTTCTGCCAGCCCGTCGATAAACTCTTGCAGCGTGATACCAGGCAGAATTTGAAGCGGCCGTGCAATATTTCCAGCACCGCATACAGGACAGTCATCCTTCTTCTGGTGCTCAAAAGTGTATGTGTACACGGAGTCGTCACCAGTGTACATCATGTAATTGTCCATGCCTGGGTAGCCCAAGAAAGGGTTGCTGTTAGTTGCAATTTTGAAAGCCTCGTTGCAGCAGCTCGCGGCCACGATGGCGTTTGTACTGGCGATTGCGGGGATGATGTTCTTGACCACGCCTTGAGTCATGCTGTATGTTACGCCCTCGATGTTGAATTCCTTGGCTCGAGCGGTGGCTTTGTTGAAGAGCCAGGTTATGTGCTCTGGGTCGTCGGTGTCGAGAGTGACGTCTTTGCGCTCCTCCTCCCAGGCGATGATATGTGCCCACTCAATGCAATGCTGTGGCTGCCTGGGAATAGTGGCGAGCGTACAGAGAGGCACGGCAGCGCGGGGTGCATGCATGTCTAGTTGGCACTCGATGCACGAAGTCATGGTCGGGAAAATGACACGTGCTTGTCCTTTGAATCCCTCTGTGCCGCCGTCGATCAAGGGCTTCATCGAATCTGGGTTGTTTTCATCTACCATGCCGACGAGTGTGGCATTAATCCAGCGTCTTGCCTCGATTGAGTCCAGGCCGCAAACAATGAGGCCAAATTGCATGTAGTACGCTTCGTCCTTGTCCTGGATCTTGCCACAGTAGGGAGTAATCTTGACACCTTTGACGCGCTTCTCTACGAATGCAGCGGCGGTTTCCGCCTTGTATTTTCCCACATCTGAGGCTCGGAAGAGGAACTGGCGGTTCAGGTTGCTGACATCAATTGTATCCATGTCAATTACATGGATATCCTTGAAGCCTGAAAGCGCGAGATTCTTGAGTATCTCGCAGCCTAGACCACCGGCTCCGCTGCAGCCTGTCAGGAAACAGAGTCAAATATTGGGAGCAACCTTCTACTGAGATGTTTGATGACAAACTCACATGACACTGCGTCCGATTAGCTGTCATGTCCTGTAGGTTATAGACGCGGCATCCTTACAGAACTTTGAGATTACTGAGATATTCTATGACTTGCTCACCGGCCATAAAACTGTCCTCATCTGTAAAAGGCCCCTTGCGTGTCAAGAACCTATCAAGGTACTTCCTATCACATGATATCAGCGCTTAGCTGGGGACATCTTCAGCTTTGTTGGCTCACCATCGTGCCCGGGGATTGGCTGTTGATGCAGCTCCCGTATCATTAACATTGACAGCCATGTCTGGAGTATGCGTTGAAGAAAGATGCAGAACCACTCCAACGGAGCTGGCAGTAGGCGTCAGTGTAGAAGATCTGCCAAGGCGCTAGCATGCGGGTCTGCGCATGGAAGGAATCGCCGATTGGGCGCAATTCACTACGCACCACGCTACGCAATCGTGCAGTGGCTTGTTGAAGTCGGAACCCTCGAGGCATTCCTTTGCCTTTTCTTTTGGGATACTGAGACATTATGGCTGATTTTTTGACGGCGGTTTCTTCGAAAAAAGTCAACAGCACCGAGCTTTTTATTCAAGAGGCCAAGAGCTTGCACATACAGGAGGATAGAGTGATCATCGACTCAGCGGAATCAGCACTGAGAGCTTTGAAGAACCAGCCTAGTAGAGGGACATTAAATAATGTTCTGAACTACTTTATTGCCGAGAAGTTTAGCCTCTTGCTTCCGGACCCACTCAACGCCAGCATCGTATATCAGCTTGTCAACGACACTGTTCCGAACTACTGGAGATCATTAAAAGGCTCGAAAGAAGCAACGCAAATTGCAAAAATCCTGAGAAACCCGACAAGTCTGGGTCATATTGTTACGAGACTCCGTTCGCTCATTGCGGATAGTCGTCAGCGGAAGAAACCCGGGGAAGAGCGGAATACAGCTGAACATATTCTAGATGCGCTTGAAGTTTTGGAGCTGATACTACATGGCGATGAAACCACATTTCTGATATTGCAGGACGTCTTCTCATTCGGAAAGAACACCATACAAAGGAAGCTCATATGGAAGGAATATCTTGCACAAGCAGTGTCGGGGCGGCTGCTGTCGATCGCAGCAGAGGCAGATGACGTTTTGAAGAAGGGTGAAGATGTCTCTAGAGCTTCTAGCTGGCTCGCGGACGGCAAGAAATACGCGGAATGGCTGGGGCGCAATCTTGGCGCCTTACTAGAGCGCAGCTCCGACGGCGAGGAATATCTGACTGCTGTTGTAGAGTTCTGTTCAAAGGCTCTTGGACTGGGCTATACTGGTATGTCGATTAATATGATCTCTGGCTTGAGCTGACGAACTAGATACCATCATGAGCTCGTTTCTTCTGATGTTAATGAAGAATGGCGGTGTTGAGCGGCTTGAACGTTTGTTGACTCGGATGAAGACGTTCGAGCAACGGAAGTACATGAATGCAATCATTGCATGTGTTGCGAGGCAGTACCTCTCGTTCGAAACTGTCAGCAAAAAAGATGCTCCTGTTGCAACCTCTACTGTTATAGGTGCTGCGGCTGGTTTGATTCATGCCCTGATCAAAGACAACGATGTTCTGAAAGAGCACCTTGTCTCGTCACTTACGCGATCAACAATACCCGTACTAGATGAGTCACTGTCAGCTCGACGGAGCGTCATCGCTGCTTTGGCAAAAGACCACGGTGAGCTACATGGAGGATGGTCTAGAGTTTTTGCTAACAAGCTGTAGACAAACTACACAACCTTCTAGAAAGCTTGATCAAGCTTTTTGGAGATTCAGTCTACATTGCGCACATACCCGTACTACAGCAAGAAGGTACGTATCATCTATGATTCAAGAATTCCTATTCTAACTAAACTAGCTCTTGCTCAGACCTTATCCATATGTAGTGGCTACGTGAAGCGCTCACAGCCCATGTTTCTTACCATGATGGCAAAGTCCACATACCATGTCAACGGAATGTCCAATCGAATCGGCGCATCATCTGCAAGAGCCCGATTCTTGGGGATTGCTGTCGGTATCGCCATTTCCAAGATGGTTGACAAACCTGAGCTGCAGCTGAAATTTGAGCTGGAGGGAGCTGAAGCTGAAGAAGCCAGTTGGTACCAGCGACTCACCGAGGTTGATGACAAAGTAGGAAGTCTGAAAGACCTGAAACGTCGGCAAGACAGCATAGCTCCCGTCAAGCAGTCACAGCCGAGGCTGAAATCAATTTCTAAGCCGACAAACCTTTCAGGAATCACTGAAATACAAGGCCCACGAGTCGTTGAAGTCCTGTCAGAGTCTGAAGACGAAGATGCTGACCTGATGGTGTATGAGAAACCAGATTCTGACCCGGAAGACGACACGGACGACCCCACAGCCATCAATCGCAACAAGCCCACGGCACCCGTGTACATTCGGGATCTCATCGCCGGCCTGCGTGACCAAGAAAACTATGATCGACACGAACTCGCTCTAGCCACAGCCGCGTCCCTGATCCGTCGCAAAGCAAACTTTGGCGCTGAAGTCGCTGACCATCTCGAAGAACTTGCCAGCATACTTACAGGCCTTCAAGACAACTCAGAGCTGGAGGGCTTCGCACAGCAAAGACAGCAGGCACTTATTGCCTTGCTGCTAGCTAGACCGGCGCAGATGGCGCAGTGGTTCGCGCGGTCCTTTTTCTCTGGCGACTACAGTCTACAGCAACGCATAGCTATGCTCACAACTCTTGGTATCGGAGCGCGTGAGCTAGCGGGCATGAAAGACATTTCTACTGATGAATTGGTACCGCCAAAGCCGAATTTCCCCAGCAAGCAACTTCCACCACATCTCCACCGAATTTATGCAGAAGAGAGCAGTGGGCCGTCCGTCGCGAAGATATCGAATAGTATGGCGCGTGAGATGCTTTCCCCAATTGCATCACAAGCGGCCGACCAGCTCAGCGGTCCAAACATCCTCAAAGTGCGGACATTTTCCTCACGTATGGAAGTAGAGAAGAAGCGACACAAGCCCATTCCGAACGCTCTCGCACAGATTGTGGCCGACAACTTCTTCTTCCCTCTTACAGGACGCTGGTGGCTACAGGTCCGCGCCAATAGCGACTCCATCTATGCCTCCACCCACCTCTTGCCGCCTTTTCTACAGACCTTGTCTATCCTGCTCAACGCATCGGGTCCGAATACTCTTGCGCTACCTCAGATGACCCGCGAGTATTGGGATCTCTTGCTCTCGGTACGTGGACTGGCTACCAAAGACAAGAATATCCTGAATGCGGTCCTGTTCGGCTTCCTGATGCTGTTGGAGACGAACGAAAACAAAGAGCGGCTGGCTACGGAACAAGGGAAAGAGCTTATGGAAACCCAGGCCTGGGTAAAAATGGTATTTGATAGCCTAGGCGCTGGAAGTGAAGAGGACGAGAAGGTGAGGGTACTTGCGGCAGGTGTGGTAGTTCGGTATCAGGAGGTGGTGGAGAAGTATCAGAGGAGGATGGCTGGTGTATTGATGGACTACTAAGAGTTGCTTATTTTGCTATGTCACTTTGATATCACGCATACTGGTGGCTATTTCTACAGTTTAACCTAGTTTCTATGCAGGAAATATATCAGGTTTCCTTGCGGGAAGCTTCATCTGTTTGCACCTGGCCTAGACTAGTCTACAAAGCCAGAGATCCGTCACTTTCACCGTTCGTCAACCTATTACGGACTAGCGCGACTGCGCTACTCATAAGAGTTTCCTTTTGCTCTTCAGTTTGCCCACAAACAACGACAAAAAGTTACTGTAAGTATACGAACTCAACCCACTGCTTCTATACTAGCAAGTTGAAGTGTAATCGCCCCATGGACGGCAGTCAACCCTACGGCCATCAACGGCATACGCCTTCGGGCAACAACACCCAGCCCAATGGGCCGTCTCAGTCTTATGGACCGTCACAAATATACGCCACACCCCAGATATTTGAGCTGACGCAGCTATATACGCAGCCACTGTCCTATGGACCGACAACGTCCCAGCCACAGCCCAGGGACAGGCACTTGTGTGTCCCGCGCAGGGCGTTTTATCGACTCAGCCCCTTCAGGGGACGACTAGCAGCTACCCTCTTCCAGCCGCGTATCACGCCCAATGCGTTCCGGCTCCTCATGCCGCGACTAGCAGCTACCCCCCTCCAGCTGCGTATCCACCTCAAGGTGTTGCGACCCGCCATCTCTCCTCGGTCGCCCCGAGCAACCAACTCGCTCAGGGCATTCAGGCCGATGATGCCCTCCAGGGCGTGCTGACAATGCCCATAACGGACTTCGAAGCGGAGGAATACATGAAAAAACTTCTGGCATGGGCGGACAAAACTACTCGCGAATCCGTAGCCAGGCGAGCGGCCGATCGAGCGGCGGGAAACAATCGGCCTAGGCGCTCTGCCTCGCCAGTCGCTCGCTCGGCCGCACAGGTTGGTCAATCAAATGACCGGCTTTATCATACTCGGGAGGCATCTCGACGAGCTGAGTGAGCTCGTCGAGGTGGACGTGGACGAGGTTGTTCCACGTAAGATTCCAGCGGTCAGACACATGCTGGAGTCAGGAATCTTTTAGCTTAGCATTGAAAATGAGATTCCGTTAGTTCTTCGCTATATCTGAATGCCCAATTGTTGTGCTGTGCGTAATTTTGCTCCATGGCTTAATCTCGTTTGGCCATCTTAACTTCACTTTATCACTTGTCACCGTATCTCCCACAACTTCATGATATCTACAGCCTCTTTCTTCAGCTTTCCCTGTCCTTTTAGACGCTCGTTTATTGTCTCCAAATTATCTTGCTTCCATCATTGCCGTCGTCCGTGGTTAGGGCAGATGTGAACTCGTGATGGCCCAGGAGTTTCAAGTCACTACCTCCCCCAGCAGAGCTGGGATTCGATCCAGAGGTGAGCCATAACGAACAAACGTTTGAGCAAAAAGTGCTTGCTTGGCCGCTGAACAGAGTGTATTCGCCCAGGGATTCTTTCCCACAGGGCTCCCCACAGGGCTTCTCAAGTCACAGGGTATCTTCACCTCAGGGATTCGTTCCCACAGAGGGCTTTTTTCGAAAAAATAAATAAAAAAATCTCAGTGTTGTAGAATATTGTATAGAGTAGACTTTTTTTACTTTTAAGAAGTCGAGATGGAAATAGTTCGTAAAAAGATAGGCGGCGCTGCAAGTTTGGTCTCGTTACTGCACAGATACGAAGTAAATTTCTACTATCTTACACTCCGTTGAGCACACTTTGCACGCCCACAGTTCCCACATCATCTCTCCTGGCAATGAATCCCTTCAACTCCTGCGCATCCTGTCCACCCGCAGCCCTGAGACGATCCCTGAGCGCCTCTGGCCCAATGATGAACAACGTGCTGACGTCTGTCAACACATCCATGGCACCAGGCTCCAGCTCATCGCCCGTGGGCCATGCCCGTACGAGCTCAACATATTGGTTCATATCCTTCGAGACGCTGAGACCGCCGACCTGGGAGATGGAGAACTTGAGAAGGTGCGCCAGGACGAGGGAGCGAAGCCCACGCGCGAGTTCGGCGAGGAAAAGTGAAAGGTTGCGGCCGGATAGGGCGGAGGTGGCTTGAGAAGCCACACGGGTAAGGAAGGCGGAGACCTCGCGACACGCCTGGGTTTCGCTCGTGACCATGAGATCCTCCTCCTTGGGTCGAAAGTCCGTTTTCTTTTGTTGCGCAAGACATTTGCTGACCCAGTTCAGCGATGCGGTGATTGTGAGGTTCAAAATGTTGGAGAGCTTCGCTTCGAGCGTTGTCATTGTCGAGTTGATGGTCTTCTCAATCTCACGGCGGATCGTGAGGTTGGGTGTGCACAAAGGCAAGAGGATTGTGGTTGCCGTCTGTTGCAGGAGATGCAGAATTGTGGTGATGGTGTGTAGAGCGGGAAGATGAGTGAGATCCGGTGGTGTTTTGGAGTTTTCCTGTGATGCGGCGTGGTCTTGGGCACTGTGTCGACGTTAGTTTTCATGTATTACTTTGGTGGAGACGATACTTACGCATCCAAGGCCGTCTCCAAGTACATTTCGCCCATTTGCCGCAGGAGCAAGTTGAGCAAGATTTGCACATCCTTGGGTGTCTCGTTGCCAGGTGACAACTCCAGCCCACGCCCGACACCTTCGGCCAACCATTTCAGCATTCGTTTGGCTACTGGCAGTGATAGCCGACCATCCTCATCTGTGACATCGATGTCCTTCTTCTCCTGCTGGTCTTCCTTCAATCCAGCAATACGAAGCAGCGTTGCTTTCTGGCTAGCAGGCAGATCGGTACTTTCCAGGCGCTCCATGTACTTGTCGCGAGCTGATGCAGCCAGTTCTTTACCTCGTTGCGCAAGCGACCCAAAGTAAGAGGTAGGCATCTTACTTCGCCTTGAGTGATAGATAGTAAACTTGAGGAGCAATGACGAGTAGAGTTCCTCCAAGTTCTTCTTCTCTCGTTCAATGTACTTCTCGCCAATAAAGTATGATGAAAACAGTTCCTCCAGCTGCTGGTCAAGCGTAGCCGCAACCGCTGAAGTAGCAGGCTCAGGGTGCTCCGTCAACCCATGTGTCTTGAGGTCCTCCACAAGCTGAGTGATGTAGCTCCTCGAAGCCTGTAGCGAACGCAGGAATGCAAGGGACGAAAGGTCTCCGGCTTTGTCAAGCACCATTTCAAGCCTTGATTGAATCGATTGCTGGAAGATGCGTTCCAAGAACTTGATGAGAACCTCCTCGTAGTACGGGAATGCTCGCTTGATGATGGAAGATTCTTCCTGGACGACAATCTTGACTTCATCAATCAAAGACTGAAGGGTGGGTTCCACGCCAGGCGGTTCCGCATCAGGATCTTGGAGGCGATCCCAGGTTTCCAAATCCGTACCAAGGTCCTCACCGTTCAGCTGCATGCGGTCGATGAAGAATGAGTGTTGGTTGACATAAGTTCCAATGACACTCGCTCCGTCATTGAAGCCTCTGAGAGCAATAGCACAGTCACGCATCCCGGGATAATTAGGGCGCGCGTAGCATTCCTGAAACTTGCTGAGAAGATCCTGCTCCAGGTTCTCGAGAAACTTTTCAATGACTTCCTTGGTGTTGTGTCTCGGCAGGTGTGTTGTCCTGCGCTTCATCCCGTTCGGTACCTCGCCGTTGGCCCGTTGACCACCCTCTGGATCAAGGCGTGTGCTGATACGCAGAAGCTGGCGCGCGATTTCGGCGCACCGTACGATATCGCCGTTCTTCCGTTGGTCTTCGAGAATCATGAGCTCGCCTCGCTCGCTGACCTCTTGCCAGCATTCAATCAGGAACTTTGCGTCTAGGGCTCTCTTCCGCTGGCGATCCAACTCTTCCAACCGCTCTCCTATGCGCATGGCAACATTTCCGCCCGTGTCAGATCCCCCATCGTCGCCCCCGTTCAGCGAATTGTCCAGCCTCTGAAATCTATCCATGGCCTGTTCCAGCCTCCTCCCCAGGGACTCGACATTCTGATTGTGTTGCAGTTCGGCCCGCCGTACGGCTCCAGAAAGGTCCGTCTCCTTCTCCTCGAGATCCTCGGACAGGCTGTTGAGGCTTCGCAGCGCATGTTCAAAGGTTCGGATAAGCGGCTTTGGGTCGAAGGTCTGTTGCCCGCCAGCGCCTGCAGATCGTCGTGTCGCAGGCACGGCAGCTTGGGAAAGGTCTTCGATAAAGTCCTTGACTAGGAAGTCTTTGCTCTGCGTGAGTCAGTACAGAGAGAGTACAGGGGGCTGTGCGCAGCTTACGGCGAACTTCTCTAGAGTGAATTGAGGCACGCGTATAGAGTTCCTCGAGGTCTGGTGCGTGAGTACAGAGGCGCCATCGGAGCTGACGCGTTGCATGGTTGTAAGAAAGGCACAAGTCGGACTTCAAAACTGGGTATCATTCAAGTGGTCTGTAAGAAAGGTGTGTATCGTTGCTACCCAGCGAACCAATGCGCCTAGAAACGGCCGGTAGGTAGCTGACAAGGTCTCTGGTACTGTCGCGAAGCACGCAGCTGCACAGGGCTGCTACCAGACGATACTATCGGCTTGTGCATGGGATGGTGACAAGGCACTCCCAATCGTTGGAGCACATGGTAGACTAGACTCGAGTGAAGTCGCGACTGTGGCTTGTCGCACCCCCCACGCCTCGGTCCCTGGTCCGCAATTCAGCAGCGCCGGCCGAATCCAAATCCAACCAAGAGGCGGCCGCATGCACTATGATGCCATTACATCCTGTCTCCTGTTGTACACAAGGGTCTAAATTAGGACACCAATTTGCTTGACAGTCTCACCTCAGTTGCGAAGGCTTCCGCGTAATGGCGCTACGACGCAGGGCGGAGCACGGCAACATGCGCGTACACAGGCCTTGGCTTACGCTCGGAAGAGACGGCGCCACACGTATGCGCATCAGCCTCACAGGGATATTTCACGTATCCTACATATATCGGCCACCCCCAACCATGGACAGCTAACCCGAGCATTGACCCTTGTTTCCTACGAAGATTGGCTTCAGTCTCGATTCCACGTGTATAGACGTCGACTGGCCGGCTCGTTTTGTCTCCTTTTACTGAACACCTCGCCCGCAATGGCTTCCACGGGCCTATCATCCAAACAGGAATCAGCTTTCCGGCGCAGCAAGCAGCTCTCTGTCCAACAGCGCGAAGAGCTGCTGAAACCCTTTCTTCCTTCCGATCTTTCAGACAGTGAGACCCAGGCGCAAAAGAAAGCCCTCCGAGACCGCCGTCAGCGCGCATCCCAACAGCATCGTAAACCCATCGTCGGCCCCATAAAAGCACTGCTCCACCTCACCATCTACCACGTTGTCGCGTTATTCTTCAGTATCTTCTTTCGCTTCCGGCGCGCTTACCGGCTCGTGCGGGGGAAGGTTGTCTCGCTGCTGAAGTACCATCACCGCACGCCAGAGTTCATCGCGCACGATGTCAAGGATTTAGAAAAGCTGCCCAAGCACCTGAGCGTGATTTTGGAATACCAGGAAGATGATGGAAGCCAAGGAAATGCAGGTCTGGAAGGTCTCGTCAACGATATTTGCGAGATAGCAGCTTGGACAGCGAGTGCTGGGATCCCGTTCCTCAGTGTCTATGAGCGTACCGGTAAGGCTCTCCTACAAAATTCGAAAACGAATACTAAAGACGAACAGGCGTCCTCAAAAACTACCTCCCTCAGACTCACGCCAGTATCTGGAGCACGCTTGAAGCCTACTTTGGTCCGCGCCGGAAACCTACCCTCTCCATCCGCGCACCACACCTGAGCTCCTATTCCCCGCCTGACACGCCGCCTCAAGCCGCCGAGCCCAATGACGCTACGCTGAAGGAAGAGCGCCAGCACCTTACCGTGCTCCTTTTGTCGGAGCATGACGGCCGAGACACCATTGTCGACCTGACTCGCACACTGGCCGAAATGGCCCAGAAGGGTGACGTGAGAGAAGAGCAGATCAACATGGACTTGATTGACGCACAGCTGAACGACCACGTCTCCAGCGAGCCGGATCTACTCATTTTGTTCAGTCCAACTGTTCAACTGAAGGGCTACCCACCGTGGCAGCTGAGATTGACTGAGATCTTGTACGTTTATTCGTTTTGTTACTGTAACTCTTTACTGACTCATACGCAGCCACTTGCCAGATAACAAGGGCGTCAACTACCAGGTCTTCCTTCGGGCCCTGTACAACTTTGCAAAGGTCGAGATGCGTCTCGGAAGGTAGCGAGTGGACATGTTGTGAGAGTTTCTTAGCATAATAATACCCAATCTTATTACTATTGCCGTGGTCGGACGATTCTCTGTCTGTGTTGCATTTGTTGATCTGCACATATCGTGATATTTAGACGGGCTTGCTTTCAGAGCAGAACACAAAGGTCACCCAGGAACAACATTCACTCAGAACACATCACCTTGCAGCAAGACCACGTGTGGAGGTATCTCGAATCTGATGGATGGTTATCTACACCATATCCTCATGCTCGCCGTCGTCTTTTGTGTACGTCATAGCCATCGAGAGTAAATGCACCTAACACCTGTATTCGTTGTAGGTCGTCAAGTACATTGTCCGCCCCACTAAATAACCCATGCAACCATAACCCAGTCGTTTACTTGAGAGGAATGAAACGGGAAGAGTGAGTGGCACCAATACCGGGCCTTCCGTGCTTGACAGGCCTGTATGAAATGGAGAACTCTGCGAGGTAGTGGCCGACCATCTCGGGCTTGATTTCGACCTGGTTGAACTCCTTTCCGGAGTAGACACCGATGACGCTGCCAATCATCTCGGGGACAACGATCATGTCACGGAGGTGGGTCTTGACGAGGTCGGGCTTCTCGTTGGGGCGGGCCTCCTCTGCGCCGTGTTAGCATTTTCCTTTCTCCTCCCGTGTGGAGGGTGTTCCTTACGCTTAGACTTCCTAAGCTTCTTGATGAGACCCATGGGCTTGCGCTTGAGACCACGGTTGAACCTGCGGCGGGCGCGGGCGTGGACGAGGTCACGGAGCTCCTCAGAGCCGAGGTCGAGGAGCCTGCATCAGCATCAGAATACTGCCATCGTTTGTGTAGAGTCCCGGCATAGGGACGTATCGCGAGAATTGGGAAACGTACTGGTCAAGATCGACACCGCGGTAAGAGAACTTGCGGAACGCCCTCTTCGCCTTAAGGGCTGTTTATGTCGTTAGCCATGCTCTACCACGAGTGTGCGTGTCTGCCGCTGCGGATGCGGGGGGAAGGCTCGGGAATGGAGTGGATTTTCGTACCAGCTGCGGCCTCGGGGTCGTAGTCAGCGTCAGCCATGTTGGAGGTTGTCGAAGTAGCTGATGGGGGAACTTCGTTGGGTCGTGGGTTGTCAGTCGTTCAATTGTCGACGGGGAGGAATTTCGAGGTGTTGCCCGCCTCGCTAAGCGAGGTCTTAGCGCGCCACCATGTCCATGCGCAGCGAGAGCAATGAGCAACATCAACATTACCACTCACTGACTTGCAATGGCTGGCAAGTCATTGGCATCTTCTTAAAACCCGTTTTATGTGTGCCATATGCGTCTGCATCAGTTTTCTTAAACATGCACAACAAGCACTACAGACTATGTCTCGCGACTAGTCTTCAGTCACCTTCACATCGTCAGATAGTCATCAATGTTAGATACTACGCTGGTGCAAACTACTCTCGTTGCTGCGCTGTAGTATTGACTCACGACCTGCGATATTTCCTGGTTTTGCTCTCAAGGCTCATCTCACTAACACATCACATGATATCCAGTCACAGCACAAACGTAAAATTGAGGGTGCATGGCTTCATTTTGGGTATCTCAGCAGGCAGCTAAGAGAGCATTGCTGCAAAGTCTTTTTCCAAAGCCCATCCATCGCGCGCTCGACACGCCCCAAATGCTCGGACTCGTTGAGCAAGATTCTCTTGATTTTCGAGAAACCAGCCAGGTCATACATCGTAAACAGAGGTGGATTGGCGACGCGCTTAGTCGAAGAGACCGAAACCCATGTCCTCGTCGGACTCCTCCTTCTCCTCCTCCTTGGCGGCGGGAGCCTCCTCGGCGGCGGCAGCACCACCAGCGGCGGCAGCACCGCCAGCAGCGGGAGCGGCACCACCAGCACCACCAGAGGGAACGGAAGCGAGCTTCTCAGATCCGGTAGCGATGAGCTCGTTGATGTCCTTGCCCTCAAGCTCGGAGATCAGCTTGTTGAGGCGCTCGTCATCGGCCTCGATGCCAACGGCGCTGAGGACAGACTGTTTTGCGTTAGAACATCGACGGAGCTGGTGTTGCAATTCATCCTACCTTGACATCGGCGGCGGAAGGCGAGGTGTTACCACCAAGGCCGAGGAGGAGGTATGCTGCGAGGTGCTTCATTGTGATTTTGAGTTGTGGTTTCGGTGGTAAGGAACAGGAGTTCAATCGATTTAACCTAGGACTGTCAGTGATTTGTTGCTGCGCGCGATCAATGTCCAGTACGCACCGCTTGTGGCCGGAGACTGAATCTTCAAGTTCTCGCTGTGGTTGTCGAAAAGAAAAAGTTCCCGGTCCCCGAATATTGACTCTAGGTGGGATCTCGCTACCCAAGCCATACCGCTGCCGGACTAGCGCCGAATGCCCGCAACGTCACGTGAACCCTGGCTAGGCGCAAAGCCAAGGTATAAAACAGGCCCGTCTGCGCCGTCGCCGTCCGCTCATTCTCTGGCCGCCCTTTCTAATCCACCGGTCCCGTGCGCATCGCCTCCTCTCTGCGCGCGCGATCGTCCGCCG
Organism: Curvularia lunata; assembly: GCA_005212705.1. Classification (NCBI taxonomy): domain Eukaryota; kingdom Fungi; phylum Ascomycota; class Dothideomycetes; order Pleosporales; family Pleosporaceae; genus Curvularia; species Curvularia lunata. The sequence goes on along the minus strand of PELC01000077.1, from coordinate 95,441 downwards.
CCGACTATCGATACCGGTGATTTTTACTAGGAAAGCATGTACAACTTGCCCTCGAATCGATCCGACGAGCGGTAACACTGAGTCAAAAGCGCTTATCAGTTGCCTACCATGAGCGTGAGTTGAGCAAAACCACCCGCGACGACCCCTGTATGCTGACTGGGTCTCTATCCTCCAGTCACTCAAAGATATTATGTCGATAATCGACCCCAGCGCAAGGGCCGCAGCAACAGCATCTAAGCAAGCTCCGCTCGGTGGCGCCCCTAAACCAGCGCCGCGACCAGTTGGAGGGGCGAATGGCACATCTCAAACACCACAGTTGAAGCGAAAGGCATCGGGCCCCGTCGAGAATGGACAGGTAAAGGTACAGAGGAAAGAGGCAGTCGGTGGAACAGGGCAGGCAAACGGTGCGGTTCGTGCCACGTCGTCACCCGCCACGTCCAGACCGGCTTCATCCACACCCACCACCTCCGTCCCTTATCGTGGAACCGCTGCGCCCGCATCTTCCAAAACAGCAAGCCAACCTGTCCGGAAACCCCTGCAGTCGTCAAGCACACCTGCTGCCGCATCCAAGGCTCCGGCACCTGCTCCCAAGCCTGCCCCGGTAGCCACCGGATCCGCCCCCGCCTCGAATGCTGCGCCCAAGAAAGGTTATCTGGCCATGCTCCAGAAAGCAAAAGAGAAGGATGCAAGCAAGCCCGTGGCTCCGCCGATTAAGCACGAGCCTACAAAAATCTTGACAAGGAAGGAACGACTGGCACTGAAGGCGGAAGCAGGAATAAAGGGCAAGAAGGCTGCCGCTGGACTGCCATCAAAGGCTGTGGATCCAAAAGCCGATACTTCGAAAGAGAAAAAGAAGGTTGAAGTGGGCTATCAAGGCACAGCACGGCCGGCCCGGAAGCCTGTCGAGGTTGGCTACAAAGGCACCGCGCGCCCCTCGAGTGTACCTGCAACATCGAGTCGTAACGGAACACCAGCTGCAAAACCGAAACCGAACCCAGCCAAAGGACGCTACGATGGATACGCAGACTGGGACGAACTCGACGACATGGAGGACGACGAAGAAGATGACTACGAGTCCGATGCCTCTTCTGTCATGGAGGGAGGCATATGGGACGTCGAGGAGGAAGAGCAGCTGGCACTTAAGGCGGCCAAGAAGGAAGATGCCGAGGCTTTAGCAGAAGAGAACAGGCTCAAGAGGGAGAAAGAGGAAAGGAAGAAGAGGCTGGCAGCCATGGCAGCCAAGGCAAAGAGGAAATTTTGAGTATGTTCGGCGTTACGGTTCACGATTACATGGCATGGGGGCGTTTCATTGCATTGTTGCGACTGCATAGCTATGGAGCGGAGTCTCTTTTACCATGGCGCATTCACGATTGTTACATACCCCGAACGACGATCTGTCTTCATAGTACGCGGTTCACTTAAGGAGAGACTACAAATAGTTTAGATTTGCGAGCGATAACAGTTGGTAATGCAACCCCCAGTTTCGATTCGACATGACGTCTCTTCTGCGGCTGTGCTCAGTACTCGGCGTCACTCATTCAATGCTCAGTCTTCTTCTCGAACTCACCAAGCTGTGGAATATCACAGGTTCAAACGTTTACATGTCAATCACCTGCGCGATTGCCCTTCAAGCAAAAGTCACCGCCAACACAAGTACGAACGCTGCTTGTTCACGATGGAACACATGATAGAATCAAAACACACATTGTACAACTTTATCAAGCACTCAAATCTCTAAATCTAGCCCGCTCAAAGTTTCCAGCATCTGCAACGTCGGCTTACCATCACCACAACCGCAGAAATGACAACATTCTATCAGCGACTCAGGCATCCATTTCGGCGCCCTACACACTATTACACAACTACTGGACATTTCCAAACATCAGGGCAGCTGGAGAAACAACGAGAAAGGGAGAGGCAGAGAGCACTAGACGAAATTGAAAATGACTTGGACGATGGGCGTACCAGGCCTAGAGGTAGCTCTTCCCCAGACAGTCTTCCGGTAATCAACGACAGAGGTCCCTACAGAGGTAGTTTTTACCCAAAGGATCAGTTGTATTTTAATAGCATCATGCTAGCAACAGAGGTAGAACCGACATCTTCCCGGCTACCCGGCGGCGAGCTTAGGCAAGAGACTCGTAGGGACTTGATCTGGCGTCCGAGGGAAGGCAAAGACAGAAGTCCGTCTCCACGACCTGTACCCAGCGAATGGCTGACTGCCTCACAGAATGCGGAGGTGTTGAAGAGATGGGAGCAGCGTCATGGTATTAACACTATGCCCCCGCATTCTTGGCTCCCTAGTTCCATGCAATCGTCCCCGAGGCCGCTGTCACCACCTGGAGAACCTATCACACCCGGCACGCAAGAGTGGGACGAGTTCATGGGCTTCCCATTGGACGACTCTCAGCACGTTCATTGTGGAAAGAGCAGCAAGGAATCTGCTGAGGCCACCGCAGTACCAAAAGCACCAGCCTCACCAGGGCCAGCAGCCGTGGCCGAAACGAAGCCCGCCTTGATATCTCGTGATGTCAAAGCTCTACCACAAGCTCAATCGGAGAGTCTTCCGCTACCGGGACAGACCAATCTCGAAGCAACATTACCTGGTATCTCACCAAGCGATGCTGAACCAACACAAGCGCTCACATGGACTTCGGCATTGAGATGTATTCTCCGCAATGAGATATTCGATTCTGTGGCAAGAGCAACGATCATAGAGAGATTACAGCGTAGTTCTTCAAGCGTAACATTAGGGCACGAAGAGACGCTCCCTGTTACCCTCGCAGATGTCAACCTTGTGCCAAATTTTAGCTGCCCAATTGCTTCGAGTGCATTCTATGACCGTGCTGATGCGGCACTGGCACCTCTAACGCGACCTTTTCAAGAGAAAGAGCATGAGGAAGGGCAGCAACATGAAGAGCTATTATCAGATTTTTTTTGCATCAATCACTGCAGCTATGCAAGCTCAAACGATACCCTTTATCGTGACCCAACGCCCCCTAATTGGCCTTTACGGAAGCAAGACGAAGATCACACTCCTCCAGAAGATGTTACTCCGCTGGGGTACTACCTACGATCAAGCTCAGGTGAATCCAGTGACACTAGTGTTGACACTCACCAGCGCTCACCACTTACTCATAGCCTGATACCAGAACAGGTATCGAAATTACTTCGTTCGATTCTCACCCCCTCCGAACTCGCACTCCACTCTCAAATCGTCGATACAGCAGCCGTAGGCACCCCACCTCATCCTGGACACGAAGCAGCCTACACTGCCAGCTCTTCATTACTATTGGACAGACGTCTGATTCAGAAACTCGACACCGCACTCCACGTTCTCCAAGACCGCATCGCTGGGCTAGAAGATAACCTCATACCACAACTCAGCCGATGGCTCGAGCAGAAGAACAACATGATCTGCGAGCAGGATATCGAGATATCGCATCTAGTCGATGAAATTCTAGAACTAAAGCACATCGCGGATTTTGGCAACAGAATCCTGAGTCGATGCCGAGAACGTGAATCGGAGCTTTGGCTCACATTACTTGATATTCAGCGAAAGCACCGAGAGAAGCATGGCCGTATTGGTCGTGTGTTCTCCAGAGCAAGGTCGAGCGTGCGGAATACCGAGGGCGCTGGTTGCAGTACCCTGGGAGATTCTGTGGCTCCAGCACTGGCTTTAGAAGGTGAAGATAAAGGACTGTTGATGAGGAAGGAACTTGATGCGCTTCTATTCATGGCTAAGCAGAATGTGGAGATCTTGGATGAAGATATGAGGGAGATGGCGGAGCGGCTGCAGGCCTATCTGGCGAGAAATCATGGTACGGAGGGAGATGAGAGGCCAGTGAACGGATCTTGGAAGGATTTCTGATATTCTGGCGGTATTATATATGATTCAGTGCATTACTATCTGAGTAAAGGGGCAGATGCATATCTATTGAAGATGGAAGGGGTTTGCCAAGACATGAAAATTGCCCAATTGGGAAGGTGTTGATTCTGGTCATCAATGATGTTCAGACAATGCCACACCCCACCTCGTCACAAAATATAGAACGCTTTCGCTACTACGACTGGCACAGAAGTGTTCGATATTTTTTGATGAAGGGGTGTTGCATTATCTGAACATGGACTGCCACACGTCGTCGCGCGCTCCATCCTCACACAAACTGCTTCCTTTGAGGTATCAGGTGGTCAGTAGAGTAGTCTGTGACAACGACAGGGGACATATCCTTTCTTAGTGAAAAGACTCAGGCATTAGGCGGTCAAAGTACTCTGGGGCAACTACAGGGTCACATTATGTTTGCGCAAAACAGTAGAGGCACTGGGCGGTCAGAGTAGTTTGAGACAAATACAAATGTCAAATCCTGCCCAAGTGGAAAGACTAAGGTGTCGAGTGACGACAATAGTGCGGGCAACTACGTGGGTTATATGCCACCGTTACTTGCAGGATGGAGTGTTGTTGATCACTTTGCTCAATATTCATGCAGGCAGCCACGCAGGTCTCAGTCACAGCAGTAATCAGCACATGAGTAGCATAAAGAGGATATCGTATTGTTCTCGAACGATATATAAATGACTTGAGATTTTATGAGGCCTTGTTTGGATTCGCGTTTTCAACACCGGTTCCGCAATCCACCTGACCGCCCGCTTTCATTTGCATAGCCAAACCGGTGCAGGGGGTGAATTTTTAACGGAGCCCAACACCTCCGTTTCGCTACCCCCTACTCCGGTCTGGTGACAAAGACGGGTTTTTTATCTTTTGCAGGCAGTACTTAACGGAACCGGGAGGCGAATCCAAACAGGCCCTTGCTCTCACAAACCTCACGCTTGGTGGCGCGGTAATCCCCTCACCCAAGTCTATTATGGACGGGGATGCCCATATTCTTCAGATCGAACTTGGTCGGTCAGTTCCTGGAGACTCTTATCAATATCTGATCGTGCGGGCGCTGCGGTCGGCGCTAGCTGGAAGTTAACATGCCCTCGATAGGGTGTCATCTGCACCGGCGGAGGTGCAGTCAGCCCTAACTGGGCCATTGTCGGCGCTGGCTGGAGTGCCATTGGCGCTCGCTGGGATATGCCATGTCCTTTATAGGGCATCACTGGCTGGAGTGGCGTCGTCGGCGCTGAATGGGCTATCGTCTGCATTAGATAGGGTACAGTCTGTCCTTGATAGGGCATCCCTGGCTGGGGTGATGCCGTCGGCGCTGAATGAGCTGCCATCTGCACTAAATAGGGTGCAGTCAGTCCCAGATGGGATGCTGTATGCTCTGGTTGGGATGGAGCATATCCTGACGCCATGGCTGGATTAGAGGCGCCAGCCTGACAGCGACTCAGATGTTGCTGCAGAATATGTACAATGTGTCTCGTATCTGCTAACAGCTGGGTCACCATCATAACCTGCTTCTCCAAGGCCTGGAATCTAGAACCCTGGTCTTCCGGTTGACCTTCTTCGACTCTGCCACGCTTTTGCATAGGTTCGTCTAGCCTTTGGCTTTCTGGGTCATCGCCTCGCTTACGCTTCCGCATCTGAGAAGGTCCTGATTCATGCTGGAGGAAACGCAGCGGGCGGGAAGGTTTCCTCATGCAAACCCCATCGGGTATCTTTAAGTGTTGCCTCAGACGGCCGTAAGGAAAATCAAGAAACCTCGAATCCATCTTGGTAAGTATCTTTTGTTCATCCTTCGTGGGCTTGATCTTTACGTTGACAGGTATGAGATCGTATCTGATACGTCCGGTGGACGGATCCCGAAGGACAAGCTTGTCCTTCCAAGTACCCACAGTAGCATATATCCATGGGCACTCCTAAAATGAGAGTTAGCGCTAATGTTGAGAATTTCTGGAGGTGACGCTTACTCTATCGAGGTGACCGCCATCGGCAGCACCACCGCACCACTGACAAGGACATGAACCTCTAGGATGTTGACCATGTTCCTTGCCGCAGCGGAAACAACAGCGTGAGTGGCTAGAATTCCGACCCATAAGTTGGAAGGTCGTGTTGTGCTTGGTTTCGGCATCGATGTCGATGCAGTTGGTTGGCGGGAGATATCTCTCCAATGGAAATCGAAGTCCATCTACGAGTGCGTCAGTATCGCTCAATAGAGAAGAGATGAGAGAAACTTACTCGGCCCAATCTTGGGCGTTGTTTCGTAAGCGTTATTCAGCTTTAGAAGTTGCGGTGTTTCATCCATCTTGTTAGAAGTCGTTATAGTGGAAAAGGTAGAGGTGTGGGTAGCGAAATTGATACAAGAGCGCGCAAACGCACCAGTTGAATAAGCCTAACAGAAAATAGAGCTAGGTCACCACTCACTGCGGGAGTGAGAGTGGCGTCAAACGAAATGTTGGGGTCGGGCGTTTGCTCAAGGGAGGGGCCAGTCGTCACCGCATGTGATTATGCAGTGACTGTGACAATCCCATGAGGATCTGACGAGAATAAGAGCATCGAAACAGAAAGTTTTAGACGGAAAGTTCCATCGCTTTAGAGGAAGGTTTGAGGTTGTAGTGCTGTGATATCACGACATGAATGTACAAGGACATGTCCCGGATCTTGAGGATGATTCAAAATACACTTTGATTCTTGAGACCTTTTTAGGCCTGAACATCAAATTAGATTCGTAAACTGGCAGTGTCGAGGCTGCAGTGGGTATCCTTCTCGTAGTCCCTGGCACCACGCTCAGCAGCATACCGAAGAGCAAATCAGAAGTGGTAAACGAAGACGCAGAAGCCGACGCCTTAATCTACAGAGCAGATCTGATTTCTCACTTGTCAATAGTACATGTAGCCTGGAAGAATATATGTAGAAACTATCAAACACTTGGCATTTCTTTTTCACAGTATATTCTTACTTGCCGCACCACCTAAGACTCAACCTCGTGATACACTCATCTCCTATCAATCAAAACCCCTCGAGAAGCTTTGAAAACGCTCACAGCAGAAAGACATAGCAAAAGGTCCCACCAACAACACTGATATTAAGATTACTCGATTATCCAACACTACGCCAACAAGCCCACCGCGGACGTAAATGCCAAAACCCCAAACACAACCAACCCCGCCTTGGACACTGTACCCTGTGCAGCAAGCTTGCTCGCCTTACCAGTAGCCTGCGTAGGCGTGGGCGTGGCCGTCGGGCTACTCGTTCCGGTGATGCGCGAGACCTCCGCCGTCTTGGAAGCCACGCCACTGCTGGAACCGGCACTCGAACTGCTCGAACTACTCGAACTCTCACTCTTTGGCTCGCCCCGCTGCTTCTCTGGCGGACTGCACACGACCGTCTTGACCCTCTTGCTCAAGCACTCGCCAACTTCCAGGAAACTCTGGTCATCGTTGGTGTAACAAACCGCGGTGCAAGGCAGCGGCGTGCCGACGGTGCTGATTTTGCCATTCTTGCAGCACTCGTACATGTCCCAGAAGGCGTGCTTGTTGATGGAGTCCACGTTGCTGATTGCGCAGCTGCCGGATGCGCTGGAGGGGAGATCCAGAGGAGCGTCTGGGGAGGAGGAGGGCGCGCTGGAAGGTGCGCTGCAGGCGAAGGAGGGGACGGCACCCCATGGGAACATAGAGGGGACGGCGCTGGGGGTGGTGAAGGGGGCAGGGGAGGTGTTGGTGATGGTCGTGTAAGTGTAGGGGTAGGTTGTGGTAGCCATGGCTGCGAATGTCCGGGTGTTGTGTATTATTGAATTAGTTTTTTTGTTGTCGCGTGCCGCTGGCGTATGTTGTCGTTGTTTATTTTATTTGTTTTGTTGAATCGGTATTAAAACGAGCGTATGAAGGAAGCGAATGTGTATGTGTGTATGCGGACTGGGGCGTAGTGTGTAAAAGCCGGCCAAGAGACGTTATATGGCGAGGGGAAGGCAGGGAGGGGAGATGGGCCGAAAAGGGGCCTAACCTTGGGGTACGAGCGCCTCGTATTGCCTTTTCCAGATTGGTGGCTAGGTCATCCCAAAACGAACATCGAACCTGGAGTAAGCATCGCAATTGGGCATTCAGAGCGGAATAATACGAAGCAGGTTCGCAGAGGAAACAAGCACAGACTAATTGTCCAATAAGAGGGCGAGGGCACTTGAGCTGAGACCTAGCATAAGGGAAAACGGCTGTCGTGAGGAGTTTAGCTCGGAAGCTGTTTATCGATTGCGGACGTTAGTGCACGCTAGTTGCGCGTCATCAGGTACAAATATAGCACAATCGAATCCAGGCACCGCACACAAACCTGGCACGTAACGATTCCACAGGAGCCGAGTACAGAAGAACAGGTTGCCCATGTTTGCTACCCCGAGTTACAAGCAAAGCGGGCGGCAGGGCCAACAGTCCGCTGCTCCACTCTTCCCGTCAGTCGGAACACCACCGGCACTTTATGTTAACCTCACATGAACAATTGCACAGCGATGTTTCTAAAGTGAAAAGATTGGTATTCTTCTGGTATCATAACTGGTATAAAAACACAGCGTATTATCATCATGCTAACATTACACCCCATACATCACACATCTATTCATCTATGCCTTTTCGTCCACCTCGACAACGTGCTGGCCGTTGACGCTGCTCCTCCTCATGGTAATGTCCTTGTCGACGTCCTCATCAAGCTGGTTCATCTCGTCCTCGGTATCGTTGAGGTGGTGGAAGATGATCCAGATCAAGGCGCCAGCAATGGTGGATGCAATGGCAAGACCAGCAAACACCCACATGATGGCGGGGTCGTAGAGAAGCGGGTTCAGCGCCTCGGAGATGGCGGAACCAAAGGCGTTGGTGAGGAGGTACATGGACTGGACGAAAGACTTCATGCTAGGTGGCGCCTTGGTGTAGGCGTACTCGAGACCAGTGACGGAGGCAAAGATCTCAGAAATACCAATGAGCATGTAGGCACCAGTCTGGGCGGCAATGTGGATGTTGTTTCCTTGGTGCACACCGTCTACGAGATCAGCGTCGCAAGCAGTGGGGTGGCCGTAGCAGGGACCGCTCTGGTAAATGTAGTACTGGATGACGCAGGCGTAGACCATGGCAAGAGCGGCAACCCAGAAACCAGCAACGATACGGTTGATGGGAGGGAAGCGGATCTTGTGCTTGCGGAGGAAAGGCATGAGGACCTGGTCAACGAGAGGCAGGAAGACGATGATGGAGATTGGGTCAAAGTTCTGCATCAGGTCATTGGGGATGCCGTGGCCGCGCATCTGACCAGCCTGTGTGACAAAGTTGGTTGAGAAGTTGCCGTAGATGACCCAGTAGATAGGGTAGAAGGCAAAGACCTGGCAAGCAATCAGGGCACGCTTGACTTCATCGACAAAGTGGTCATTCCAGCGGAGGTTCGAGTCCTTGCCAAGACCGGCCTGGAAGGAAGGCTTGGGGGCGTCCATGTTGCGGTTCTTGATCATCATGAAGATGACGCGGAACGCATCCGTGATGACGGAGCCCTGAGGAGGGCGGACAACGTAGACCTTGCGGCCGAGAACGAGGACAAGGAGACCAATGAAGAAGACGCAGAGACACAGCAGGTATGCGGGCCAGAAGTCAATGTCACGCTCCATGTAGGGCGTGGCAAGCAGGGAGAGAGATCCGGCGTTGATGCACCAGTAGAAGATCTAGGACCGTTAATGTAGTTCTGAGTGTTGTGCTCTGGTAAATCCTACCATGTAGATTCGCTGGATGGTGATGGCAGGATCAATAATGACGCGCTCGCCAGTCTTGTCGTCGCGGCCAATGACCATTTGTCTGCGCTTGTACTGATCGGCAATCAAAGGTGCAACGTTGGACTTGATACCTCCGGTTCCCAGACCAATGACAACCAGAGAGACGATGAAGCCACCAAGGCCAGCGCCGCTGTCAAGAGCAGCCGGGATCGAGGTGCAAGTGAGGATGATAAGACCGATGATGTAGACGCAGCAGAAGATGACAATGGTGTTGTACTTTCCAAGGTACTGGTCAGCGACGACGGCTCCAAGAATTGGAGTGACGTAGCACCAGAACTGGAAGAAAGTAGAGAGACCAGTGGCTCCCTGGTGGCCCATTCCCAGAGCACCACGGCCGAGCTCTCCGCTGCGGGGGCGGGCAATGTAGTTCTGGAAGATACCCGAGGCGCCATAGTAGGTGAAACGCTCACAGAGTTCGACAATGGCGACGAGGAAAGCGCTCTTGGGGAGCGGCTCTCCGACCTTGCGGAGGGTGGCTAGGTCCTCGGCGGTGGGCTTGATACCACTGACACCTTCCTCCTCGACAATGACAGAGGCCTCGTCGGAGGCAGAGCCATTGGCGTGGGGCTTCTCAAGCGAGACGTGCGCGCCGGCGACATTAGCGTCATTGATGGTGGCACCGTAGAGGTGAGGGTTGTGGTCAGCAACCTCTTGGTTGTGCTGGAGTGCCTCGGCGCTGTGATGGTGTTAGTGAAGTCAAAAAAAGACTGGCGATCCAACTCACGCAGTGGTCTCGTGGGCAGACGCCATAGCTGCAGGGCTCAGAGGAGAGCGACAAGTGTGACCTGGGAAGAGAGGACGGGTAGCACCTGGAGCGTGTCGAGGAGAACGACGGTCCCTCCATATTTAACCCACCCCCTCGTTCGCAGGCGCGATATCCACAGAGTCGTGTCGAACCAGTCGGGTCGTTGTTTGCCTCAGAGCGTCGCAGTGTGGGGCGCAACCACGCACAAGCAATTTGCTAAGACCGATGTAACGTCTTGATAGTCCCAACCTTAACCAAATAGACGCAGTGCTCCGGCGCAAAGCCTGCCAAAGCCTTCCCTTGGCGGCTTAGCTGCTCCGCCGTCTGCTCGGCGTCTGGAATAGCGATTCGCCCGCTGCCAGCGAGCATGCAAGCACCTGCCGAAAGCGGCGAAACAGTCGGGCGATCTTACGTTCGTCTTGCTCGACACCAACACTCGGTTGTCTACCGCGCCTTCATCAGGGCGTGCCGGAATGCCGGGTATTATCGAGGGAATGCAATTGCGCGCTCTTTGGTTCGTCGGTTTCGTCGGCATGCACTGCAGCCATGTTAGCGGCCTGCGTTGACGGGCGCATGCCGGGGGGACGCCGCATACGACACTGCGCCATATTGCCATCCTCCATCCGTATACGCACATTGGAAACCCAAGCGGCAACCCTCTCTTCCCAGCCCTCTGTTTCACGCCTTCAGCAGCCAGACCACGGTGCCGCTGCGGCCCACGACTCTGTCGCCGTCGAGATGACATGCCGTATGAGAAAATTTGCCATTCCGACCCACAACGACGCCGATTGCGGATGACGGCCATGGCCTCGCATTCTTCTCTCCGGTCCCAGGGGACCGACTTTCCAAGGGCCTCGGTCCTTTGAGATTTGGCTCTCGGGCGACACCGACAGATAAGCTTCTCACACTCGACGGCGCGGGCGGCCAACCAGCCAGATGTCTCACCCGTTGTGGAGCTGCCGCTCTATACTCGCACACGGCCTATCCTAGTCTGGCCGGCCTGCCTGACGATCCAACGGGGGTCCTGTCGCCACGAGATGAGTAACCAACCACCAGTACCAGCCGACGATGCGCAATGACCGAGGATTGGGCGAGACAAACGCGTGAGCGGTGTCTCGTGTCGTCTTGTCGTTACGCCCTGCAGGGTTGGGCCTCTAGCGACAAATTGCATGGCGGTCCTGTCAAGCAACTGCCCTGGCCCTTCATGCTCGCTTACAACCGCCGTCCAAAGAACGCCAACCTGCCCAAGAAAGAAGGCGCACTCGAAGCTTTTTCCCTCATGCAGCCGCCCTGTCAGTGGCGTCGCCACCCTGTACTAAGCGCAATATCCGTGCTAATCCCGACCTTACCCTCACCACACCACCTGTGCTATCCGCGAGAAGCCCCGTCTGCCCTGGCGAGTTGCCGCATTCCAGAAGGCCTGTTAGAACACTTGCGCTTATCAGCAGGTGGGCTTCGGCCGTCGTGATGGCGGCCCACGTCTGACCACCAACGTGGATATCGCGTATTTCTGGTGCCCACAATAAGCTCCGCCGTATTGGCTTGGTCCACCGCTTCGCTTCAGGCCTGTGGAGATGCTGCCCGCTTGGGGTGGCCATCTCGGTCCCGTCTCGCAGATGGCATCTTTGCCCCGGTCCCACGCAGCACGTACATTCCTGAACGGCACAGTCTTGTGGAGTGCGCGGAGCGCGGCTAAGTAGAGGGACAGGACCGGTTCCATTCGCCACTAATAGTCGCATGTAGTAATTGTATAGGCAGAATAGGTGTATCAACCGGCTCGTTAGTACGTGCCCTCTAGCCCTATTTTTAACACCCTCCTTCCCTTCACAGATTGAGTATAAATAGTCTGGTAACGATGCATTTTGACAGCAATGATGCTACGACGCTTTCATCGGAAACGCGCTTCACTAACAATAACGAATAGAATAGCACAACTAGAGGCCTGGGCTGCCGCAGACGCAGAATATATAATACAGTTGGTGCCCAGGAATGAAATACAAAGGAAAAAGACCACGCCCCGCATGTCTATGAGCAACTGTTGGGACCGGTGGTGCTCGGGTCACAGCATTGCTTGCCACCTCCACAGCTGTCAGGGCACTCCAGCAGGCAAGCATCGGGCCCGCCTCGCACACTCGGGTTCTTGCTGTTGCTACGTCCAGCATCTTCGGCGCCGCTGTCATCTGAACCATGTCCCGAGTGGTCGTGGTTGGAGTCGAGGCAGAATTCAGGCTGGATCGTCGACGAGTGAATGCCATACTCGTGCAGACACTCACGGATCTGCCGTGCGAGCTCCATGTAGCGCGCAGAGCCCTCGCCCTTGAAGTCGAAGTCGACCTGAACGTGAAGAGAAGCGACAAGCTTGGTGTCAGAAAGCTGCCAGACGTGCAGGTGGTGGCAAGAGATGATACCCTCGAGATCGCTGATATCGTCCGTGATGTCATCGATAGACATGTTTTCAGGAACCGCCTGCAGCAGGATGCGAGACGCAGCCTTGCAGAGCGGCAGGGCAGAAAGCAGAATAATCACAGTAATCAGCAGGGAGACAGCGGGGTCAGCGTACATCCTCCACGAGAAATCGGTAAGCCAGATGAAGAGAGCAGTCGCAATGACACCAATGTTGCCGAGAGCATCGCCCATAACGTGCAGAAAGACACCGCGCATATTGAGGTCACCATGGGAGTGGCCGTGGCCCCCACCAGAGGACTGCTGTTTGGGCTGAGTGTGCTTATGGTCCTTGTGCTGGTTTTCCTTGGATTTGCCGTTGGCGCGTGAATGGTCGTGCGATCCGTTCTTCTTAGATTTGGAGAGCAACGATGTCCGTTCAGTCGGCTCTTCCTCTACTTCCAAGTCGTCATCTTCATTGTCGACCGCTTCGTCGCGCTGCCGGGAAGACTCGATAATGCTGTTCCTAAAGGATGAAGGGTGTACGTAAATCTCATCCAAAGTCGCATAGGTGCGCGACTGCGATCGGCTGTGGCGCTTCTTCTTCCCAGAAACAGAGGAGCGGCGCCTATCCGCACTGGAGACGTTGATGCCATTTGAATTTGCAGAGCTTTGCGTGAGGTTGGCAGGGAAGGCAACGCGGTTTTGAGGCAGCACATCGGCTACATTGCCGCTCTCGTCCGCGATATCATGGTCGTGGGAATGCACGCCGTGAGAGTGTCCCTCCTCAGCGTGCGAGTGTGCGTCGTGCGAGTGCGAGTGCGAGTGGCCGCCGTGGCCGTGACCGTGGTCGTGAAACAGGAAAAGGCCGATGATGTTAGAAAGGAGACCGCAGGAACCGACGATGAGAATGATCTTGGGATGGGACACGTCTTGGGGTTCTACAAAACGCTGAATCGCTTCCAAAAAGATGGAAAGACACAACGCGACAAGGAAGACGCCGTTGATGAGGGCGCCCAGGGTTTCGGCGCGTTGCCACTGTGTACGGTTAGCAAGTTGCCTCACAGGAGCGCGGATATTCACTCACTCCGTACGTGTACGTCTTCGAGTTGGTCTTCTGGCTGGCGACCTTTACTGCCCACAGGCCGACGAGGAGTGAAATAACATCATTCAGCTGTGCTTACTGTCAGTACCGTCTCATTGCGCGTCGCCATGTATACACACCATGTGGAACGAGTCGGCAACGAGAGCCAGGGAATGGACCGCATATCCTGCAATCAACTCTACGAAGAAGAAGGCCGTATCAATGCCCAAGAGTATCATAATCCGCGTGGATTTGGAGAGCCCCATGGTGACGGAGTCGCAGCGCCGTTCGCGCTCGTCAAGACAGCAGTCGAGGCGTACGAGCCTTTGTGTCGCAAGGCTCTCGGAATAGGGCGGATCTCAGCGAGGGCGTGGTGCCGCGTTGATAGACGGGATAAAAAGTCGAGTTGGGGGTCCTTCCACCGAGGATGCAGTGGGAGGTGGAACTTTAAGGCGGAGGGTCATCATATGGCGTCAGGGCCCGAGCGCAGGGTCTTCGGCCTCTCACAACAGACTCGCAGGTATCGCGACAACATCAAACATCTGCTGGACAACATATGCCATTAGCTGCAGATCCTATGTTTCGTGCAAACCCCCATCGCCAACGTATCGCAGTAGTTTTGTTGCTTTTTCTGCCTCAGAGCCTGTGCTGTGCGTTTCGTTGCTCGGCACGTTTGCGTTTGCGATCCGTACGTCGATGACATACCGACATCCATCACACACGTGATCGCTACAACTCAAGTTTGCCCCGCACGCCAATAGTTCGCGGCAACGGATGAGAAATCCGACGCGTTTAGCCACGCACGACTACGAGGTGCTAGAACACACTGCTGGTTGCGCAGAGAAGAATTTTCGTTTTTGCTCTCGGAGCCAACCGTGGCAACTTCCAGCTCTTGCAGACTCAGTTCGCGCCTCGTATTGACCATAAAATTGGGAGTGTGGTAAGCACTACCAGCGAGCTAGTGCGTCCTGTCATGCCATCAGCCACGCAAACCACACAGGGTCGTCCCGACGACACAACGTCGTGAACGGTAGACGGGCGGAGAGTTTTATTTAGTGCGTGTTTGGATTGGTTAGGTTCGTGAATAGATCTGACCGAACAGCCCGAAACGGGCTTCCAGAACTCGAGCGGTGGCTCGCTCGGGGCATTATACTGGGCCTATGAGTAGTCAATGTCAACAACTTGCTCAAACTCATCTAGACCTTCAGTATCGTACTTGACAGTTGAGTCTCCACCCTGTCCCCCGTTCTCCGTGGCAAGGCTACAAAGGACTTAAGTAAGATCTTTGTTTGCAGTTTATGGTGTGTGCACATTTTTTCCATGTCTGGTAAGATGCAGAAATCGTGTACCACGATGCAGAAGGGAACTAACCAGTATGTGGTCGTTTGACGGGCTGTTTCCTGAATACTACCAGATTACACATGTTGATTTCTTGTTGGGATATATACCTCTGACGGCTAGAACCGCGCCCCTGGAAGCGACATTTTAAAGCATATTCGTGGGTTGTGAAAAAAGTCTTTGAAGTTCACTCAAAAACATAGCATGCTTCATTAATTGTTTACTTTGTTCAACCCTTTATAACATACATTCTCGCTTCTGAATGCAGCATGCAGGGCTCTCAGCAGGGCAGTGGGACACTCGGGGAGTATCGGCATGGAGTGAAAGGCACAATTAGGTCGATAAGGAAGATGTGTGAAGTTGATCCCAGACTGCTCTTCGTCCGCCCATTCCAACTCCGAATATAGTTTGTACAAATCGTTTTCCTTCCATCAAATAAACAACATCCGATATGGTCTAGTGGCTAGGATTTGCCGCTCTCATCAAGAGTCAGTTCGCTACAGCGCCGGCAAGGCCCGGGTTCGATTCCCGGTGTCGGAAACTTTCTTTTTGCCATTTTGAGCAGTCTTCACAAGCATGTTGCGTTTCTTTTTTGCTTTTTGCACGTTATCTTTTTGGCATAGCTTACGTCACCACACCAGGGGCTGTGTTGTCACTCACTCACTGCTGAATCAGGCTTGGCCAAAGACAAGATATACGTGGCTTTGCATCGATTCAGGCGGTTTACAGCGGCTCTGGGCTACTTTTTGGATTCAATAGTACCATTCTACAGCGACCCTCAAAACCGGTGAAATCAGACACTGGTATTCTACACTTTGTTTCCAAAAGTAGCTGTAGTTGTCATAGTTAATCATTTAATATTTACTATATTCTTAGCTTTTGCGGCCCTATCTTTAAAAGTAGCGGTAGTTGCCACAGCTTTGTATTATCTCTATGCTGATGACTTGTCTTTTCAGGTGAGCATTTTGATTTTCTGGTTTGCTCGTTGTAGAAGAGAGCGACTACGGTTCGCTCATCCCGAACTACCCCTTCTCGATATCCACCCCCAAAACAAGCCCAAACGCGCCCAGCAGCAACGCCCCAACCAAGCCCATGATCAGATTTACTTCCCATCCCCCAGCTATAGCCTTTCCCTTCACTAAAGCCCTTTGCAGCCGCCAACAGCGTATCGCGCCGAGGAGCACGACCACGATCCCCATGCCGATAAAGATTACCGACAGAGGCTTCCCGATCCTGTAGAAACCAAACTGAGGATTGGGATGGGGATGGTGCTGCAGGTAGAAGAGCTGCGCCGTAATGACGCCTGTAACGACAAGGAGAAGGGAAGTTCGGAGGTAGCCAAGAAAGGTGCGTTCAAGTGCTCGAGGTCTGTTAGGCCGCGTGATGGGTATGTGGGAAAGGGTTTGACGTACCGAGATGATCTCTGTGTGATCCCTCGTCCATGGTGAGGCTGATCTGCGTAGTCCAAAACTTGACGATTGGGTCGTAGAACCGTGGCTTGCTTACATCTGATGTGCTAGGCCCTGTCTGTTCTGGAATATCGGCTTGTGTACTAGCATAGCGTCCCAGCTCGCTCCTCGATGCATTCTCCTCACTCGTCAGTGACGTGTTTCTTGATCGTAGACTGGCAAGGCTTGGGGTTGCATGTGCTTCATTTGGCGGCGTGGCCCTCTTGCGTCTCATGGGTTCTAGCTCTTTGGCAACGCGCTGCCGTTCATATCGTACCGCGTCTTCACGATCCGGGTGCGGTTCCTCCAGCGCACGGCTGTGAGCATGCAGAGCCGCAGCAGGGAGATCAAGAGGCGGTGGCGGTGGTGCACGAGATGTTGATGGGTCATTCATGGAGCAGAGCTTTGAAGTTAGTTTTGCAATAAGAGAAAGCAGGCAGCGATTGCTAGTCACGACCAAGGAGTGCAAAGCCAACTCTCTCTATATGACCACCGAGAAGCAGGGCTGGTGAAGTAAGGTGATGCGTGAGGTGCTCAATGCGTCACGGCAAGCTCAGGTGTAGGGTTGGGTTTCGGGCCGTCGTGTCGGAACGTCGCGTTTCCTACTAAGGCAAGTGAATACGACCTCAACCTCGACCTATCAACGTTTTTCACGAAGCCCGTTCATAGTTTGGTTGTATTATTGAGCTCAGTGCATCATATCTTCGGTTGGAATACTCGCATAGAGTGTGAATCTGCCCGCCACAGCCATGGCAAATATTTGGTACCGTTGAGGGCAGCCGCTATACCTTCCTCGCGGAGCGGTCAGCAGAAGACGTAAACATCCAATTCTCTCTAAGCCATGTCCAGAATTTTCATAATTGAGGGTAAGAGGTTGCTCTTCATTCGACTTGGAACAGATGAACAACTCGGGGTCAGAGACATGATATCCATAATCGCTGTCCTCAATCGATGAAAGATTATTTGCGTATCACCACCAATCTTTAATTTTGCCGTGCAAAACCTATGGCACCATGAACTCATAACAAATGAACACTTCAGATTGTTGACTTCTATGACAACCTGCTCGGTAAGCCATACAAGACAGTGCTGGATCTACTTTGACATGAACTTGCTGGCCATGTTGAGCATGCCACCAAGAGCGCCGCCAGAACTGCCACCACCACTGCCTCCACCCATCTGTGACTTCATGTAGAACTGGAGAGCCATCTTTCCAGCCTGAACAATGGCGTCTTGCTTGTTAGCGCTCGGGTCCTAGTTTTGTTAGTTGCTGCTTCGATGCTACGGCTAAGAATGCCTACCATGTTGCCCTGGCTCTGCTGCTTATCAAATAGCTGGGCAGCCTGGCCCATGGCCATGCCAATGAACTTGTTCTGTCCGCCCTTGGCATCATCATTGCTGCTGTTGTTGAACATCTTCAACGCTTGCATAGCAGCAGCGGCACCAATGTTGTTTGTGCTGGCCTGACCCCCTCCACTACCGTTTCCATAGAACTTCTCGTGCTGCTTGACGGCGTCATCCTCGTCCACGCTCTCATTTTGGTAGTTCTGCTTGTTGCCAGAGAGCATACCGAGGGCGGTGGTGAATAGGCTAGAGTCGCCACTGTTGCCGTATTCAGAAGCAGCGTGCTGGGCTGCGCCAGAGAAATCATCGGAGGATCCTCCATATGCACCGCCTCCGCCGTAGGATGTGCCAGTAGAGTGCTGGCCTCCGTGGTTACCGGATCCACTGTGTCCTGAGCTGCCTCCATAACCGCCTGACGGACGGTCGTTGTCGTCATCTCGTCTCGAGTTACCTCCATAGCCGCTTCCAGAGCTTCCACCGTAGCCACCTGAGGGGCGGTCATTGTCGTCATCGCGTCGTGAGCCTCCATAGCCACCCGAAGGGCGATCGTTGTCGTCGTCGCGTCGTGAGCTTCCGTAACCGCCTCCTGAGTTACCGCCATAACCACCAGAGGGGCGATCATTGTCATCGTTGCGTCCCGAGCTGCCATAGCCGCCTGAGCTACCTCCATAGCCACCTGAGGGGCGATCGTTGTCGTCGTCACGTCTAGAACTTCCGTAGCCACCCGATGGTTTGTCGTTATCATCATCACGTCGTGAGCTTCCATATCCTCCTGAGCTGCCTCCATAGCCACCTGAAGGGCGATCGTTGTCGTCGTCGCGTCGTGAGCTTCCATAGCCACCCGAAGGGCGATCGTTGTCGTCGTCGCGTCGTGAGCTTCCGTAACCGCCTCCTGAGTTACCGCCATAACCACCAGAGGGGCGATCATTGTCATCGTTGCGTCCCGAGCTGCCATAGCCGCCTGAGCTACCATAACCGCCTGATGGGCGGTCGTTGTCATCGTCACGCCTCGAGCTTCCATAGCCGCCTGATGGACGATCATTGTCGTCATCACGTCTTGAACCACCTCCGTAGCCACCGGATGGGCGGTCATTGTCATTGTCACGCCCATAACCGCTTCCGCCGCCAGAGTATCCACCCTGGGAACGGCCGGACTGGCCATACTCGCTGCGTTCGTCGTTGTAAGACATGATTAGTTTGGGATCTGGGGTTGTGTCAGTAGAGTAGAGCGAAGCGTTGCATGGATGATGCAAGATGTTGATGCTTCTGTGACCAGAAACAAGGTGGAGTTTGCCAGCTTGTAAAGACTGCCAAAGTTTGTTTTCAGCTCCCTGAACAGCTCAGGGCAGCCCTGTTGCATGCGGGGTAGGTCTAATGCCATAGCATCGCATGCAACGAGACAGGTGCGTGCGAGGAGGGAACTTACTGTACGTAGGAATTGAACTCGAGAGCAAGGACTAAGAATTGATTGAAGTTTGAAAATGAGAAGAGGGATCTGGGTTTATAAAAGCAGGAAATCAAGGTATCTAAATGGCACCTGAGGCGGTAGCTCCAGCTCTCTATTGCCCCTCCACGAAGACCCCCGCTGACCCCTTGCCCCACCTGCTAATGACGTATACTTGCACCACCACGCTGCACGATCGACACTCATGATTCGCGTCCTCACACGGCTCGAGTATGCCGCAGCAGCTAGTTGCGCCGTGAGCAGGATAGTTTTCCGTCTCGATGCTACAATTGGCATAGCCTCCGGGGTTGGCGATAAATACTACGGCGAGAGTTGTCTATTGTGGGTGCATTTACCAAGGTCCTCAAGTGCACTTATGCCGAGCTTTATTGCCCCAACATGTCCAACGCTTGCCAGCCTTGATTTCTGTCCAAACTCTCAATCGGTGAGACTAGCTGCCTACAAAAAGCAAATTCCTACAGCTCAACTGGGACTCGGTCGAAAATACCGAATACTAAAACAAGCTCAGATTGAACTACATGAATAGTTGTGTTACCTAGCCACACAAGTGATGAAAATCTCCACCGGGCCAAAAGCAAAGGCAATATCACGACTCTGAACTGCAAATGCAGTTGGTCGTGACATGAGAACGCTGTACATACTAGAACATAATTTTTATCCCAAATCTTTTCCTGAGAAACACACTCCGATCGTCGGGCCAGCCCCGGCTAGATCTTGAATCCCAGTACTCCGTTTTCCCATGTCTGAGTTTGAGCACTCAAGCCGTTTACAACGGTCGGCCGCCGACAAAGTCACTCCATGACCTGACCTCGCTGGGGATGCCCTCCTTCTTGGGGAGCTTCTCGCTCATACACTGAGCGAACAGAACAGCAGTCTGAGATATGTTAGCTTTGTACGTCATGGATATAGTTAGCAAACTCACCTTGGGCTCCATGAACAATGGCACGCCAAAGTCGACAGCATTCCTCCTCATTACGTAGTCCTCATCGAAGAGACCGTTCGCCCTGTACTTGGCCAGGTTGAAGCAGCCGCGGATGTCGTTCTTCTCAAAGACCTCACGCAGCTTCCTCTTGTCATCCTTGGGGAACTCGATGACATCAACAGTGACTCCCTCAGTGTTCTTCTCCAGAAGCTCCTTGACGTCCTTGTTGGCGGCAAGGAACCTGTAGCCGAGCTTTTGCACGTACTTGGCAATCTGGACCAGAGAGTTGGAGTGGAGCGAGCCGGGTGTGACATCACCGCCGAACAGGAGACCCTCGCCGGGCTGGGGAAGGCGGAAGTTCATCTGTGACTGTGCTGACGCCCAGTAGGCCTCGACAAGGTCTTTACCGAAGCAGGCCATCTCACCAGTGGAAGACATCTCTACGCCAAGGTAGGGATCAGCACCGGCCAACCTAGTCCAGGAGAATTGAGGGACCTTGGTAGCGAGGTAGTTCCTCTCGACAGCCATGAGGTCAGTAGGCTCGGGGATATCACGGCCGACAAGAGCCTTTGTGGCAACGTCAATGAAGTTGGTGCCAAGAACCTTGCTGACGAAGGGGAATGAACGAGAAGCACGGAGGTTGCACTCGATGACCTTGAGGTTCGGCTCAGAGCCTTCGACTTCCTCCTTGATGATCTGCATGTTGAAGGGACCGGTGATGTTCCAGGCCTTGGCGACCTTGTCGGCAATCTCCTTGACACGCTCTTGGATGCGCTTGTCGAGGTTGACTGGTGGCAGCACAAGAGTAGCGTCACCGGAGTGAACACCAGCGTTCTCGACGTGCTCACTGATGGCGTGGACAAGGACGTTTCCGTTGGAAGCGACGGCATCGCAGTCAATCTCCTGAGCACCGTCGATGAACTTGGTGATGACGACCGGGTGGTCGGGCGAGACATTGGAGGCAGCGAGGAGCTTCTCCTTGAGCTCATCCTCTCCACGGATGACAGTCATGGCAGCACCGGAAAGAACGTACGATGGACGGACAAGGACTGGGTATCCAACCGAGGATGCAAACTGCTTGGCGTCCTCGTAGGAAGTGAGCTCCTTCCAGGCTGGCTGGTCGACACCAATTGAGTCGAGGATGGAAGAGAACTTGTGGCGATCCTCAGCCTTGTCAATGTCGGCAGGGTCGGTTCCAAGAACCTTGGCCTTGCCAGACTCCTGCAGCTTCAGGGCAATGTTCTGAGGAAGCTGGCCACCGACAGAGACGACAACACCGCTAGCGGTTTCAAGCTCGTAGATATCCATGACACGCTCGTAGCTGAGCTCTTCAAAGTAGAGCTTGTCGGCAACGTCAAAGTCAGTACTGTAGGTCTCTGGGTTGTAGTTGATCATGACAGTCTTCTTGCCAAGTGCGTTGAGGGAGCGGGTAGCGTTGACAGCACACCAATCGAACTCGACTGAACTGCCGATACGGTAAACACCGCTTCCGAGAACAATGACACCGTGGTCATCAAAGGTGACGTCGTGGGA
This sequence comes from Curvularia lunata, assembly GCA_005212705.1. Lineage (NCBI taxonomy): Eukaryota > Fungi > Ascomycota > Dothideomycetes > Pleosporales > Pleosporaceae > Curvularia > Curvularia lunata. The sequence goes on along the minus strand of PELC01000077.1, from coordinate 73,503 downwards.
AGAGGCGTTATAGGTGGTCTGAAGATGTGGTTAGTTTGAAGGTATGGTTATGTTGCCAGAGTAAAGAAATCCCTGAAGATTGCTGAGAAGGACTGAAATGTAAGGAAAAAGAAAGGATCCAAAAACGTGTAGGTGTATGGCGGTTTTAGTCGAGCTGGGAGCTCAACGAATCCGCAACTAATCGATCATGGCGTTTAGATCGACAGTGATCGTTCCAGTTGCTCGACTTATTGGTGCTGTAGCGACAGGGTCTACAATTGAAGCGGTGGTTTTCAACGGTTCCAAGCCACTTTTTGAAGATGCTTGTCTGAGCGCTCATGTTCGACAAGGTCAGACGAAGACCTGCATGTTGTGTTGCAGAGGTTGCAATGATAGGTCTTCTTGACAACGTGGTTCGCTCTGTTTTGCCTCTCCCACTCCCTGAGTTCCTTGCGCTTCTCAGTTCTACGCTTACGGCTTCGCTCCCGCATACCGTCGAGGTATTCATCATAATTGGTCTCCATTTGCCTGTAGTGGTAGTTGGAGCTGATGATTGCTCGCTTCCCAGCGCGAATCGCGTCCCTCTTAGTCGCTAGGACTTCGAGCTCCTCAGCAGAAAGAGAGAAGTCGCCATTGACGCCTTCAATCAACGAACAATGAGAACACAGTCCCGAATACTCCAGATTTTGACGGTCCCAGAGGCAAAGATGTGCCATGCCATGATCTTTGTTGGTGGTTCTCATCGCCCAGAAGATATAAGAGAACGTTGCTTCCAACAAGATGAAGAATAGGCGAAGCATAGGCTGAAGAGCGGGCCCAGGAATAGACGCTGTCCAACATAGCAGGCCTCTGTGTACCACGGTAAACCCTTCCTCAAGGCTTGCCTTGTAGAAGCGAGGCAGTGGGTTTTCGTTGTCGTAAGCTCGCCAACGAATAAGGATGCCCCGCTTTGAATCGGTTGCACTTCCAATGTACACACGGCATGGCTGGCCAGGCTTACCGAGGATGATGAGGTATACACCCCAGCCTCTGAAAGCCACATTAGGTAGAGTCGTGAAGTACTCAGTTGTAGGAGGGTCTTTGCTCTGTAGCACCTCATTGAGGCCCGGAGCAAATTCCATCGGGTGAGATGAGGCGAGGTCCCTGAGGACCGTTTCACTCGTGATGGATTTATCGTAGAGTACGTTCTTCTCGTTCACTGGCGTATCCTGCAGGCAGGTCCATGCTAATTGCAAGACAAACGCATCGATGGCGATGAGACCTGAAGTGTCGTTGGAGGCGCAGATCGGGGCCATTGTCTCTTGCTCTCAGGCGTAGAAGATGAGAGAGAAGCGTACAAGGCGAGAGAGAAGCGAGCAAGGCAAGGGGATGACAGAAGAACGAAGCAGTCGAGAATGCAGACTGCATCCACAAGGTGGGAGCCATGAAGAACACGAGGCAAGTGTCATGACACATCGCCTCCATGAGGAAGGAACAATGACCAAACATGTATGGAAAGGAAGGAGCACCCCACATCAACTGGGAATCGCTCGAAAGAAGAGAGAATAGAAAGAGAAAGAATGAAAAATAGAAAAAGAGAGAAAGACATCAAGTACTCACATAAAGGTAGTCTGCCAATGGTCAGTATAGCTCTCCGCAAGATGCAGTACAAAAAACTTACTCGTGTTTGCTGGGAACTCAGCAGCCAATGTGTCAATCCTCTTGACCCATGGCCTGATGCCAAAGCCTGTCCTGCGGGCGCGAACCTCGTCTTCTGTGCTGTTGACCGCCTTTGCAATCTGCTTATCAGAGAAACCGAGCTTCTTGGCCTTGAGGATGATTTCCTTCTTGAGTCCAAACAGGCTGCCAATCTTCTCGAGCTCCTTTGTGCAGTCAACAATGTTCTGCAGCTTGTGCAGGAACCACTTGTCAATTTTGGTGAGATCGTGGACCTTGTCAACGGAGTAGCCTTCGTGGAACAGAGCTTGACCAACAGCAAGCCATCGGCGGTCGGTAGGGTTCTTGAGCTCCTCGTCGAGGTTCTCACCGTACTTCTCGCCCTGGAAGCCGAGGTACTTGGGGTCGACTTGTCGGCAGGCCTTCTGGAAAGACTCCTCAAATGTACGACCAATAGCCATAACCTCACCAACAGACTTCATGGAACTACCAATGTCGCGCTTGACGTTCTGGAACTTGTTGAGATCCCATCGAGGCATCTTGGTGACGACGTAGTCCAGACTGGGCTCGAAGTTTGCGGTCGTGGTCTTGGTGACGGCGTTGGGCAGTTCGGGAAGCGTGTGTCCAAGACCAATCTTGGCCGCAGTGTAGGCCAGAGGGTAACCGGTTGCCTTGGATGCCAGTGCAGAGGAACGAGAGAGACGGGCGTTGACTTCAATGACTCGGTAGTCGAGACCATCTGGCTGCAGGCAGTATTGTACGTTGCACTCTCCAACGACTCCCAAGTGTCGGACAATCTTGATAGAAGCAGAGCGGAGCATGTGGTATTCTTCGTCGCTGAATGTTTGACTTGGCGATACAACGATACTGTCACCAGTGTGGACACCAAGAGGATCAAAGTTTTCCATGTTGCAGACTGTAATGCAGTTGTCGCTTGCATCACGCACGACCTCGTACTCGGCCTCCTTCCAGCCCTTGAGCGACTTCTCGACCAAGATCTGGGGCGACAGGGTGAGCGAACGAGCCGAGAGGTTCTTCAACTCCTCGGGGTTGTTTGCGAAACCAGAACCAAGACCACCGAGCGCATACGCGGCGCGGACAATGATGGGGTATCCGACCTTCTCAGCAGCGTCCAATGCCTCGTCAACCGAGGAAACGGCAATGGACTTGGCGATAGGGATGTTAATCTCTTCCAGAGCGCGGGCAAAGAGGTCACGGTCCTCGCTAGTCTTGAGAGTCTGGACGCTGGTACCAAGCACCTTGACACCGTACTTTTCGAAAATGCCTTTGGCATCCATCTGGACACCCAAGTTCAGCGCAGTCTGGCCACCAAAGCTGAGGAAGATGCCGTCGGGCTTCTCCTTTTGGATAACATATTCGGCATATTCGGGCGTGACAGGCAGGTAGTAGATTTCATCGGCGAGCACGTGGGATGTCTGAATAGTAGCAATGTTGGGGTTAAGCAAGACAGACTTTACGCCAGCTTCCCTCAAGGCCTTGAGCGCTTGTGAACCTGGAAATTCGATGAGTATGGAGCCATTTTCATGTGTTGATTTTGTCGTGTTGGTTGCGCACCTGAGTAGTCAAACTCTCCCGCCTGACCAATGCTAAGACCACCACTACCAATGACCAGGACTTTCTTCACGTCGACAAGATCCTGTGCGCCAGAAATGACGCCGCTCTTGAGATAAGCCTCGGCATTGGGTGCTGTCTGTGTCTTATTCCATGTTGTCGCGACTTTTGTGAATGCCCGCAGCTGCCGGTGGACCGCAGGCGATTCACTGCTCGAGCGGAGACCAGTCAGAGGGCGGGCGGCTCGAGACGTAAAACTCCGCGAGCATGTGGATGCAATTGAGCGGGTTTGACCTGTGAGGGTAGGTACGCGACGTGCTAGACGCCCGCAGAGAGCCATTTGCAGGCGGACAAGCTGGAGAGCTTCGGGCTCGATGGAGGTGGGGGCGACAAAGAAGGGCGACGCAACGCGCTGGAAAAAGGTCGCTCGGTGGCCGGCAAGAGGCAATTAAAGGACTACGGCTCGACCCTTAGCGGAGCCAGAGCACAAATGACTCCCTCAAGGTTTATGAGCAGTCTGTGGGGAAAGCTGCTATGCGGCAGCCAAAAAAATCCAATGATGCGCGACGGGCCAATCAAGCTGTCTCCGATAACGCTCAGATAAGACCGACGGCGATCATCAATGACACAATAAAGAGGAGCTGGACAACGTCTGAATTCGACGCTGGCATCGCGGGTTCAAATGCTCGCGCGTCTCCATGTGGTGAGTCAACAACTACATACGCATGCCCCATAGCCTTGCCAGTCTGCCCGTCCGTCCGTCTTGTCACAATACAACGCCCATGTGGAGGACCGATTGCGGCGCCGAAGATCGATGCCCCGACCGTTGTTGGCACGCAGCGCCGATGAGCAGAATTTTTGACATCGTTTTGCAGAGCTTTCTCAATCCAGTCACACGGGTCCTAGCTTGCGAACCCTAGTGCACGTGCGTCGACATTGCATTACTGTTTTTGAGGGCCCGGCATGCTTCGTGGGTAGTCATATTTCCCTGTCAGGATGTCTAGCATGATTCGTACCCTGCCCAACCCTAAACTACATTCCGCGGGAATCGTGGAGCCGCCCAGCAACCTTTACAAATTTTGTAACCGCCATAGCACAGTCATCGACAAACTCCAAGGTTTTTCACAGGGCTTTGTGGGGTCGTCGGCCCGTACGGCCAAATATTGGCCGTTGTCTGGCATTGGGCCGGCGCTATGAGTGAGATTGCCTCGATCGCAACCCCGATCTGTTCCCGCGTCTAGTGTACGCATCGTAGTCTTGTGGTAGAGTCATCTCACCCTGCCTTCTTCGCCTTGTCTGCTGCGCTGTGTCGAGCCTTGTACTCTCGAGGACTCTCCAATGGCTTCACTTGCACACCGCTCAGTCTCTGCCTCAGACTCGGCTTGGCCCACATTCCAACCTGGCTCTCTCGAGCCTTCTTCTCTGCAGCCCGGTACTCGTCTTCTACACCACCAAACTCAGCACCCGACCTGGCTTCATACACTGTCGCTAAGCCTGCCTTCAACATTTCTAGTCCCACGTCTTTCTTCAGGAGCCATCGGCGCACGTAGACTTGAGCTACCACGCGGTCGTACTGGTCACGCCTGTATATGTATGCGCGTACTCGGCGATGGTGGATGAACTTGATAAGCCAGTCATGGGCTTCCTTTGCAAATGGCTGGGCCTCTCTGCCCCAGTGTGCAAGTTCAGGCGCGTCTACTCCAGCGATGCGAATGTGAAGCTGTTGGTTCTTGTTAGTAGCTGGTCTGATAGACATACAGGCCCAAGACAGAGTAGTTGGGACTCAACTGCTAAGCAACACTCACTGTCTGTTGGGCCAAGGCCTCTTTCGTGGTCGGCACCCGTTTCCAAGGAAGCCAGCCCCATCCTGCTATTCTTCCGCCTGGGGTGTGGTACAATCTGAAATTGTCTGCATCTCCCACACTCGTGACTTGTCCAAACAAGCTTTTGCGGCGGAAGTAGCTTGGTTTGATGTGGTTGACTGTTGGTATCCTTCGCAGATATGTCTTGTAGAAACGAACCGCAGCAACCATTGATGCCGTTAGCGCCAGTGACGGAATCAGGGTCCGCGGCTCAGTCCATGTCCCTGCAAAATCGATTGACGCAGCCCATGAAGAGACGCCGCTCTTCTTTTCGTCATCTGCGTCGCCTGACCAGGGCCATCGCATTGTTCTTTGTGAATGCGACGTTGCGGGGTGAGAATTGTTTAGGAAGGCGGCGAGAGACAGGGTTTCGGCTGAAGCGATGCTGGTTATCCTTGCGGGGCGGGCTAGCGTGGATGTACACGTGATTGCACTTCACCAAAAGATCAGATGGGCTTGCATAGATCAGGCGATCATTGAGGGAAGAGTTGTAGTTAGATTTAGGTTGATGTTTCCTGGCTCAATCAATCATATGATTTATATGATGATTGAACTTTCAGTGAGACAAGGACTATGGCTTTGTATGCAAAGCCGTGAAACATCACAAACAAAGAATGGATGTTTGCCTCAAAATCTTCTTGGATGTTTCGGCATCTGTATCCTACGCGACACAAGGATGTTTTGTGCAGGACTGTTCTTCTTGTCCGATAAGCTCAACGACTGGGGTTCTCGTACCACCACCTCACATCGTTCATGACATATCAAAAAGCGACTATGACATATATACAACAAACAAGTGACACCCATCGGTTCGTGAAGCACCGTGAATGTCCTGTTTGTGCCTTGTTCTCTATAATGGGATGAATATACGTCCAGATGTACGGTTGGATAGGTGAACGACAGCGGTTCGTATGTACGAAGTGGGTGGCAAGTTTCGGTTGATGAGAATGATACAGACGCAGCGCGATTTGAGACGAAAAGGACCTGCAAGAGCATGGGTTCTGCATATGTCTATCAGCCTTGCCCTGGTCAAAAATGAATATAAACATCAACATGCAAAAAGATCAATCGCAGCATCCTTACACATCCTGAGCCAGCCGCGATTCATGGCCGAATCAGTCAAGGCTAACAAACACGCACCCGTCGCGCCCCAAGTGCCCCAGCCAAAGGTTTACAACGCGTTGATGAATTCGGCTGAGGTCTGATATCGCTACGTGTTGGAGCAATGGCTTGCATTTGCAAGGGCGGGGTCGCCCATGGTAAACCCAGCACTTTGTCCATGCCAAGCTACGCGTCAAGCATCAGGATCTTTACGCGGTTTCATTGTCGCGACGACGGGGGATGGAGGAATGCTTGGGTTGCTTGGAGAGGGATGCAGTCAAGGGCGACTGGGTTGGCCTTGACAGAGTTTGCCTAGGTAGGTATGGTACGCTTCTTTCGTGCCTTGACCTCCACAAGTCTGGGCATCGGCCCATCACCTACCTGCCCTCTTCCACCACCACGACAAGTTCAACAAGATCCCTCATGCTTTGCAGAATACCTCGTCATCCGCTATCTGCTACGAAATCCTCGCTGCGATTGTGCGGCTAGCTGCTGAGTGCGGCTCCGTAGCCGCTTCCCAGTCAGGTGCCTCCCGTCTCTGCTCCTCGGATCTTCACGTATCAATATGTTCTCTGTCGCATCCACAGCCGACCCTACCGCGCTCGATGACGGCTCATACCTTTTCGACCAGAACCAAGATGATTTATTATCGTTGCCAATGACCAATGATAATATCCATCTAAAAGGCGGTGTCGCACCGATATCTGGGTTTGGTAACTTGGCCTACGGCCGGGAATCGAGTGCATCGTCCGTGCACTACGGCGACTCTCTTGATACATCAGAACCCAGCACAAGTCATGAGGGGGGAGGATCAACTCCAAGTACATTGGCTAATGGATATGCGACCAACTACACTCCGTCGCCACTGCAGCAGCCATTCACCCCCAACTCGGCCGTCAACGGCATGACTAATACTCAGCAAAAACAGACTTCTCATCAGAACGGCGATATTCCACATGCATTCGTCAACGGAAACGATACAAAAGCTCGTCCATCATTAAAAATTCATCAGGGAGATGGCGCCTTTATGGCGGGAACACCAAACAGTCTGAACCGGGAATCACAAGCATCATCAACTCCTGAGCTTCTGCAATCAAACGAAGTGCTAAAGAAACATCGCAGGACAAACTCCCTCCCTGTTAAAGGGAAGATTGCTGAGATGAAGGCGAGCTCGAGTATACCTGCAGATGTTTCGTGGCCCGAGTTTGGCCGGCAGTGCATTCTAGCAGCAGAAAACAGCCGGCTCAATCCATTTACTCTCCATCCCACCGAGTACAAGCTTCTTCGTGAGCACATTACTCCTGCTCAGGTCACGATCTATCTGAACATCCGGAACGCGATACTGCGCTTGTGGCATCGCAATCCCATGGTATATGTCTCCCTTGAAGAAGCTGCAGGTTGCGCCCGTGACAAACGTTACTTTGGTCTGGCTAGGGTGGCATACATGTGGCTTATGCGACAAGGGTACATCAACTTTGGTTGTGTTGAAGTGCCGAACAATGTCGGCACGATACCGAAATCCAAGGCCAAGAACGCAACGAGACGGACAATTATTGTGGTCGGTGCAGGCATGTCAGGATTGGGTTGCGCTCGGCATCTGGAAGGAGTCTTTGCCCAGCTTGGAGATCAACTGGCAGAGGCGGGGGAGCGACCGCCAAAGATCATCATTCTTGAGGCGCGTCCACGGGTTGGTGGTCGAGTGTATTCGCACCCCTTTTTGAATCAATCCGGCTCAACACTTCCACCTGGACATCGTTGCACAGCAGAGATGGGTGCTCAAATCGTTACAGGCTACGAACATGGCAACCCGTTGAACGCGATAATACGAGGCCAGCTGGGTCTACCTTACCATGGTCTGCGAGACAACACGATATTGTATGATTATGATGGTACAGTTGTGGAGAGGAGTCAAGACATATTGGTGGAGAAGCTGTACAACGACGTGCTAGAACGAGCAGCCGCATTTAGAAACAAGCCTGTCGCCCACCGGACGGCAGAAGGCGATCGGAACCTGATGGCGTTTGGTCGCGAGCCAACCGACGTGGGCGGGCCTACAGTTGCCGAGCTAGAACAGTCCGAGGCTCTCCTGCCAGCAGACGCGATAAGCACAGCTCCAACAAAGCAAGAGAAGCCAACAACCGGAATCGAAAAGCTGGCAGGGAGAGCGTACCAACTGAGCGCTGGCTTTGATCCGGATGTCAGCGCCGCAAAGGCGGTGCAGAACATGGGATGGAGGCTAAAGTCCGGTGTGAGGGACGATCAAACACTGGACCTCGACACGATTGCAAAAGCATCGGAATATCCGACGTTGGGGCAGACCATGGACGAGGGGCTCCGACAGTACCAGTCGCTGGTGGACCTCAAACCTAGAGACATGCGCCTACTTAGCTGGCACCATGCCAACCTCGAATATGCCAATGCTGTGAGTGTGAACCAACTCAGTCTGAGCGGGTGGGATCAGGACATTGGAAATGAATTCGAGGGCGAACACAGTCAGGTGATTGGAGGTTACCAGCAAGTTCCGCGCGGGCTGTGGCAATGTCCTAGCAAACTGGATATTCGGTTCAACACGCCCATCAAGGCAGTCCACTACGATACGGAAGAGCATCGAGCAGGCAAAGCTGTGAGGGTTGAGTGCGCCAATGGCGAGACATTCGAGGCTGATCACGTTGTTCTCACTACACCTCTGGGCGTGCTGAAGTCGGGATCTATCAAGTTCGAGCCTCCACTTCCTGGCTGGAAGCAGGATGTGATTGAACGCATGGGGTTCGGACTTTTGAACAAGGTCAGTGTATTCTGTAGGTCAACAGTGCGCTTTCTGACGACATTGGCAGATTGTCCTTGTGTACGAAAAAGCCTTCTGGGAGCCGGATCGAGACATGTTTGGACTGCTCAACGAGGCCGAGCGTGAGGCAAGCATGCAGCCAGAGGACTATTGCTCGAGACGAGGGCGGTTCTATCTGTTCTGGAACTGCATCAAGACAAGTGGGAAGCCAGTACTGGTTGCCCTCATGGCAGGCGAGGCTGCCCACTACGCCGAAGCGACGTCGAACGACCAGCTTGTCAAGGAGGTCACCGACCGGCTCGATGCCATGTTTGCACCAAACACTGTCCCGCTGCCGTCAGAAGCAATCGTAACGAGGTGGAAGAGAGACCCGTTTGCTCGAGGCAGCTACTCGTATGTTGGGCCAAGGACACAGACTGGCGACTACGATGTCATGGCACGCCCACACGGCCCGCTGCATTTTGCTGGAGAGGCAACATGTGGCACACATCCAGCGACTGTGCACGGGGCATACTTGTCAGGCCTCCGAGCGGCAGCAGAGGTTGCTGAGAATATACTTGGGCCTATTGAGATACCTAGACCGCTTGTGGACAAGAAGGCTGCAAAGACCGAGGTGTCGACGACTCCGACTTCAGAGTCGAAGCGGCGGTTTGAGCCTGCTGTCGCGCCCATGAGAGAGAACAAGTCTGGGCGAGTGCAGCGAGACGAAGACTACGAAGCGGCCATTATTGGGGCTATCCTGGAGCAGATTGGCGAACGTCCCATCAAGCCTGGACGTGCGGGGGTCAACCCATTCCTGCTGTTCACAAAAGACTTTTGGTATGTTTGCAAGCAAGAGTGTGACGAAGCATACCAGGCGAAGAGTGGCAATCCGGAGGCCAAGGCCCCGAAGCAGGAGATTCGCAATGCGGTAGGGCTGAAATGGCGCACCGCCGAGCCAGAGGTCAAGCAGCCGTACCTGGACCAAGCCAGCAACGCACGCGACGACGCGACGGCCAATACAGCCGAGTTCAAGGAGCGGGTTGCTACCTGGGATCGAGAGGCAGCACGGATACGGCACGAGTACATACAGGCACACCCGCCAGAAGGGGTCAATGAAGAGGTGCTGCTCAACAGCCGGACGGCGATTGAGTTGGGGGCGGGCAAGCGGCTGCGAAGGCTGTGATGTTAGAGAGGGCGTGTTTGCAGCTGTTGTAAGATTGACGCGTTTTGCCAGTGCATTAATGGGCTGTTAGCATTTGCGGGTGTTGGTCTGCTGCGACATTATCCTTTTTGGGAGTTGGGTACGTAAAGCGGTGGGGTGAGAGCCATGTGGCGTGGTTGTTCGCAGCCACAGGCGGCACAGTAATTGACAGTCGGCCTCGTGAGGAGGGTTATTTTAGGTGGCGGCGTGGTGTCCGCGTGTATGTATGTATGTATAGCGTAGCGTAGCGTAGCGTAGCGTAGCGTAGCGTGAGCACGGAGAAGAGCACGCGAGCCATTGGTCATTTGTCGCTCACCACCCGCCATGTGCACCGATGCCGCGTTGTGGTAGTGCCGAGTCTTTCTTTTCGCCCTCTCGCCCTCGCCGGGAGATGGGCCGTCGTGGGTGGTTGCCGTCTTGTCTTGTCTTGTCTTGTGCTGTAGTGTCGATACTTTGGCAGTCGTCGTCAGGCAAGCAGCCACGGGCCACAGCACGTGACGGGCGCTGCAATGGAACGCTGTGTGCTTCCTTCTGACGTCAACTGCCGCGCTGAGCGTACAATGACATTGGAGCCCTTGTCGTGAACCCAGTAAACGGGATCCAACAGCGACGCTAGAAGCACGGCGGTCGTCTCCAATGGCGATCTTCGACAGCCGCCAACAAGCGCCACGGCTGCAGCGGCATCTGACTGGTGCGAGTTTAGCCTGCGCGCACGGCTGGGCGTCGTGTCCCCCAGGCACGCATCGGGGTGCGAAAGGAGCGCTCCAGGCGGCCAGCGGCCGGGGCAGCGTATGGGCTCACCAGCAGCGTCGCCCCCGAGCGGCCCCGGCGGCGCGCTGGCCGCCGTGGGCGGGCGAAGGGGGCGCGTTGCAGGCTGAGACGACGTTGGGGAGAACCGGTGGTGGCAGCGCTACCCGTTTCCTCGTGGGCGGGGTGAGGTGCCGGGTCGTGGGGACTGGTGCGCTGCACGGCGCGCCTCTAGCCTCGCCCTCGGCTCCGGCTCTGCCTGCCCTGAACTGCTGCCAGCCTTCCAGCCCGCGCGCTGTGAATTGCATCTACACGACGCCAACGCTGCTCCCTGCTCCCCTCCTCCTCCTCCATGTTGCCTGACGCTCCCGTGCACTCTCTGGGCCCGCTATCCCATCCTCTGCCGCTCGCCACATCGTCGCAACCGCTTCCAGACCTGCTGCCAGCACCCGTCTCGCACGCCCGGTAGACAGTCCTCCTGCACCTCCCCACCACTGCAGCCCTGCGCCGGTCCACCAAGCACGTCAGCCATGACTTCCTTTTTCAGTCGCATCAAGTCTGGCGCTGTAAGTCCTCCACCTCCGTCTCGCCTGCGCCTGCGCCTGCGCCTGCCGCCAGACCCTCCAGCCAATGCCTCGTACTGATGCCGCGGCCAGCCTCCCTTGAGCCCAGCGACCGGCAACATACCCGTCAAGAAGGACGCCAACGCGCCTGAACCCACGCCGCTCGAGAAGCTCCTCGCAAACGCGGGCCCCGTGCGTGCCGACGGCAGCGACAAGTTCTTCGGCTTCGAGAATGTGAGTGCCCCGGCCGTGCCACGGAATGCGCTTCCCAAGTCCGCATGCTGACCTTGTTCTCTAGTTTGGAAGCACATGGTATGCCCTGGCTCTTCGCTGCTCCCTCCACGGCCAATACTGACCCTTCCACCAGCTACTGCAACTCGATAGTACAATGTCTCTACTACTCGGTCCCCTTCCGGGAACAGGTCATCAACTTCCCCGCCCGCTCTCCCCCCGAAGCGCTCGAGAGGTCCTCGTCCGCTCTGCCCAGACTTAACACCAACCTTCCCAATGGCAATAGCACAGCCCTCTCGCCCGCGGGGCGCAATTCAGTCTCGAGCCCGAATTCAAGAGCACCCGCAAAGCCAGCCACGACTCCCGGCGCACCAAATCAGCCGCCAGGCACCAAGCCCGAAGACAACAAAGACTCGCCCGAGTACAAGAAGAAGCTGGCCTTGGCTGCCGGCCCCGTACTGCAGATGGACTACGAGAACGCAAACGCATACGGCATGAACGAGTCGTTATTCTCGTCGCTAAAAGACATATTCGAGGCCGTCATAGCACACCGGTCGCGCATAGGCGTAGTCAGCCCACACAAGCTCCTTGAGATTCTGCGAAGAGACAACGAGATGTTTCGGACTCCCATGCACCAGGATGCACACGAGTTCCTGAACTTGCTGCTGAACGAGGTGGTGGAGAATGTGGAACAGTTTTCAAAATCACGCGCTGCCGAAGCCAACGCTATAGAAGAAAATGGAATAACAGTCACGTCCGGCGAGGTGGTACCAGCTCGGAACTCGGTGGCGTCGTCAAAATCTAACTCTGGATGGGTACACGAGCTGTTCGAGGGCACCTTGACATCCGAAACCCGGTGTCTCACATGCGAAAACACATCACAACGAGACGAGGCGTTTCTGGATCTCTCAGTAGATCTGGAGCAACATTCGTCCGTAACAAGCTGTCTTCGAAAGTTCTCCGAAGAAGAGATGTTGTGCGAGCGCAACAAGTTCCACTGCGACAATTGCGGAGGTCTACAAGAGGCAGAAAAGAGGATGAAGATCAAGCGACTACCCAAGATTCTCGCTCTGCATCTGAAGCGCTTCAAGTACACGGAGGATCTCCAGCGATTACAGAAGCTGTTTCACCGCGTCGTCTACCCCTTCTATCTTCGCTTATTCAACACCACAGATGACGCCGAAGACCCAGACAGACTATACGAACTGTATGCAGTAGTTGTGCACATTGGAGGTGGCCCCTACCATGGCCACTATGTATCTATTATCAAGACACAAGACCGAGGCTGGCTCCTGTTCGACGATGAGTTGGTAGAGCCGGTAGACAAGGCCTACGTCCGGAATTTCTTTGGTGGAGAGAATGTTTTGGCGTGCGCCTACGTTTTGTTTTACCAGGAAACAACAGAAGAGGCTATGATGAAGGAGCAGGAAGCTGACGCCCTGGCCGAAGCCGAGCAAGCGGCCAAGATGACCCAAGAAGAGGCTACTTTGCCAAAACAAAATGGTACCAACGGCATCTCGCTCCACGCCTCTCACAACGCAACAACACCCTCATTCGAAGAAGCAGACAAGTTTGCCAGTCTCGCACATGCTGCTACCGCACCGCCCCTTGCCCATGCCGAAACAAACCCCGAACACCATCCGGTCGAGCATAGCACATCGCACACACCCGTACTAGCTCCACGTAAGAGCAGTCTCGGGCTTTTCGGCAAAGGCAAGGAAGAGAAAGAGCGCAAGGCACAGGAGAAGGAGCTGGAGAGACAAGCAAGGCAGAAACGCAAGGAGATGGAAATTCAAAGGCGAGAAAACTATCGCAAGCAAGAAGAAGAGCTCAAGGCAGTACTGGAAGCCAGCAAAGCATCAGCTGCTGAAGAGGAAAAGAAGCGTATTGCAAATGGCGAGGCACCAGCACCGCCAGCCTCACCCCCAAGTGGAGAAAAGGACAGCAAAGACAACAAGCACGCAAACGGCTTTGGTAGTGTAAAGGGCATGAGCGGACTGAGCCGATTCAGGCACACGTCGATAAGTCTCAAGTCGAAGCCTAAATTCTGGGCTGGAGGCAAGGACAAGGACAGCACTACCGATGAGCTTGTTCCACCAGACACGCCCACGACGGATACCGACACGGCTGGCAAAAACCGGTTCAGCCTAGGACGAAAAAAGAGCACATTCAAGTTTTAGAGGAGAAGGGGATGGGCGGAATGTTCCGCGTTCTCTTTCTTTACGACCGCGAACGCCTGTCTTCGTTGTATGATTTGAGACAAAATCAAGAGGAAGACAGTGGGGGGCGGCAAAATTCGGTTTACGGGATATTGCAGGCAGGTTTTGAGCACTGCCGGTCCCTTTTGCATGTGTGTGAGAAGGCGACGGGTTGTATCTGCCCGACGGGATATAAAGCGTTGTAATCTGTCTCTTATGCCTTTCATGGGGCGGCGTTTTTTCTCCGTACGGATATGTCATCTTGCTTTGTTTGTCTGCTTGTTCACTGTACTTCCGTCGTTTCTTCTCACTCCTGGCATCATGCGGGCTTCCAGCGTGAATTTTCCAGGATAATCGATATGAGCTTACTACTTTGTTATGTGCTCTCGTTGTCGGGAAGACTTCAAGGTGTCTTTCTGCTTATCTAGCGCAAAAAAAAAGCCACGTTGAAATGCAAATTCTTCTAAAAGACTAGTAGAAGAGACAGTGAAATACAACTCCCTACAAAAACAAGACGGCAAGACACAGTGAAAGATAGTTCCCTGTTTTTAAAAAAAAAAAAAAAAAGAGCACCTAATATACAGCGCACTCACCTCCTCCTCTTTCGCCCGCCTTTCCCTATCCCAGACAAAAAAATTGGGCAAGAAAAAATCAACCGATCCACCTCTCCCAGCATCTGTTGCTCCAGCACCTCGATTCGAACGAGGCACCCTCCTAGCTCAGCAACCCAATTATTGGTGACGGAGACAACACTAGGTTATCAAGGCGTGTATTTTCCCTAGGATTGTCAGCAGTTCGTATGCTTCTGTAGGCTGTAGCGGCCCTTGATGGGAAAACTGGCGTCGTCCCCTACTTGGCATGTTCGGGAACCCAGTGTCGTCTTGCCGTCGGTGCTAGGAGCCCACCCGACTGCTGAGGAGAGAGGATTGGTTGATGGTATGAGGGGAGATATTGCAGTATTTATGCGTGGATTGAGGTAAGCGTGGATAGCAAACAAACAAAAGGTCGCATGGAATGAGTGTGACGGCAACCAAGTGTTTGCGCCTTTGAGACCAAGCAAAGCAGCATTCCAGATATACCTAGAGCAATAAATGGCATTGAGAGCTATATCAACGCAGCCCTCGGTCCTGAGGGAGCCGCAAAACATACATATGATCCCAGCCATGGCGCAAAGGCCTCAAAAAACGCCCATATCTAGCGCCACGCCCGAGTGATATCAGTATTACAAAGTATGTTGATGTAAAAAAAGAAAGAATAGAGGAGCAGATATAACGCCATACCCCTGAACCCACGCATATTCGTTCCTGACTAGAAATGCCGTATGAATCGTT
Organism: Curvularia lunata; assembly: GCA_005212705.1. NCBI lineage: Eukaryota > Fungi > Ascomycota > Dothideomycetes > Pleosporales > Pleosporaceae > Curvularia > Curvularia lunata. The sequence continues at coordinate 58,295 of PELC01000077.1, read as the reverse complement.
TTCGTAAACAGCAGTTGCGCACTCTCAGACGCGGATGCCAGCACCAGATCCCCATCTCAGCTTTCTCAGTCCCAGACCCGTACCCCTCAGGCCAGATGCGGCCTCCTTGCCACAGCGACCAGCATCTGCACCGGCAGCACCAAACTGGCCGATGGCTTCTGCATGGCCTGCTTCCTTGCCCGCAACGTAGCCAGCCGAAAAGCCAATAGCGCTCACGAGAACGACGACACCGGCACTGACGACCCAGGTGAGCAGCGTCGGGCTGATGTCTTCGATCAGCGGGCCTGCCTTCCGGACCTTTTTGACGGCGCGACGGTCTTTGCTGCTGCTTCGTGCGGCGGCCACGGGCGGGTTTGCTTTGCGCTTGGGCTTCTCGGATGGACTGCTGCTGGTACTGCGTGGGGATGAGTTAGTCTCCTCGGATATGTTGCCCAGCGCCACAGACTCAGGGACCATGCGGAGCGAACTTGGATCAACCCGGCTGGACGAGGGTGGTGCTGTGCGTGGTTGGCCTGGTTTGGGCAGCCCTCGCACAGCTGCCGCAGCAGACAATAGGGTCGACAGGCTGGCACGCAGGGCTGCATCATGGTCAGGTTGGTAGTTAGGGGCTACGGCGTTGAAAGGGCCATGTTGGGGATAAGACTGCTGCCGCTGCCCAGTTGGTCTCGTGACTCTACGGGGCGTGTACAGTGTGCCGGAGTGCGATCGGATGGCTTGCTGAGCGTTTGGACGTGAGAAGGCGTTCGGCCGCGGCTGAAACTCGCGTCGTGTAGAGCGTGGGTAGTTGACGGCAGTGGCATTCTCGTCATCATCGTCGTCTTCCCTTTCCGATAGGGTTTCTGAAGACGCCACTGACTGAGGACTTCGAGACGGGAGCTCTTGTCTCAACGGGGATAGGCCAATAGCCTCGTTTGACGAAGTCATTACGCGGTCCGACTCGCTCTCGCTCTCCTCATACTCCTCCTGGCTGCTGTTGCCCCCTGCCGCTGTGATCCTGTGTCCGGTTCCTATGGAGAATTGGCCGCCACCTCGTGAGCGCCTGCTCTGTCGCCTGTGTAGTGTGGAGTCGTGCTGTACCGTAAGGCCGGTAGTAATAATCTCATCGTTCACAGAAGACAGAGAGGTCGAGGAGGGCCCTGATGCGATATCGATCCACGATTCTGGAAAATCGATGGTAAGCTCATGTTTAGATACACAACTTGGGAGGGACGGGAGATGAAGCATCATGAGGGCGGGTGAGCACTGAAGGACGTACCATCTGAGCGCCTGGACGGCGGTGCAACTGGTCGTGAAGATGCCATGGTCTGGTCTTGACGATGTGTCTCTTCAACACTTGCAAACTGGCGGCCTGGTCGCAGTGGCCGGTGGTCGTGCATCGCACGCTTTGGGTTGCAGGAACTTGGACAGTGACTGACGTCCCAGTTACGTCCTTATAAGCCTGGATCCTACGCCTGTAGGTAGTGGGGATATATGCGCTCAAGTGGACCCCAAGGGTCTTGCCGAGTTCGGTTCTTTGTTTCGACTTGCGGTATCGAGGTGCAGTAGGGCGACGGCAGATAAGGGCGACTGCGGAACAGCATACCACGGTGCGCTGGAATATGAGCTGAGGCTTTGGAGTCCTCGGAGGACTATGCTGCGACGTGTACGACGGCAGCAGGAGATAAGCCTTGGTTGGGAGCGCGCTACCTGGGCTGCTTCCCCAGCTTGCGCACGGCCGGGGGAACGGGGAACGTGAGCTCGGGCTGTCGCGTTGGGCGGGGCCTAAAGGAATATAACCAGAACGAGGGCTGGCAACGGATTCAAGAGGATTTCAACATGAGAAGAGGCAAGACAAGAAGCAGTCGGAGAAGGAAGTCGGCTGTGAGTCCCTGGCCCCGTGTCCGTGTGCTGGCGTATGACCATTGGCAGTGCGTGTGGGGGGTGGACGAATCAGACACCACTTGCCCACCTACGCTTCAATGTCGTGGGATCTGGGCATGCTCACATGCCTGCATACGAGACATGTGCATGTACATCCTGAGGTCGTTTCCTATCAGGCTGCGTCGTGTTGAGACACCTGTGTAAGCCTGCGCTCCTTGGTCTCCTGGCGACTCTGTAGCCTCCCATACTATCACAATGCGATGCACTCTCCAGAGTTGCTGATGAGACGCCATCCATCACGTCATCATGCTTGCGTAGATCACGAGACATGCAACGTGGACCAGACGTTTACAACTCGCTGCAGTGTCGCCAGGTTTCCAAACAAGGAAATACCTGTAGAGAACTAGGGTACCCTGATATTCACAGCTCCACCACAGACTCCCCAACAATCCATGGCCGTGGAGATGGCGGGTGCTTCCATGAGGGCAGGCTGACGAAGAGACGGCAATGGCTTAACCTCAAAGCGTGTTTGAATCTAAAAAAAGAAAATACGTACAAATGACAACGCCACATGCCCTGGCACTGCCCACCTCCCTCCTGGAAAGTCCACCTTGTAGGGTATAGGTGTGTGACGCCAACTCCAACATTATGCTGAGTATGCAGCTCCTTGAGTTGCGCACTCTCGTCAACATAAACGAGTGATTATTGTAAACCCCCAGCCGAATCCATGGCTTCTATAAGATCCAAGAAATGCAGAAACACATCCAATACCCGCCCAGATCATGCCCAGTCGTGCCCTTGGCGGTCATCTAGTTCTTCTTCTCTTCCTTCTTCTCGTTCTTCTTGTCGCCCTTCTTCGACTTACTCTTGAAGAAGCCTGAAATGCCATCCTTGAACTTCTCCCATGGCGTCCTGTTGAGGTGGTTGCTAAGCTCGCGGTACTTGTACATCTCGGCCCAGCAGTCACGACCCCACTCGCAACCAGCCATGTTGACCAGAAAGTCGCGGTCCTTCTCTTGGTAGTGGATGTCAGGGTTATCCCCCTGATCACCGCAGGCGCCAGGCGGGAAGCTCATGATCTGCCGCTGCTGGATAAAGGCGACGTGGGGGCGGATCCAAGGCTGGTTCTGGTACATGTACTCGAATGCATCCTGCTCCTTGTGCTCCCACTGCATGTGTTTTTGTTCGTAGCCAACGGGATCCCACCAAATGTCGAGCAACCTGTCGGTCCAAACGCTTCTCTTTACCATGAACGAGCCCAAATTGAAACCGCCGCAATCCTGTGGTATCAGCATGTTGACAGACTCAACCCTGCCGTCTCCCACTGGAGAGCGTGTCTCGGGATCGAGGTATTCGTCGGTCAGAGGATGGGTAATGTTCAGGGGGTTGTATACGTTGATGTCGCGGTATGTCACCTCTCGCAATTGCTTAAAGACGTGCTTCTGTAGGGAGTAGGTTGGCTCCATGATAAAAGTGTTGGTATCCAACCACCAGAACCTAAGTCGTGTGAGCGCTTGCCGTATGATTGTGGGTACACACTTACCATTCAGCATGTGGGTATTTGCGCATGGCATTGCGGATCGTGTCAACCTTCTCCCAGCTCTCTCTCCACTCGTGCGCATAGCGCTTCTTGGTGCTCATGTCGACAATCTCCAATTCATAACCCCAGTTCCTCGTGTATTTCTTCTTGTTCTTGACACTGTCGCGCTCAATGGCCCATTCACGGGGTCCCTTCCATTCCATAACACCTCCGCCTTGGTTAGCAGCAAGAATGACGACGTACTTGCTGCCGCCTCCGAACCACGCAGACCGTCTGTACGCTCGACGTATGGCTGCAGATGTCAATACCAATGGCTTGGGAACAGAGCGTGTTTTAACTTACGGGTGTTGAAGTTCCAAAAGAACAGCAAAAATGTAATCAAAAATACAACAGCAACTCGTTTCCGCAGGCGCCACAGATCCCAAACTATGCCATTGAGAGTTCGCGTAAGCTTGTTGCCTGACCGCCCTCGGCCTAGTTTCTCCTTATCGCCATGATTGAAAGGCAGACTCATGGATATCCGGCGAAAGTGCTTGCCAAAGAAACCTTGGCCTCTAGGTGTGAATGCAGGATAGCCCTTGACCTCAGCGCTGCGGGCCTGGGCCGACGCCCAAGTGACATTGTGTGATGAGGAGCCATTGGGGGCGTATGGGCTATTGCGCCCGCTGTTGTCGTAGGGTGTGCTCAGTCCTGGACTCGACCACCCTCCAGGCTGGGGCGATGAAGACCTGGACATGTTTGGGATACCTGGGGTACCCGGTATTGTGGGCAGGCCTTCACCCAGAGAGCGGCCTGAGAGACCGCTGGTTGTACCGAGCCTATTTCGCGATTCGGCTATATCAGGAAGGGTGATGTTGGACGGCGCTTGTCTTGCAGCAGACGAGCGCCTTCTCCGTTGGCCAGAGGAAGCGGAGAAGGAGGATTGTGAAGCCAGCGTGACGTTAGGGGTATGTGAGGCGGTGTGGGTTGTGGGATAGACACCGCTGCGTGGCTCGCTGGGAGAGGAGGCGGGCGAGGTGCAATTGCAGGCGGTGGTAGGAGGCAGGTACTTGGTAGATAGGACAGCTGGCGGGTGTGGTCGAAGGACAGGAGCAAAGCGGTGGCGCGGCGAAACGTCGGGTCGAGGCAGATGGAGCACAATGAAGGGAGCGAGAGACAGGGGATATATGGCTCGAGGAGGACCGAGTCGGCGACGGTGAGAAAGGAGATTCTCGCGATAACCAAATTACTGTCGAGTCCGCTGCTTGGCGTATACGTGAAAGGAGGGCCACTAAACCAGGCTAGACGACCCCACTTCGCATCGCGCAAAGTCGCTGTCACACAGCGACACTGAGAAGAGGAGCAGACAACCGATGCGGCTCGGCAGCGGTGTGCAGACAGCGCAGGATAAAAGCAGACGAGCTCGTGAGGCTGTCCAATCCCTTGGCGCGGCACGGTAAAAAAGAGTGTTCCTAAGTGGATGGGTGCAGGGGATGGCTAGTCGGCATGCGGCAGCAGGGCGATATCAGCGGCCGTGGGCCGCAGGGCGCCTGTCAGTTGCGGAGAAGACAGCTGGCGTCTCTCACGTGCCGGCACCGTGTTGCACGTCTGTACGTCTGTATTTGACGGCGCACAGCCAAATCCTCTGCGCTGTGGTGTGCAGCACGTGACCTGGATGTCTCCCTATGCCACATGCGCTACGAAGAAGATACAGTAGCAATAGCATATATTCGCAGTGGACGAAGTACAACAAGTACACATGTGCAGTACCTCGGACGAGGAACCTACAAGCAGCCGTGAACTGGCGACGTCGCAGAGCACTGCCCAGAAGAAATCAAGCACGTTGCACTACCCGTTGTGTCGCTGGCGTCCATGTGTAGTAGAAAAGAGGCCATGCTGGCCCTGATAAAACTTCCGGCAAGCAAACCTTGAACAGCACCAGGTACCTTCGCGGGCCGAGCGCATACAGAACCCGGCCAGCACTGTGGCTAGCGCTATCTTGGCGGCGCCTCCATCACCAACCGTTGGCGATTCTCGTGCCTGGCCTGGCGCCTGGGATACACTGTCCTGCCCTCTGACTGGTCCATCTCGATATTTCGCTGGACACGACATCAAGCGATACATCTGGAGCGTCTCAGATCTCACATAGAGTTGTACATTTTCCGCGCCAGCGAATCCAGGGCGGTTACGGAGCCTCGAGCCTGCAAACATGGCGCTCGCCATGAAGCAGCTCCACCGGGCGGCTCCAATCACCTTGACTCTGGACTCGTAGACAATGCCTACTGCCTCTGACGAGCTTGGACTCGCTGGGACGTGGCGGGCGCTTCTGCAATGCCATAGGCCAGACACGACATCCAAGTCAGAGAGCTATGCACGTTAGAGTATGGCAATGGTTTGGCAGGTTCATTAAAACCCACCAAAAGAGCCTGGCTCGCATGTCTGGACGGCAGCCTCATTCATCTCCTTTCTCGTACTTTGGTTTCTTCATTGCCTCTCTGTCGCTTTCATCCCATGCAACTGCCGTCGCTTTGTGTGAAGTGCGTTTGTTTTTTTGTTATCTTGCAGTCACTGGCGCCAGACAATACCAGCAACAATACCAGCGCCACCTAATCGTCTCAGTTTCACTTCCAAAGGCATTAATTCCAAAACATTCCTTGACAGCAATCCATATCCACGACTGCTTTGCACTTTGAGATTCGACTCCAACGGGAGGCACCGGCCAAAATCAACATGACTTCGTATGGTCAGCCACTACGATCAACCGATAATGCTCGACACTACTTCGAAGGCGACGAATACCCACAAGGCTCCTATGCGAGTCGAGCAGATCAGGAGGGGCAAATATCAATACACTTTCACGATGGCTTTGATGGAAACACAACACATGAGCAACAGACGTGGGAGCACAATGTGGGAGCACAACGGACATCTACAAAGCGCAGTTCACGGTCCTTTTCAGGGCGCCTTTCACGACAGAAAACTCGGCGGAGGGAGATGTTGGGCCGACCAAGCAAACCAGGCATCACTGTCGACACCAGTTTTACTAGGCACAGAGGTACGGAGCCGCACCAAATCTTTCCACAAGACTCCGAGAGAGGCAGCGGCTCTGTCCGCAAATCCCCGTGGTTTGGATTGCGGAACTCTACCAGGAACAAAGGTCTGGGCATCACCAAAGGCACGCCGCAGCCAGAACACATGCATCAAAAGAAGCAGAGCCGGGATCGGAACGACATCGACACTGCTACGTCCATGACTCCCAGCACCAAGTCCTGGCAAGAAATTTCCCCGTGGGACAGGCGTATTCCCATAGGCATCTCAGTCCCTACAGACAGCATATCCGACTTTAGCTCCTTGCAAGCAAACCGACCTCGCGCTGGGAGTGACACGACCCTGGTGACACCAAGCATCATCATCACTCCTGCAGTAGTAAAGTCAGCTTGGTCGCCCGACACACCCTTCACCGAATCGGATTACACACCCAGCATCTATTCTCGTTATCAGCAGGCTTTTGACCAGTCCAATGTGCCGCCTGTTCCCGCGCTACCTGCGGGAGTGGGCCAACATCCAGGACAAGGTTCCAACAACGGTGTGCATGGCTCGTCTGGTCATGCCAGGAATGATACCCTGGATTCCGCCGGAACTGCATTTGAGGAAGACGATGATTCCAGAAGAAGGGATCGTGTCATGTCCACCAGCACTGTTTTTGAGGAGGATGTGACACCGTTAAGTGCAAAGACTGCGGAAAACTCGTTGGCCATCGACACGTCAATGGTGCCTACCCCCCGTCGGTCGCAAGGATGGTGGAACGTCATTACAACACCGTTTGTTGCAACGCCTAAATCATCCACATGGCCGGATTCCGCACAGAATGGGGACAGAACGCCAGACGTGCCGACCGTGCCAATCCAGTTCGGCACAAGCAAAGCGGAAGCCTCAGTATCGCCCCCTTCACAAGCTCACCCGTCTGCAGTTTCTGCAGCCAGCGTTCCAGTGACGGGTGGTTCAGAAAAGACAACAGATCACCAAACGCCCCCAGAGCCCCATCGAGCTGTCACGTCTCCTCTATCGGCCATGTCTGCATCGCCGATGGTAGCTACCGCAGCCATTGGAACTGTCCTGATGCCTCGCCAAGTCCAGGAATCACACCAGCATATCAATGTTAACATAGAGTTGCAAGACAGGCGGCCGTTGGCGGAGAGCCAGCCAGTCAGGGCCAACTACCCACCACCTCCACAGCACATGCACACATCAGCAGCACCACCGGTAATGGCCGCAACCTCTGTTGCCACAAATGCCAACAGTTCGTCACAGAGCCTGCCAGTGTTTGCCCCACCCCCAAAGGCGGGTCAAAAAGGCTCACATTGGAGCTACGACAACGGCAGCCGTTCCAGCTCCCACGCCTCTTCGCCAGACCTCAAAGGACGCAAGAAACACCGAAAAGTGTGCAACATGGCAAGCATATGGCCTTTTGGAAAGAAGCGGAACCCGCATTCGCAGGACGCAAGCAAAGAGAAAAAGAAGAAGCGAGGAGTGTGTTTCTGGGGATGCTGCTGCTGCTTGATATTTCTCATCTTGTTGGCCATCATCATCCCAGTCGCTGTGGTATTGACGAAAAAAGGTGGTGACAACAAGCCCAGTGCGACTGAACCAGCGCCACAACCAGACACCGGCAATCAATGGCTCAATCGAACGGACTATCCTCCTATACCCACTGGCCCAATGACCATTGCACAGCCTGAAGTGGTAGAAGAGGAGAGCGGCTGTGTCGCGCCTACGACCCTGTGGAGCTGTGCATTGCCAAAGGAACTTCAGCAATCTATCGCCCCAAACAAGCCGGACCAGCCCAACTTTAAGATTGAAATAACGTTTGAGAATGGAAGTGCTGCGCAGTTACCACAAGCCCAACGTGCCAAGAGGGCTGGAAACGCAGTGTCAGCCGGTGCCTTGATTCGGTCACTGCTTCGCATGCGTGCTGCCCCGTCACCATCCCCTGCACCACCATCAACTGATGACATGAGCTTCTTGGGCAAGACGACGGACGGCAACTCGGCTCCATTTGAGGGTGAGGAAACTGGTTTGTTCATCTCCATGAGCGATCCGTCGGTCAATTCATCAGGTCTGACGAAGCGAGCTGCTGCAAGCGACCCTACAAACATTACTGCCGTGATACCTCCCCCAATGCTGGCTTCTGATGGAACTGCGGCGCCTGCGAACCTGCTTCCTGAGGTTTCTGCGCAGCCTCTGCGTCTGTACAACCGAGGAAGAGACGACGAGCATTACGGCTTTTACAACTATTTTGACCGCTCAATCTTCCTGAAGCAGATCAATGGCACCAACCGCGGTGGAAACCCAGCAGATACAAGTGGAGGGAGCACAAAGGATGCTGCCAAGCTGAGGTGTACATACTCACAGACACGGTTTCTGGTACAGATCTGGACTCGCAGCAAAGACAGCAAGCCATTGCTACAAAAGTCTGCTTCGGGTGGCGCAGATGCGCTCAAACGGCCCGGCACCTTCCCGTACCCCGTCACCGTCACTGTCGACCGCCACGGTGGAGATCCAGCGAAGAAAAATCTCTACTGTTACGAGATGGAGGACGACGGCACGATCAAGAATCAGGAATCGAAAAAGTCTTTCCAATTTGAAGATCGAGGATTTGGAGGCACTCTGGTGAAGGGCACCCAGGGGCAAGGAACAGTCAGCGGGACCATTGATGGTGGGACTGGTGGTTGTCGCTGCCAGTGGCAGAACTGGCTCAACTGAGCTCCACAAGGCCAGTAGCCGAATTCTAGGTTTTCTCATGCTGAGGTCATGCTCGGTGATATTGGAGTTTTGCATAGCGCAGGGTTGTTGTATATTTTTTCCTCTGTTTCGTTTTTCGGATGAAGGTTGCCGTATTATTGCATATCCCTCATAGCTCAAGTCCATTGTTCGGCGCTCATGTCAGCGACATGTCCGGAACATGGTCGATTTCTAATACTTAAGCACTGGTCGAGCCCTAGTGCAAAAAAGGGCTCTAGTCTAGACACAATTAATAGCAATGAATAGTAAAGACACCACTATTGGAACCTCGGGTTGAAGTTGAAATGAATCATAACTATGGTGAAAGACGAGGACTGACTAGTCAGAAGACGTTCAGGGTGCCGTTGCTCCACAAGCAGCTGGACCGGTTTTCCATGGGGCAGTGGGTACCGCCCGAGGTTACCGTGGCCCGCGTCTGGGATGTCTGGAACGCAATAGTCAAATAGGACAACAGTCGGATGTTGACCATGGAGCCGATGGAAACAGGGTCCAGGACTGGGATGCTGGGAGCATCCACCCATGGGATTGTGGCAAAAGCGATGCCTCGGCGCCGGAGAAGCAACGCCCATAGCGCAGGATATTCAAGTATCTCGGTAGAATAGCAATATGGTGTCCCGGCTAGATGGTGAATGTGGCACGGGATCAATGTGTAGATTGCAAGATGGCCCTGGTCCTGGTGTTCCCAAAGCACAATCCAGGGCTTTCTTGGGCGATTCGTCGTCGAGGACGCGTGGGTGTGTCGGAGATGGGCGGGACGATGTCACTCTACGCCGTTACTGGACTCGTGAGCTGCGACGACAGCGGCGGTCCAAAGGTCCAAAAGGTGGATAGTGGGATTGTAGAGGTGGGGGTGCGTGCACTAAGCAGCCCTGTGCGGGTGAAGCACAGATGCGGCTCGGCAGTGCTGTCGGACTCCCCCACAGCCATTCAACACAGCACGCCCTCGATTGGTGGCCGTTGATTGGCTCTCTCCAACATCCATCTTCAACGCGTTCACCACGGCCGCAACTGCACAGAGCGACAGCAACAAGACCAGAGCGCGTCAGCGGCGGCGGCCGTCTGGCAAGGATTAAATGCCATGCCTTGTCGTTTTTTGCTTGGGAGAGCTTGTCTAAGCCATGCCGAAGGCTTGTCTCACGTCATGGCGGGCGAGCGCCGAGCGCGAAAAAACACCATGGCCCAGAGGTATCGACAAGCTCCCAATCTGGGGGCGAGTGCACACCGCAGGCGCAGACATCCAGAAACGGGGCACACGGCAGGGTACAGGCCGCGGGCGTGCATTCGCTCCATCTTTTGCTTTGGCCTCGCAGCCAATGAGGGCGAGTTGCTTGTGAAAAAAAGACGGGGGTTCGCTGTCGCGTGAGTTCTTTCCGGACTCGGTGGGTCTGCAATGCTAGCATCCTCGCCATCGACCCATCCATCTCCATTAGAATTTTCTGCGTCTAACTGGACCCTTTATAAACCGTACTCTCGGCTCGTGGAACAATGTGCAGATTTGTTTTCTCAAGTTCGCGCATTTATTGTGCGCTCCTGCCCTGCTCTTTGGTCTTTTCATAGCCCAATCCACTGGAGCTTTCTCCTTCAGCTATCCCTACCCAGCAGCCTGTCTGGCTGCCACGACATTCGTCAGTATCGGATAGCGCGCCATTTCTTCCCTCGGAGACTACGTCAGCGATCCATCGACACGGTTGTCAGGGAGTATAGCTAGTCGTTCCATCTCGGAACGTCCGGTACTATTCCCACGTCTAGGGCTGGTTGCAGATCACCGCGTCCACCACTCACAAGCCGGCCTCTGCAACGTGGTTCTATCCTGAACCCTTCGTGGAACTCAGTCGATTGAGATCCAGCAAAATTGCCCTTCCATCTCCCTGGGCGATCCGTTGGGCTCAACTGCCACCCGAGCCCATATAAGCTTCGGCTACGACCCGTGCTCTTGGAACAGGCCTTTTCTTGACCACTCCAAGAAGCAACTAACAACGAGATTCTTCTATCGTTCTCGTTGCTTCATTGCCTACCATGGCCAACACAAACGCCTCGGCGGCAGAGTCCCTTCGGGACTATGGCGTTGCTGCCCCCCACGGTCCTAACATGACCGGTGAGCACCAGGCCACCCAAGAGATCGACATCCGGAAAGACATGAGCGAGAACGAGGCCAGCGTCTTCCACGCTCTGCTTCACCCAGATGATCTATACACTGCCCAAGGAACCTACTGGGCCGACTTGCCCATTGGCCAACGGGTCAAGTTTGTTTCTCAAGTCGACGCGCAAGAAGCAAAGGCCGAGGCCAGCTACTTCTGGGACATGTTCAAGAAGGATCCTCTCGCACCGCTTGGCCACTACTTCCGCACCTGTGTGATTCCTGGTGCTGGTCTTGGTCTGGAAGGGTAAGTCTTAGATGCACAGCATGACGTCATCTAATAGCTTGTTCTAACCTGCCTACCAGTTACGTCCTCTTCTCCATTGGCAACGTTCGCCCGCTGCTCCAGGCTGCTTTCCCCCGGTGCTGGAAAACCTACGAAATCTGCGACGAGACATGGACGCAAGCTATCGACTACCTCGAGATTTGCGGTATCATTGTCGGTCAGATTCTCGTTGGTATCATTGGTGACTGGCTCGGCCGCCGGTTCGGTCTTATCCAGGATGCCACCATCATGTTTATTGGTCTTCTGATGCTCACTGCCGCCTGGGGTGTCACCCAGAACGGCTGGGTCATCTGCTACGTTTGGGCTCTCTTCTTCTATGGCATTGGTGTTGGTGGCGAGTACCCAATGACTGCCACGGCTGGTATGGAGAACGCCGTCGGCTCTGGAAAGGTTTCGACCAAGGACGACCGTCTTCACCGTGGCCGCAAGGTCACCAGTGCCTTCCTGATGCAGGGTTGGGGACAGTTCTTCAACCAGGTCATCCTCATCATCCTGCTTCTCATCTTCCACGGTGGATCAGCCCCGCCGTACTCCAAGACTCTGGCTCAGTGGACCTACCGCGTCTCATTCGCCATTCCCGCCGTTGGAACGCTCTGGCTGGTCTACTTCCGTTACTACAAGATGAAGTCGGCTTCGAAGCAGCTCATGCTTTCTAAGAAGAAGGCCCATGTCACTGGATACGATGTTCAGTCTTTGAAACTCACCTGCACCTACTTTGGCCCCCGGCTGCTGGCCACTGCTGGTGCCTGGTTCGCCAACGACGTCTTCTTCTACGGCAACAAGCTGTTCCAGAACGAGTTCATCAGCATCATCACGCCCGGCAACAAGTCTGTCATGGTTGGTTGGCTGTACAACCTGATCAACGTGGGCGTGTCGCTGTGCGGATACTACCTCGCGTCAGTTCTCATTGACAACAAGCTGTACGGCCGCAAGTGGATGATGATTGTCGGTTTCATGGCCGACTTTGTCCTCTTCATTGTTCCTGGATTCGCTTTGGACTTCTTCACCTCGCGTGAGCACATCCACGCCTTCCAGGCCATGTATTTTCTCTCGTCCTTCTTCAACCAGTTCGGACCCAACAGTGTTACTTTCCTTGTCGCTGCCGAGGTCTTCCCTACCCCCGTTCGCGCTACTGCGCACGGTTTCAGTGCCGCGTGCGGTAAGGCTGGTGCGCTCCTCGCTGCTGTCCTCTACAACTACATCGACACTCAGACCAAGTTCTACTTTGTCCCCTGGTTTGGTCTTGCTGGAGCCCTTCTCACCTGGCTCTTCCTTCCCGACACGACTGGCCTGGATCTCAAGGAGCAAGAGCGTCGCTGGGCTTACATTCGCGCCGGCCGGGAGCACGAGTACCATGGTATTGCCATTCACTGGAAGCACCTTTCCTGGTGGGAGCGTTTCCGTGGCCAGCACAAGGGCTACGACGCCAAGCTCGACTACGAGCAGAAGATTGACGAGATGCGCGCTGACTGGGTCGAGCGCCAGCAGCACAAGTTCTCGGAGAAGAATGGATGGGAAGGCGTCGAGGCGGACGAGGACGACCATATGGATGTGCACAACTACTTCAAGCGCACGACGCCCGGCACACCTACAGGTCCTGAGCCCATGATGGCGCCCAAGTCCGTGTCCGAGGGATCTTCTGGTGATGAGATTACTGAAAAGAACGCGAGATCATAAAGGAGCTCGTGTGAGTATGATAATGTAAAAAAGGGACCATTTTCTGGATGGTAAAGCAAAAAGGGGCATCGGTTATACATTCTTAGCGTTTTCATGTTCATTTTTTTTCTCAACATTACCCTGGCGTTTGACTGTCATTTCTCTTTGTGCTGGAGCATCGAAAGAATGCAGTAAATATGAACGATCAAGAACTTATTTCAAGTCCCTTCGCGTGTTGTGATGAGGCTGGCGGTGTTGCTCTGTGAGGTGACCATCTTGGATTGATCGGCTTTCCTATTGACCATGGCGAGAAGCAGGGCTACGGGACTTGCGGGAAAAAAAGCAAGAGTGAAATGAAGTGGTATGAAGGAACGCATGCAATGCTGAATTTGGCAACCAGGTCAAAAGAAAAGAGCAGAAAGAAGAAAAGAAAAAGCTATATCTGTTACCCACCCGAGGAAAGGACCCTGCCGCATATCAAGGCACAAGCGACAATCTTGATGGTACTGGCCCCTTTATGCTCGGCAGCAAGCCGCTCTAGCGCAGACGGACACCTACATACTACACTGCAGGCGTGGGCAGCCGTCGCAAACGGCGCGCCTGCGCTTGCACTACCAACCTGACCGTTGTAACCAGTCCAGCCGAATAACGACAGAAGCCATGCCACGCTCTGCTGCGGTTATTGAGATCTAGTCTCGGTCTCTACGGTCCGTTCATTGTTATTGCTCTCCTGGGTTTTCGGGACGCGCATAAACAATTCTTCGTCATCTAGCGGTGGATGATTGACCATGGCAATTCACTACGGCTCCACCCATTCACCTCGTTCCCCATTGCTGTACGGCGTACGTGCGTCGTGCGGTGAGGATCGGTAAAGGGTTGTCAGAAGTCGGGGCCATTTTGGGGAAAGAGGGAGGTGGCGTCTTCTGGTGCTCACGATCTGAGGGCACGGGCGTGGCGGACGCGAGCACGAGCGTTGGGAAGGAGCCGCAATACGAGAAATAGCTCCGTGGAGAATATAGTCAAAAGCGACGACGCCGAATCTTCTGGATCGATGCGAGTGTGTCTGTGAGCGAAATCATTGCAGCTAGGGAAGTATTGAATTTTTAGAGTTTCTGCACCCAGGAGAAAGACGGGCAGGACAGGTGGTACAGGTACAAGGGGCGGATCGTGTGACGGAAAAAACAAGGTTGCACGACGAGTCTAGGCAGTTCTCCTTTCTGATGTGGGTTTCATTCGGAGAGAATCAATCGCGGGTCGGCTTCTTGACCTGGAAAGGATCTTTATGCTCTGTTTGTCCACAACTCGTAATTAATGCGTGGTCTAGGAGACAGAAAGCAAGGCAGGAAAAAAAAACGCCAAGGATGGGTAATTTCGCGAGATAAACAGAGGTCAGGCCAACGACGTCATGATCGCCTTGTTATCGCAGCAAGAGATATGCTGCAAACCGAGATTAGCGGCCTGGGGTTGACCGCCTGCACGTCCGGAGACGTGGTGTGACGGCCGGGGTTGCTTGCATTTAGCCGCTCCACCCTATGTAGGTACAGATTGCAGATTGTTATGTTTCAATAGACTGTGCACCTGCAATGAATGGCCTTGCTATGCGCGGCTTGCAGTGGGCTGGGGAGAGCCAGAGTGGTTGGGGCGGGCACAGGAGCACGAGACGGTGGCGCATTGTTGGGATCGACGTGGGACAAGCAAAGCGGCTGGAACGCAGCGATTGCGTGTAGGAGCAGGCCCATCCAGGGGAAAATCCAGCACGGTGAGGCTGGTGAGCGTGGATGAAGGGCAAGGGGACACGCGTCGCATGTCACGGCCCCATTATTGCCCGGGGCAAAAAACGAAGTGTTTCCTGATGATCGCTATCGACGATGGCGGTGCTGCTAAAGTTAGTAAAACGAAAACGGCGAGAGCGAAAGACGGCGCAGCGAGGCAATGCATGGCAGGGCAACGATCAACAGGACAGCGAAAAAATAGAGGGCCTGCCCCTGGGACGCTGGAGCTCGACTAGCGGCACAGCCGCTCGGCGGGCGGGAGTGTTTGCTGGCGTCACGATAAGCAACGCAAGCGAGGTGCCGGTGGAGAGCAGTGTTGCGTGGCACGGCGACGGGCGCCGTCGGAATTTTCTGGCGATGGCTGAGCGTGGCGGGACCAGAAGAGGCTGGGAGGGCTTGGGGCGGTCGTGATGTGGTGATGTGGTGACGGCCGCGATAGCGGGAGGAGTGCCTGCGCTGGCGTGGCGGGCAGGAGGCAGGCGGGCAGGCACAGGCGGGCACAGCGGCCCAATGGCAGGCGGCCGCGAGCGAGGCTTCGGCGCAAATCCAGCCACCAGCCTAGCGTCACCCAACGGTCCAAGGAGCCAGCAGCTTCAATTCTTGGAACAATGCTTGTCCATCTGCCAATCGAGGCGTGGGCCCGCGTCTGTGCGCGCTCGCAGTGCTTCCATTCACTGCGAGCGGCGGGCGTGGCGTGCTGGCCAAACACACGGACCCAAGTGCCGGTGGGAGCTCCCACCCCAGGCAGGCGCTCCCCAGGCCTCGAGCAAATAAATAGATGCGCCGCCTGCGCTCTGCCTCCTCCTCTCTTCCATCATCAGCTCAATTAGTTTGCATCCAACTACTACTACGATCCACGAGTCGATCATCCAGTCGCTATCTTCCCATCAGCTTCTGCTCTACCAACATCTCTAATACCATCCACCCACCCACATCCATAATCAAGATGCGCTTCTCCGCCGCCTCTGTTGCCCTCCTCGCCGGCGCTGTCGCCGCTGTGCCTCAGTACCCCGTCCAGCCCATCTCCCAGATCTCCGATGGCCAGATCCAGGCTCCTCCTGCCACTCCTGTCCCCATGCCCTCTCCCGTCGCTCCAGGCTCTTCTGCCCCAGCCGCTTCCGTGTCATCAGCTCCTGTTGTCCCAGTCGTCCCTGGTAAGTCTCGCTGCCATCTCGTGCAACGTCGATTGCAGAATACTAACAGACACTAGGCTCTACCGTAGTCGTCCCCACTGCTACTCCCATTGCTCCTGGCGTTCCTGGCACTACTCCCATCGTCACTCCTCCCAGCGGCGGCAACGCTACCGTTCCCGCTCCCACTGGCAGCGGCGTCTCCCCCAGCGGCCCTGCTGCTAGCGCCTCTGGCTCTTCTGGCTCTGGCTCCGGCACCACTGGTGGATCCAGCAGCCCAACCTCCAGCTCCACTCTCCCACAGGCCAGCGCCGGTGCCGGTGCCGTCAACATGGTCTCCTTCGGTGGCCTTGTCCTCGCCATTGGTGCCGCCGTCTTCGCTTAAACGCGTTCTGGCCTTCACCATCTCCGTCTTTGACCAAGTCTGGCCATTGACCCTTTTTTATTCTTCATTATACACCAGCAATCATCACGACTCTGGGTTGCAACTGTCTTTTTTTGTTTAGAGGCCCAATACCGGAGTACCATGTTCTTTTTTGAAAGCATAATTGCCATGACTGGGGTTTAATTACTGGGACAGGGCGTGTGCTATTGGGAGAAACAGGATTGTCTTGACGAATCCAACTTAATGCGAAATGTCCACATGGCCCCCCATGGGATGCCGAATACCATTCATGTTCATAGCTCGTTAATCACCAATACAAGCTATCGCGGACGCGCCGAAAGGTTTTGTCTGCCCAAAAATCTTGCTTTGAATTACCATGCTGTAATGTGACCAAAACAACATCCACTTCCCTGTTGGGATCGTGCTGTAATCATGATATAGATGAAACATTGTGGCTTGCATGGGTCGAGGTCGGTAATGGAGCAATAGAGTGCGATCGCCTTTTGGTTTGGGTGCCTGACGATCGCACTTCACGTGCTTTATCACCACCACCCGTCTTGGCCAGCTCAACAATATCGAAAACGAACCGCGTAATCAATCCACCGGGCTCTCTTATGCCTCTTGCAATCATATTTGCCCCCTGAACCATTCAAGATACTCCCTGCAGCTTACCCCCCCCCCCAGAACGCCTGGGGAATAAGCAACCAAGCACAGGCACGCCGTTCCTTTCGGTAGCCAATCTAGCCCTCGCGCTACACATGCACAGACGGCTGTGCCTGGCCGCCGCCACTGAACCATCCCGCCTGACGTGCACCCAGCGGGCGTGGTAATCTTGGCTGCTCAGACATCATCGTAGAGGGATAAAAAGGTAAATGGTGTGTGAGAGAGGGCAGTGGTTGCGGTATTGAGCAAGGGAACGGAAAGGGGCGACTCGGCTTGGTGAATAGGAGTGGCGAGTGTGGCAAAAGTAATTACGTCTGCATGGCTATTTTTGGGGTATATCGCTTTCGTTGGTGGGTACAAAAGCTGCTTTCTTATGGTGTAACTATTGTTGGGATGTATACTTGTTGGTTCTACCGGGGGATTTTGGCTTTCATCGAGTCAGAATGGTAGAGGTCGTGATACGTGCTTTCTGTTGGGTTACGAATAAGGTCGTTATGACGGGACCCCTGATGCGCTCAATTTTTGCATCTGCATATGCAATAATAGACACGTGGGCGTTGAACCGGATGTTTTCATAACCTGTTCCTGCAGCGCATGCATGTCCTGACGCCTGGCTACATATCCAACGCTGAATACTGGCTCTCTGGCTGCTAAGAAACGTTGTACAATGATCCGTGGCATAGCGAACAGAGGGTATCATTCTTCCTTCTAGCTAACTCTATCTCCCCTACCAATCACCTTGCCTCAATCACGTGCGTCAGAAGCTGGCCCAAGGGATTCAGCCCTTCGTCCGCAGTCAAAATGCGCTTTGGGATTTCGAATTCGATTTCAGGCTCTTTCTTGAGCTCGCGGTCCAGTTCGACGTCGAGGAGCTACATTCGGCCGTTAGCATCAATTCCTGTGTTACCAATTTTGTTAGACTTACTGCAGTGTATGAATGGTCCAAAAAGTCCTCGAGATTGTAGGATCGCTTGGTGAATTGCTCCGAGATGATCTTGGCTAGTGTGGCAACATTAGGATGGTAGTGCGACTGCAGAGCTACCAGCTCCCAGACGCTGCTCTCGATTGCATTGGTGAGGAATGGGTCCGGCTCGTTCATATCGAACGAATCATCCATGCCCTCTTCTTCCACCTCCTTTTTCAGCTCTGGATCTCGGAGCTCGCGGTGCATCATGAATGTGCACGCAGGATGACGCTTGAACATGTTGTACACCCAGGGCACCACAACAACGATACCAGCTGGCGGTCCGTGGAGTGCCAGACGCGAAAGACGCTTGATGAAGCTTGCGACTAGAGTGGCAGGCAAGTGTGATGAGGACATGAAGGTATCCAGAAGGCGGAAGAAGCGTGAGCGGTGCTTCGAGTGAAGAAGCCCGTCATCGAGTAGCGAGTAGAGCTTGTAGTAGAAAGAAGGGTAGTCGAGGTTCTTTTCCGAGATGAGGTAGTAGATTCCAGACAGGGCGAGCAGGGACGTTGCGCCACCCACATTGTACGAGTCGGTCAGGAAGTCGGACAGAATCTCAGGTTGCTGGAACCAGGGCGCAATCTGGTAGGAAAAGGTGGTCAAGATAGACTTTCGCTGCTCCTTTGAGAGGCCTGTGCGCATGGTCGCCAACCATGCTGCCTGCGCCTTTTCCTTGTACGCCTGAAGAGACGGAATCGGACTCTTCCCTTGTGCCTCGACGTAAAAGTTCTGGATCTCGCTCTTGGATTTGGGGACTTGGTCGAGCATGGATAGCAGGGACATGCTGTTCGCAGCTACAATCTGTCGTGTGGTGATGTCCAGGTCTTCGTCAAGTGTGTTTCTACGCATGTCAGTAGGACGCTCTTCATCTGCAGAGATGCATGTACTTACTTGATCGTTTGGAACGTCTGATACCGAATATCGTCAAACTGCTTAAGGTACTTCTCCACAAACTCTTCACGATTCAGGTCATCCAAAGGGAGACGCAGCAACACGTCGATAAGGCGAGGAAGGGGTCCGTTCTTGAGCTTGTAGTCCTTTTGCGACTTTGCTTCCTCCTTGACCAGTCGCATAAGCAGCGTCAAGGCTACCGACTGCTTTGGCGGGTGCTCGCTGCGTAGGAAATCGTCCAAAAGCAGCGTGCAGAGCTCCCTGTAGCGCTCCTTGAGCCACGATACAATGACACCCTCTGCCTCGCTCATGCCTTTGCTCTTGACCATGTCTCCTGTCACCAAGAGTCGCGAGAAGACCCGGCAGAGTGCGACTGCGGCAAGTATAGGACCCTCATTCTCGGCGTCTGATTGTCTCGCCCGCTGCAAGAGAGCAGCAATATTGTTGTAGTGTTTCCGCGATTCGAGGATTTGGGCCTCGAGCTGTAGGATTTCGGATTGTACGTCTTCGGCGTCGTTGCCGTCTTCGCTGGGCGACTTGCGCCGGCTCTTGGATTTGGATTCGCCGCGCTCAGGTTTGCTCGGATCCCGCTTCCTCTTGACTCCAGACATGGCGGCCGACTTTGTACCCGGCATCGTTCGTCTGAACCTCTCGTCTCAACGTGGTTGTGGAATTGGCGCGCAGTCGCAAAAAAAGTTGTCGATGCCAAAAAGTTCAAGACCCGCGGGCCGGGCGAAGTTCGGTTAGCGCAAATCGGTCGTCGGTGCTTGGCTCAGGTTCAACATCACGAAAAGCTAGCTCTCGACGACGACCAGCACCCCCAACTGCAACCCCTCCATCAGACAGCCATGGCCTCACGTCTTGCAAGGAGCGCGGTCGGTGAGTAGCAGCGTTCCGATGAAGATGCGATGCCATTGACCCCACTGCTCACGCACAACAGGCGCCGCCCGTCTCCGCCCATCGCTTCCTCTCCGCGCCCTGCCCTCGATGAGCATGCAGGCCCGCTACAACTCGAATCTGCCGCAGGAGGACCCCAAGAAGAAGGCCCAGTCCCTCCTCGACTCGATACCCGTGCCTGGAAACAGCCCCCTCACCAAGGCCGCCGTGCTCTCCGCCGGAGCCGGTCTTTCGGTCGCGGCCATCAGCAACGAGCTCTACGTCGTCAACGAGGAGTCGATTGTCGCCCTCTCCCTGCTCACCATCTTCTGGGCCGTTGCCAAGTACGCCGGCCCCGCCTGGGGAGACTATGCGCAGCAGCAGATGGAGAAGATCTCGGGCATCTTGAACTCTGCCCGCCAGGACCACACTGCGGCTGTCAAGCAGCGCATTGAGAGCGTCCAGGACCTCAGCAGCGTCATTGACGTTACCAAGACCCTCTTCGAGGTCTCCAAGGTGCGTTGGCTTGCGTAGAAGAGATGGAGAGGGGTAAACAGACTGACCAATCTTCCATAGGAGACCGCCCAGCTCGAGGCTCAGGCTTTCGAGCTTGAGCAGAAGACCGCCATCGCCGCTGAGGCCCGCTCTGTCCTTGACTCGTGGGTCCGCTACGAGGGCCAGGTCAAGCAGAGGCAGCAGCGCGAGCTTGCTGAGTCCATTATTGCCAAGATTGAGAAGGAGCTTGAGAACCCCAAGACGCTCAAGCAGATTCTTGACCAGAGCGTTTCTGACGTTGAGAGTGCGTTTTGTCTGAATCCAGATTGACTTTAGTACCACCTGCTAACAAGGACTCAGGGATCGTCTCCCAGAAGGCATAAGCGACCTAGAAGCATCCCAATGGGCCAATTTCAATCCAATGTTACATCAATCTGTGCAATAGTCAGGCTCGTTCAATATAGAGTACCCTCGGCTCGGGGAAATGGCCCAATCAATCTCATTGTGTCTTGAAGCCCTGAGTTTGCTGTAGTCAACGTGTGATTTGGTTTCTCGATGAAGATTGCTGTGACAGTGATGTTTGAATTTCCTAGATTTACGATTGAAATGCGCAGGACAAAACTACAGGACTGCATTGCTCGGCTCTACCCCTCACCGTGACACCAGTGATTACCCAAGACATTATACGCACAGACATACATACATATATATAAGCCCGCACATGCATCAAATATAAACACCAAACTCCCAGGTGAACAACAGCAACAAAAAGAAGATCCAAAGGAGATGGGGGGGTTGAGAAGGAAGAGGGACATACAAAGAGGTGGCGTAGAGAACAATAAATAAGAAAAGAGACATGTTGCATCGTTACCCCGCTCGACGCATATCCGTACATAACCTTTGAATGCATGGACCTCACTGACCAAAGAAAAAGGTCAAATGGAAGAAAAAAAGAAGATAAAGATAGAGAGAGAGAGGATGCAAGTAGCCCAGAAGACTGCAGGAAGATAAATGCCCGGTCCTACGATGCAGCCTCTCGTTTCCCGGTATCCATGTGCGTTTGAAGGCGCGATGGGTGCAATGGATGGTCTCTGTCTTCTTCTTCACTAACATGTTGTTTGAATTGCTGTTTCACATAATGGGGGGTATAAGTGGGTAGAGAGGACCAAGAGAATGAGAAAAAAAAAGTATTTTAAAATGGGTTTATGTCACGTGTTTGTGTGTGAAAGAGAAACCGGGCAAAGAAGAGCGGGAAACAAGAAGAAATACAAAGTCAAATAGATTTGGTGGCAAGAGAGAAAGGGTATCGTTGGAAGGTGATATGGGAAAGGAGTGGGGCGCGCGCCTGGGGATCAGGCATGGCAGGGAACACTACGGCCACCAGCCCATCTTCTTGTAGCTCTCAATGATTTCCTCGACCTTTTCCTTGGTGATCTGTTCCACGTTGTATCTGGGACAAGGTCAGTTGCTGGTCTGCTTGTGGGGCTGGCAATCTGGCCAGAGCAGAGGAAGGGAATTGTGACATACGTGAATCCTGTTTCCTTCTCAAATGCACTACCGTCCATGCTCAGATCTGCATCCTTCAGCAGCTCCTTCTCCATGTAAGGCGTCAGAGGCGTAGACTGGCTGATGCCAGCCTTTGATTGGAGCTCCGCCCAGGGGTCTAGTGTCTCGTCGTTGACCTCGTCGACGACGTGATCGAGGTTTAACCGTGCAAAGGCCGAGATGAGTGTGCCGTGGAAGCCAGTTGGAATGTTGAAAATCTCGCTCATGAGCTTGGCCGTCTGTTTTTGTGCTAGAGGATAATGTGAGTAACGAAGACGGGCAGGAAGCATCCCCAAGGAGAAAACGTACAGGTATTTCCGTGGTCTACAATGTTGAAGATGGGGGCCGGTCGGCGGCCGACTGCTGATTTGGTATACCACTCGACGCCATGCCACAGCGCCCTGGTAGAGTCCTCAATGTGCACCAGGTTCGTCCGCAGGTCTTCCTTCCATAGGAAACGCATCTCCTTGCCCAGGCTCTGGTACACTCTGGCCATGCATAGTGCGGTGCTCAGGAATTTGCTTGTGTAGGGGCCGTACACGTGGGCCATGCGCATCACCATCAGGTTCAGGCCGTCGATCTTGGCCAGGTCCTCTTCAGCCTTGAGCTTCCACTTTGCCATGTTCGACCACGGCTTCGTCTTGTCCGTCTCCTTGCGGGGTACGCTGTCTGGCTTGTAGACCATGCCGGTGCTGATTTCGACGAAGCATTTTACTTTGCGCTTTGCGGCTTCACGACCGACGGTCATGGAGAGGCCATAGGAGCGCAGTTCGTAAACCTTTTCCTCCTGGGAGAAGCGAGTCTCGCCGCCACAGTTGAAGACATAGTCGAATTCACCGCCGCCTTCACGGTCGAATATTCGTGGCAGAGATCCTGCAGAAACAAGTCAGCCTGGAATTGCCGCTAGATAGGCATGATGGTGTGCGTGTGCAGGTGTCTGTGTGCTGTGTGCTGTGGGCACATGCACAGGCAGTATGCCGGGAATACGCACGCTCTTGCGCCGCGTCGGCCTGGATGAAGCGCTCTCTCGAGCAAGCCTCCTTGAACTCTGGAGCCAGCCATGCCAGCTCGGGGAGGTGCTTGTCGACGATGCGTATTTGCGAGGCGAGGTTGTTGTCGTAGATGTACTTGCAGAGGTGTCGTCCGGTGTAGCCTGGCAATGTTAGTCCTGGCGTGTGATGTGGGCGGGCGTGGAGAGGGCAGCGTTACCGAGACCGCCTATTATCAGGACCGAAGGCTTTTCTGAGGCCATGATGGGCGTCGCGTCGGGGGTCGATCTACGTCGGCGGGCAGAGAGGGCAGCAAGATCGGTGGGAGAAGTCGGGGCAACGCAGTGGGCGGATGGTGTCTTGTAATGGTCAAAATCGGGGGTTGCGGAAGGCGCTCAATGCTCCGCGCTCAGACCCCGGGCACCTGGTTGCAGTAGGCGAACCAACAAAAGGACAGTGATGGCGTGGTGTGGGTGGCGGCAGGGCGAGGCCTTTGTGCTGTTGGATGTGCTCAGGTCAGGCAAGGTAGATAAGTAGTTTGTAAGTGCTGCCGGGGCCGCCGTGGGTTTGGGACGACAAGACTAGTGGGATCCCGCACAGAGGGCAGAGGCTCCAGGGCGTAGGGTACCGCGGCACGACGATGTCATATACTGGCGGGCTAATGTATGCGACTCATGGACGTGCAGGGGGGACAGGTCAGGCCGACAGGCAATGGCAGAGGACTCAGACGCGGTGGTGTTGGCGTAGCCGCACAGTTGAGTGACGAGAGGTCTGGCATGGGAAAAGAAGCCCCTCGCCCGTGGTTGGGCACTTGTGGCTTGGACCACGGCCACTGGCGCCGCAAGCGGACCGAGACTAGGCTGGCTGCTCATGGTTCGTCCACGCCGCGCCTGTTCACGAGAGGGGAGTGTGCTGGGCGTGCGAGGCCTCTGCTGTGCGGCCGGCCGTGTCGCGGCACGTCAGCCGGGCGTGACGGCATGGCGCGATGGCTCGTGGGCGCGGGCGTGGGCGTGGGCGGGCGTGTGGGCGGCTTGTACGGTGGTATAGTGCATGTACATAGACAGAGGCGGCTGCGGCGGGAGATGAACATGAGGGCACTGGCAGTCAGGCGGGCGGTGAAGGGCGTGCCGCTCCCGCAGCGCTGAACCACACAACAGACGGCCATGACAGCCCAAAGTGGGGAGTCGCCTCAGGGGCAGCCTTCCCCGGCCTCAGAGGCTCGCCGTCGACGTTGGGCTCTACCAGGCCAGCCCTTGCAGGCGTTGGCTGGGGACGCGCTATGTTGTGCGTCTGCGTCTGGGGTCCCTCGCGTACCTACATAGTGCCTGATGTGTACCATCTCACCACCTGCCTCCGCGGGCCACGCATCCATGGCGGCACTCGACAGTCCCGTCGACACAGTGCCCTCGCGCCAGGGCCGCCATCGCCGCCTTTGTCGTGTGATTGCGAGAAGACGCCGCGCACCACGGGCCCGGCCCCCATGAACCGCTGGCCACGGCATGACCATCCACGCAAATGGACCTCATCTATCCACCACGGCCGGGCATGCGCCTCCGGATCCAATCACCGGAGTCACGTCTCCCTACGCCATCCTGCTCTCTCCGCATGCCTTTGTTCCAGCACCACAAAGCGCCACGCTCTGGCCCGCCCTGATTCGGCGCGCCTCGCCTCGCCGTCTGCCGGCACATGCATGCCATTGTCCCATGCAGCTGTGACATGCCTTCAACGTCGACAACGCCAGAAGCGTCTTGCACCGAGAACGGCGGTTCATGCACGCAAGCCGCACCCCTCGTGATCGACCCGCACTTGCATATGCATCCTTCCTTCCTGGCTTCCTTCCGTCCTTGCTTCCTTCCTTCCTTCACCCCATCACATCACACCGTCTCATTCGCTGCAGCCTCATGCAAATCTCAATAATACCTGCTAGCAAATATATGAAACCATCCACATGCAATCAAATCCTGTCCCGATTCACATCGTCACGTCCCAAAAGAAACCCCCCCCCCCCCCATGTCCGTCCAACCAACCCCTTGACATCCTGGCCCGGTACAAGAAATGCCATGCTTTTGGTCTCCGCCCCAGATCGCCTTCGTGCCACTCGTAATGCTCTCTGCCATATAACTATGCAACCAGCCCTAGGAACACGTCCGAAGACGGATGAAAATGCCGCTCCCTCTAGAACTCCCAGTCCTCGTCCACCGACTTGATGGCCCAGTCAAACTTCTCCCGCAGCGTCTTGGAGAAGAACCTCTCAATGGGCACGTCAAACTTCTTGCTAAACACCACGGTAAGACGCGGGTCAATGTAGTTCTGCATACCGTCAGCAACACGCTCCACACTGCCCACTCGCGGCAACGACTTACAATCTTCGACGTGCCCAGCGCAACCTCCTTGTTGCCCTCCTTGTCCTCCATCTGGATCTTCATGTTCTCGATCCGCTGGTGGAGCTTGTCAATGTTGGCCTCGAGCTTCTCAATCGTCGGGCCCTTGCCCTCGGCCTCCACCTTGCCCGTCTTGTTCTCCTTCTTGTACTTGGCCGCAAGCTCCTCGGCCTTTTCAAGACGCTGCTCCAGCTCCTTGGGCTTCATCTCCCTCTCGCCATCCGCCTTGAGCTTCTCGTTCTCCTTTTCAAACTTCTTGGTAATCTTCTGCCGCATCTCCTCCACCTCGGCCTCCTGGTGCGCCTTGACCCACTCCATGCTAAGGTCCTCGGGTCGCTCAAAGTACTCGGCCCCCTTCTTCTTCTTGATCTTGGGGTCCACGTCGATCATCATCATCTTGGTACGCCACACTTGGTAACGAAGACCATTGATCTATGCCGATTAGTCCCGCCCATCGTCACACTAGCAAACAAACTCACCTTCTCCGTCATCTTCTCAATCGAATTGGCGTGATTAGCAGCAACGGTACGCTTGTGGTTACAGAGGATGGCAACCTCACGGTTGGCATCGTTGTACGCCTTGACCTTCTCTTGAATCGTACCCGTAGGCTTCATCTCCTTCAGCAGCCTGGCCATCGTATAGGAAGCGTTGTAGGTACGGAACACCTTTGCAGTGAGGCCAGGCATGTAGCTCGTGAGATGCTTGTTGAGCGCAGACGTAGTCAAGCGGTCAAAGATGTCGTCACCAGTCGTCTTGGGCTCCTTCTTGAAAAGCTTCAAGTTTTTGAAAACCTGCGGATCCACCTTGACTTCATCGTAGAACCGAATACTGTCCTTTCCCAAAAAGTCGAAGATAACCGTCTCGGGAGGCCGCAAGGTGATGTGCTGGAACTTGAGCGAGCAGCAACCCACCGTATCCGCCTCGTCCTCTCCCTTTTCGTTACCGGCACGAAGGGCGAACTGGTCAATCAGGTAAATGGCAGTAGCACGTTGACGGTCGGCCATCATCTTGGAATTGAGATCCTTGCGGTAGTCCTTGCGGATGCGGTCAATGTGCTTCTTAAGTTCTCGAGCCTTCTCAAACTTCTTGAAGTCACTCTGGCCCTTGATGTCCGAGTTGGCAGCAAGCATGACGTACTTGTACGCGCCGTTGATGTTCTCTTGCCACATAGCAAGCCAGGTGCCTTCGTGGTCGTGCTTGACCTCCTTCCAACGATGACCCGCAGGGGGCTCTGGGACCTTGGCATTCTCACCAATGTTGATAGTGATTTGCTCAGGCATAACCCGCTTCTTGACACGACCCGTCTTGGGGTGCTCGCCACGACCACGGAAGAGACCCGGAGGTTCAACGCGGAAGTTTCCAACCTTCTGCTTACGGCCATCCCACATGCAGTACATGTACGGAGCCTCCGCAGCCTCCTTCTCGGCCTTGAGCGCCTTTTTCTCTGCTGCCGAGAGGGCCTTCTTCTTTGCGCGCTCAGAATCAAACCACTCGAAAATGGGCTTGAAGTCACACTTCTCAAACTTCTTGATCTTGACCGTGTTTCCGTTCTTGTCTTTGCCGTGTCCAGTCTTGTCTAGAATGGCGGTAAAGTCCTCAAAGAAGTTCTTGTTGAAGGTTGGGTTCTCGACGTTGTGCGTCGAGTTGAGCATGCTTCCGTAGAAGGTGGCCACCTCTTCGGCATCCTTGTGCAGAGTGACAGGGATTCCGTCATACACCAGCTTGACGTGCTTGGGTAGCGGCTCATACTCCGGAGGGAAGACGACACCAGCGTGCTCGAGAGTTTCCCACTTCCTTGTGCCATCGCTCTTGCCTGGATCCTCCCACCAGCGGTACTCGTCCTCTTCCTCTTCAGCCTCCTGGTCCTGCTCAGTCTCTTTCTTCGGCTTGGCCTTGCCCTTCGCTGGTGCCGCTGCGGCAGTCTTTGCCTTGGTCTTTGGTGCGGGCTTTTTGGCAAGCGGTGCATCCGAGTCGGACTCTTCTTTCTTTACGCCGTTGGCCTTCTTAGCAGGAGCCTTCTTCTTGGCGAGAGGGACATCGTCTTCGCTGTCGCTTTCGGCCTTTTGTTTGCGCTTTGGGGCGGCCTTTTCTTTGTTGCGGATAGCCTTTGCCTCCTTTGCAGCCGCCTTTTCAATCGATTCCTTCTTCTTTGTGAGCTTTGTGGCCAGGGGCACGTCCGAGTCCGCCGACTCTCCGATCTGCTCCGCGCTCGCCTTAGGGAGTACCCTGGCCTTCAGAGGCACATCGCTGAGTTCCGAGTCGGAATCGTCCTTGATAGCCTTGGATTGCTGCGACGTCCGCCTCCGCTTGCTCTGCTGGACAGTTAGCTTAGCACACTGCGCGTGAGCCTGGCACAAAGAAACCCACCAAAGGCTTGTCGTCGTCCTCTGAGCTGCTTTCGTCCTTGTAGGATTTGCTGTTGCCTACGCTGGTGCGTGCCTTGCGCTTTCCGTTGGCGTTGCCATTTGTCTCTGGTTCATCGACATCCATCTTGCTGTCGTCGATGGGGCCCATCCGGATGGAGATGCCCGGCTCGACATGGCCATTAGAAGGTGCCTCTGCATCCATCTGCTTATCTTCCGCATCGGTGATTCGTTCCGCAGACTTTGCTACAAGGACTATCGTTAGCTTTGTTCAATCTTTGAATGTATCGTGAAAACCGTGTCCAATGAAGGCGAAACAGACGAGGTCGAGGGTGGTGTAGGCTGGGTGGTGATGGTGCAATTCAACAAAGGCGATCGGCGCGTCAGAGTGAGATAGCCGTAGCGCGCGCAAAAAGTGCAGTCTGCGGGAAACTCACCTTGATCGGCCCCCTTCATGAGGGGAGTATCGTCGCCTGAAGATGACATGGTATCGACTGCTGGCGCGTGCTTGACCTGAGGGCGATAAAAAACAGGCAGTGGGAATGCAGCGAGGTTTGGCGCAGATCGAGTCGACCGTGCCGAAGCAGTGGAGGCGGCCCGGTAGAAGGGCAGTGGTAGTGGAGAGACGTGTGCCTGGCAACGGCAAGCTCGCAGTGCGATCGAGGTGATAATGGTGGAGGGTGAGGGAGGACCAAAGGGCGTGGGAGATTGATGGGCGGAAAACGAGGAATGGTGAGTTTAAGTGAAGCGCAGCCCCAGGGAGCCACCACTTGTGCTCACTGCTAAGTCCACCAACGCACGGTCGTTCGGCCTTCATCAAATCTGGGCCCAGAAACTCTCCGCAACAGGTATGCGCAACCTTACTAGTTCATCGGCCAATCCACCACAGAAAGGACTGTCAAAGGAACTGTAGGCAACGGTAAAAGCAACAAGAGTGTTTTTTTCTTTCACCGCGTCGATCCGCACCATGAGACTTGGGTAAACGCTTGCCACCTGTTTCTTTCTTTCCTTCCTGCCTAAGTCCACCTAATTACGTCACGTCAAAAGATCGAGTCTGCGGTTCTTCTTCTGCATGCCATGAGAGCGATAGCCGTGATTGATGACTTAATCATGCTCAGGCCCCTAACGGCATGAGACGGCCGGATACAAGTGGTGAAGCAGACGTGCTGTGTGGGAGAGCCCCACGTGACACTTGGCGTCTTAGCGCGCAAAGCAATTCAGCATCCCGATTGCCCGACACAGCTTCCGTTCAGCAAAGACAGCAGTGAAGAGCACCACCCCACGGCTGTCGCCATCTCCACTCATCTCAATTCGTAGCCATGATGCTGTCACGAGCTGCGCGCCCGGCTCTGAAGGCTGGCATGGCCGCCACCGTCGCCCGGTACGCTCCCGCCCAAGTTCGCAGCTTTTCTCGCACCTCGCAACCCCCCATTGCCGGATCAATTGCATCGCCAACTGCATCGAATGCTGACCAGAACTTGTGTATGTAGGCCCGCTGCCCTTACCGCCTCCAATGCCGCCGGCTATGCCACCCTCCGTGAGATTGAGGGCCGTCTCAAGTCGATTCGCAACATTGAGAAGATCACCAAGACCATGAAGGTCGTCGCCTCCACTAAGCTCACCCGCGCCCAAAGGGCCATGTTTGAGTCCCGCAAGTACGGTCAGACCTCCAACGAGGTTTTCGAGAACGCCGAGACCAAGCCGATCGAGAGTGAGGGCAAGAAGGACCTCATCATTGTCTGCAGCTCGGACAAGGGTCTCTGCGGTGGTATTCACTCCGGCATGTCGAGGAAGGTCAGGGCTATGCTCCTCGAGAACCCCAATGTGGATTTGGCCGTCATTGGCGAGAAGTGCAAGGCTCAGCTCGGCCGTTCCAACGGAAAGAACATGGTTCTTTCTTTCGCTGGTGCCGGAAAGGACGTCCCTACCTTTGCCGACTCTCTATGCATTGCCGACCAGATTTCTCTGCTTCCCACCGACTATGCGTCCATCAAGATTGTGTACAACAAGTTCATCAACGCCTCGAGCTATGAGCCCATCATCCAGGAGGCCTACTCTGAGGAAGCCATTGCTCAGTCTGGTATGTCGTCATGGGTTGCACAAGATGAAACTATATTCTGACTTGACATGCAGCCAACTTCTCTGCTTTCGAGATTGAGGACGAGGTTCTCCCCAACCTCCGTGAGTACGCCCTTGCCAACTCGCTCTACTGGGCGCTGGCCGAGGGTCACGCTTGCGAGCAGTCTGCGCGTCAAAACGCCATGGACAATGCCTCCAAGAACGCCGGAGAGATGATCAACAAGTTCCAGATTCTGTACAACCGAACACGTCAAGCCGTCATTACCGGCGAACTTGTTGAGATTATCACTGGTGCGGCCGCTTCGGAGGGTTAAGCATTGGAGGGGTGTGAGACTTGATATCCCGCGAATCTGGCTCCATGTCCCCTGGGCTGTGTAGAATAAACATCTATCCATAGCTCTTCTGTATCAGCCAGTTCATGGAAACTTTACCGCAGTCATCCCGTGCCGTCATGTGTCTTGTCTAATTGATGCCTGCCCTGTTAAGACTGGTCGGTATATTAAGGCAAGTCCTCTCATTCCACCGACCAGTCCGGTCGCAGAATTGCTGCGAGTCGTAGCCATTGTTCCCGCAGCACTACCAAATGCACACGCACAGCGGTGGTAAAGGCCGCGCTCAGGCTACGGTTAAATATGGCAGCATCCAGCCTTGGTTTTGGTAGCCGCTCGGCGAAACAAAAACCGCCTTCATACAAGCGAAAAGGAGGGGAAGGTTACGGAGTTCTCTGCATGGCCTTGGTGGGCTAACGTGGTACCTGGCCGGTCCTGGTAAGTCGAGCGCCGGATTTGGCTAAGCGTAGGTTCGGTTGAAACATGACTGCATCATTGGAAACACCCGCCCCTCGTACCCCTTCGGCATCTGTCCAAGTGACATGAAAAAACCGAGCCAAGCGCAGTGTCAGGGAGGCGGTATATATCATGGCGTTATATAGGTGTTCTTGCTTTGTTTTGTTGCCGTTCATACGACTCCCCTGGGTGCTCTGGTAGCGTCCCGTCCCATACCTGTCATCATTGGCCCGCAGGCATGTACCCTGAACCGTTGAGATAGCAACCACAAATAGGAAGGTGGATTCTTATGCATTTGGCAACCTCATACGCATTGTACGGCTATTTTGTCCCTTTGGCCTCATCCAACCGTTTCCGTCGCCGGCTCGATCTAATCTGGTTTCTGCCTTAATAGCCAGCTCCACAGAGTCGTTGAAAAAAGATCTGCTTCTCTCCATTCGTTGCGTCCCCTACTCGGCCACACACCGGCGTACACCTTCCTCGACTTCGAATTGGTGTTTTGATCTTCCAAACATCAACCTCCAAGAGAACAGGAAAGACCTCAACCGCAATGTTGGTCCAGCCGAAACACGTCGAACTGAAGCACGATATGCAGGCGCTCAAGGCCCTGTACCTCAGTCGGCATTACACGCAATGCGCAAAGTCTGGGGAGCGCTTGCTCAGCCAGGTCGATGGCGATGTATGTAAACATACGCACTGCGCCTTCCCTTCTCGGTCGCAACAGGGCTGACTCCTAATAGATGCATCCAATTCACCTGGCGTATCTGAATTTTTACACTGCGCTATCACATGATACCCTAGCAAGAGAGGCCACGCTAAAGAACCGTTACAAGGAGCTCGTTGCGGCAGAAGATTACTACCGTGCGGCTATGACCGCCCTCTCACTACCACTGTCAACCTGCTCAACTCCGACTGTCGACGATGAGCTGCCTTCAACGCCAGAATCCTCTACCTTCCCCGCAGAACAGGTATGGCTTGGTCGCTTGAAAACCAAGTCTTCCAACCTAAGCGCTTCTTGTCGCACTTCGTCTTCAAGCATGATGTCGGATGCCTTCGGCTTGGAGCAAGACATCGATCTTGGGCTTAGAGGGTTTTGTTTTCCATCGCCGCCTCGAATGGATACACCTACGGACACTGAAACCGGGGCTGAACTGGAGTCAAGACATCTCGAGGATGCTGGCATGCTCTCCCCTCTGTCGAGGCACCCAGTGCCACCCAAGTCAGTGGCAGAGGTCCAACTCCCACCCGGTACATCGTCATTTGTCGAAATGCTGCAAAACCATCTCGCCAGTGTAAGTGCGCTGAAAGAAAGCACCAGTGTCCATGGTGTAAAGTTCTCGTTCTCAACTCCTTCGGGTTCGCCGACCAAGTCGCAATTCAGGAGTGCGCGAGCGGGTGATCTGTCGTATGAACAAAGGGAGGATCTTCGGCAGAGGAGGAAGCGCCTGGCGTGGCGTCCACGATTCGATCCAGCGAGCATACGCAAACTATGTGACGAGGCGCTGGCAGAGCTCTAGTAGCCGCCAGACAAACTATACGTGATCCAACCCAGCCGCTGGGATACCCTGGGTACGGCTTGCTTTTAGTCTTTCTTAGCGATATGTTCGGCAGGGTGTCACCGGAGCTCAGGAGCATATACCCCTAGTTTGTTAAGTTATTTTTCTCATGTTCTTGCTTCCTTTACCCATATACCACCGCTGTTTATTTCCAATGTTCATGTCTTGGTCATTGCAGGTTCTGCGTCGGTTATTTACTGCTTCCGCTGTTTTGCTTCAAAATAGATACACGAGATTGTATTCCGAGGATCAGATCAGACGACGTTCAGAAGAATGCCAGATGCATGTATGATACAATCGATAGTAATTTCCTGGAAGAGACATTACTCGTGTACGCCATACCATACATGTCATCCATCCATCCAGCTAAGAAGGAGAGTCGCTCCGTGATATCATAAAACTTTTTTTCAAGATGGAAAGTAAGAAGAAGAAAAGTATCCCGCCACCATAAATGCCCTAGAAAACGCCGTTGGAAATGCATGCCTGCTCCGGATCTATCTCGCCAACGTCTATTTGTTCATTTCCTCGAGTCCTCGCTTGATCCTTTGGCACTTGATCTTGAGCAGCTTGACGCTCTCCAAAAACAACTCATCGCTCTCCCACTGGCCCGTGCTCTCTACCCGGAAGATAAAGTGGTCCCGTATCCGTCCTAGCTTGACCTTGTCCTTGAACTCGGGGTGTCGCAAGCACTCTCTGCTGACGGTGTCGTTCATGGCGTTTGCGACAACTGCCTTGGGCTCGCCTTCCTTGCCTTCGAGTTCCGGGTGTTGTTGAGCGTCGGCCGCAGTGACGGTGTCAAGGCGAATAACGCCGCGGGGGAAGCAGCGGGCAAACTTCTTTGCGTCGGCGCCCACGATTGGCTTGGTGATGTCGATTGTCGGCATCAGACGATAGGAAGCCGTTGCTACGGGGGAAAACTTGGCGTGGTCTTGTCCGATACCCTTGACAGCGTGCATACTGAGATTTATGCTCTGGCCGGGCCTCATCTTTGCAATCAGGATGTCCGGGTTGGTGGATCGGATTTCTTTTCCTTGTTCAGCAGAGAACAGTTCGATTTGACGGCCCGTGGGCTTGAAAACGATATCTTTGGCGTAGACGTTGTGGCCCACGTAGAGCTTATCCGGGTCGGTTTCGCCTGCAACTGCTCGTTGCAGACCACCCTCTTGCCACTTGCATTCCACATCTAGTCTCAGTACCACAGTGTTGTAGTCGGTAGGCGCGCCTGAGCCCTGGCCTTCATCGGAAGGTCTGGCGTACCATTTCATCCAACGCAGACCCTCGCGGTCGCCACACAAAGGAATCAGACCCAGGCGGTGGGCAAGTACTTCGTCTTGAATGATGGAGGTATTCTGGTAGATGAAGACGTCTTCGATAGCTAGCGTAGGGATCTCAGAGAGCAATATGCGGCGAAAGGCATTGGCTACTGAGGTGTCGATGCCAGTAAGAGAGAATTGTGTGTCGTAGGGGCTGTGGCTGTGGAAGGTGACATTAAAGTTCTGTAAAGTGTGAGTTGGACCAGCACAACATAGCAGGAACCAAGGAACGGCATGAAAAACATGCAAACTGCGCATACCTCCTTGAAGTGATCCAGGTCCCACTCGTGGTTCTCGCCCGGCCAATGTCCTGGAAAGTCGGTAGACTGCTGGTTCATGACCGTCTCTGGGCCGACTTGAAGCGTCTGAGATGCCAGTTAGAATGATATTCGTTGCAAATTTCGAGTCGCGTAAGTACCTTGCGCCTCAGAAGCTCCTGCGCACTCGGTTTCGACATGGTGGCGGCGTTGATTCCAAGATTTGTGTTCTGGGTGGGCAGTAACTTGCGTCTCTACAAAAAGTTCGAGCGAGCCGCGACCACGCCAAGGCCCGGGCGGCCAATAGCGGCGCCTTCAATCTGGAGGCATCATTGATGCGAGGAAAGCTCCCCTCCAACGCCACGACCTCGCTCTCCACTCTACACGCCCATTGAGGCTCCACAACCGCGGTAGAGAGAGAGACAGAACCACCATGCCCGTCTCTTTTGCCCGTCTGGCCGGCCCCGCGGCGAAGCGGGTGTGCCTGAACGCCTCCCGTCCCCAACTCCGATCCGCATTTCCTTCACGACCCATTGCGCGATGCCTATCGACTTCACTTCCCCGCCGATATGCTCAGGTCGACGAGAGCCAGCGCACGCGGCTGGTTCAGACCGACGCCAACTTCGGGGGCGTTGCACCCGCTGAGACGGCCCAGGAAACCCGCGCCGAGGAGGACGATCACGTAGATACCAGGAAGATCCGGCACTACACTGTCAACTTCGGACCCCAGCATCCCGCTGCCCACGGTGTGTTGCGCTTGATTCTCGAACTCAATGGCGAGGAGATTGTTCGCGCCGACCCGCACGTTGGACTGTTGCACCGCGGCACAGAGAAGTTGATTGAGTACCGCACATACCTCCAGGCTCTGCCTTACTTCGACCGTCTCGACTACGTCTCTATGATGACCAACGAGCAGTGCTTCTCGCTGGCTGTCGAGAAGTTGCTCAACATTGAAATCCCACTTCGTGCCAAGTACATCCGCACCATGTTTGGTGAGATTACGCGCATTCTGAACCATCTCATGTCCGTCTTGTCCCACGCCATGGACGTTGGTGCGCTCACACCTTTCTTGTGGGGTTTCGAGGAGCGTGAGAAGCTCATGGTAGGTTCATTTCAAGCATAGGCTTTTCAATATATTGACTTTGGCAGGAATTCTACGAGCGTGTCTCTGGTGCCCGTCTCCATGCAGCCTACGTTCGCCCCGGTGGTGTTTCCCAGGATCTTCCCCTTGGTCTGCTTGATGATATTTACCAATGGGCCACCCAGTTTGGTGACCGTATTGATGAGACCGAGGAGATGTTGACGGACAACCGCATTTGGATTGGCCGCACCAAGGGCATCGGTGTCGTCCCTGCTGCCGACGCCATCAACTACTCCTTCTCTGGTGTTATGCTCCGTGGATCCGGCGTTCCTTGGGACGTCCGAAAGTCCCAGCCGTACGATGCCTACGGCCTGGTCGACTTCGACGTTCCAGTTGGCGTTAACGGCGACTGCTACGACCGCTACCTCTGCCGCATGGAGGAGTTCCGCCAGTCTCTCCGCATCATTCACCAGTGCTTGAACCAGATGCCTGCCGGTCCTGTCAAGGTCGAGGACTACAAGATTGCTCCTCCGCCACGTGCCGCCATGAAGGAGAACATGGAGGCTCTCATCCACCACTTCTTGCTCTTCAGCAAGGGTTACACTGTCCCACCTGGTGAGACATACAGTGCCATTGAGGCACCAAAGGGAGAGATGGGTGTTTTCCTTGTTTCAGACGGTAGCGAGAGGCCGTACAGGTGCAAGATCAGGGCACCAGGTTTCGCACACTTGGCCTGCATGGACCAGATATCACGAGGTCATCTGCTGGCCGACGCCGTCGCCATTATTGGCACTATGGACCTTGTATTCGGAGAAGTTGACAGATGATGAATTAGAAGACTAGGACTCAGACGAAATAAATAGAAAGATCTTTTCGTTTCGCTCAGTTATGAGTTTTAGTGAGGCCATGGGGGCGGGTTGTACATACTGCACTTTTTTAACAAGTCAATTGATGTTTGCATGTTCATATTCGCGGTTCATCTATTTTTACTGAGAGCATGATTATGCTCTTGTAAAAGTCTTGGTTGAGTTTGCAAAGCTTCAGCTACTGCTCACTATCTGAAAAGATGACTGAGATTGCCAAGGTATCGGGATAGTCATACGTGAGTAGGACAAATACAATTCATGGTCCGTATTAGAAAAATTGTTGGTTTCTGGATAGTTCCAGCGTCCGTCTCACGTAAAAACAGATCATTGATTGTTTCTTTGAAAAGTAGCTGTAGTTGTCATAGTTACCTGTGGCTGACTATATTCTTAGCACTTTCAATTCTACATTAAAAATAGTCGTAGTTGTCACAGTTACCTATACCTATATCAGATGCACTCATCTCATGTAAATTAGAATCATCTCATTTCGTGCATTCTCTCCTGGTTAAACAAAATGACTGCGAATGTCAAAGACTCTAAGGAGACAATAGCTACTCTGAAGTTGCAATGGGGTATCTTTGGAAATCTAAAAACCACAGAAAGTACTACAGCTCGTCAAATGCACGGAGAAGCTCATCGTCCTCTGGAATAGGTTCAGTATCGGCCACACCGACTGTCGGGCTGACCTTGGCTGTCTCTGGTCCTATGATTGCTTCCTTTGCGATCTCCGGTATGTCCGCATTCAGGATGGCATCGCGAGTTGCGGGATCCAATCTGGTGTCGCGTTGCTTGAGGCTGTCGTGGACCGGCTCAGAAGTGTGGAAGAGGATGAAGATAAAGAAGACGGACGCTATAAAGCCCACCACGCCCCACAAAATGCGTACGCAATCTGGGAAATGTTAGCTGAACAGGAAACCTTGGCAGTTCTGTGGGTTGTACATACGGGTATTCTTTGCCTGCAATTCTGCTTCTGATTTGGCTCTTGCGTCAACATGCTCTTTGGCTTTTTCAAGCCTTGCAGTCAGAGCATCTGCCTTTTTCTTTCCTGCTTTGATCCGCTCCTCGAGACCACTGACTTGCTCTTGCTGTGCCTTGAAGCCGTCGAACGCTTCAACTTGACTAGTCACATCCTCTACCAGCTCTGCTGTATCTGTTTCAAAATTTTCGTGAAGCTCTCTAGTGAGACCTGACAGCTCGTGTAGCGTGCCGATGGTCTGTCGCAGCACGGATACCTTTTCGAGAATCGAGTAGTATGTATCATCTAGGCGTCGCGAGGTCTTGAGAGATTGGTCCGAAAGGGACTGTAAGGCAGCACGAAGGTCTCTGTATGCCATGTTAGAGAATATCCTGTGCGGAACATGGCGCATGAGTAGATCCCCAGCGACGCAGACTAACCGTTCCCTAGCTTTGACCCTTTTTGCCTCTAGTTCTATATCCGCCGGACGAAGCGGCCTTCGCGGTGGAATCGTGATGCCGGGAGTGCCTTCTTCCCTTCCGCTTGCGCTCCCATCTCCTTGTCTTGGGCCTATGCTCTGCCTGCGACTATGACTAGGGCTGGTGTCCCTACTTCCCCGTGCTTGTCTCAACAAGTCTCCGAAGCTGGCAGGCGGCTGTATCTGGATAGCCGACTGCATGGCCTCCTTAGCCGCATGCCGTCGGCTAGAGCTATGCCGGTGGTGGCCATCGTGGCCGTCGTGATGGTGGCGCGACGACTTGTGCTTGTGCTTGTGGGAATGCGACTGCGACTGCGACTTCTTTACAGGGTCAGACGTCACACGGGTTTCTGATCTGGAGCTCCGGAGACTCGGGGGAAATGCTGTGGGGCCGGCAAGACCTGCATGAAGATGAAGCGATCCGTCCATATCATGGCGGATGTTTGCGAGGGCCGGAGGAGGCAGTTGAGGTTGAAGTTGTGGAGTTGCCAGCTCGTCATCCGAGCGTCGCATCGCGGCAGGGGTCCCATACGCTAACCCCCACTGGGCGAGCATGTGAAAGGAGACAGAAGATCGTCTGGTCCTATTAGTAGGCTCGCAGTTACTGCCTTGCTTCTCTTCTGTTGTAAAAATATCAAGGCCACTGCACAGCATCAGGGTCCTTTTCGTCTGGTCTCGGCCATCACAGCTTGATCAGCACAGAGCAATGGGCAGCTATGACAAGAATTGGCTAGTAGTTGCTATCTACTTTGTGGAACTTAGGGTATCGTTGTTGGCCTCTGTATGTGGAAGATAACGAGGCTTGTGTCACATCGTCCTTCAGATTAGGCTGAACGCGCCCTCCCTGTGTGTCTGAACCATAGGATGGCTCCTTTTGCCGGCTTGTGTCCTTCCCTCCAAGCGGCATTTTCCTGGTCGGTTTTGCTGTTTGGCTACGATTTTGCCATCGTGCACGCTCATGAGTTGAGCAACTTATTGCGCTTCTCCTTCCTCTTCAGACGCTCAACACGCCTCTTGTGCATCTTCTCCTCCATCTTAGCAAAGCGCTCGCGTTCTTCCTTGGCCGCCCGTTTTGTCTTGATGGCTTCGACTCGTCGCTGTTGCGTTGTCAGTCACAAATGCCGCGAAGATGAGCCGGCGCATCGCCTACCTGTCGCTCAGCCTCCTTCTCTTCCTTGAGCTCCTTCTCCTTTGCTTTGACTGCAGCAAGGGCCTTTCTCTCAGCCTGGCGCTTCTCCCATGACGACTGGTTGACTTTTGGCCGGAACGGAGCCTTGTTGTCGTGCCATTGCTTGCCTGGAGCTTGTTAGATGATGGCGTCCT
Organism: Curvularia lunata; assembly: GCA_005212705.1. NCBI lineage: Eukaryota > Fungi > Ascomycota > Dothideomycetes > Pleosporales > Pleosporaceae > Curvularia > Curvularia lunata. The sequence continues at coordinate 19,888 of PELC01000077.1, read as the reverse complement.
GCAAACAGCGCTGGTACCGCGCATACCGTTTTTCTTCATGCCCTTGACCGGGAATGACTCCGTCGCGGGTGGCGCCTCGACTGCTACCGAGTTGGACATGTTTGTGGTGTTGCGCAAGCCTGAGCGTCAAGAGCGTCCGTCTGCGCCAAACTTGTCGACCCCGGCGCGAGAAAAGTTTAGCCGATATCGATAGCGCGCATTCCTGAGCAGGGTCCTGCTTGCCGAAAGCGGGGTGGCTTGTGCAGTGACAGGTTGTGATGCTTCCATCAGATCTGATAAGATTGTCAAAAAAGCGCAGAAGACGCCCGGCTGACATGTCGAAGGCGTGTCTGGAATCTGTTGCACCCGCAGCCCAGTCCACGGCATGCTCCGACTCACTGGGCTTTGTGCCCCCTGATGCTCACCATAATCCCTCGTCAATGATGCGCTGAAGATTTTTTTCGGGGCTAGGGAAAAGCCTTTCTCGATTTGTATCACGTTGGGCGTCAGAGTCGTGTAATTGAATTCATCTATCGCTGCGCACCACCCACGGCCCACTGCCTTCTCCCGTCCGACTTTCTTCGTGCTGCCTCACTTCCCGGTTTCCCTCAGCTCGCAATCGCGGAACACGGTCGTCTCATCTCGCCCCTTGACATGAGCGCTACTTCATAACAGTCATCTTCGCGCCTCTCACCGCCCACGACTCTTGGTACCCAAATATGCCCTTGCTCCCTCACAGCATACTTTGACCATCCTATACGAATACAACTATACCCAGACATACCAGAGATTGATGGAAGCACATAAGAGTGCCGTGGGCGTGGTGGGGGGAAGAGGCGGGCTGCCCAACGCGATTCTCATGGAAGAGGTACGGGGCCCTGCTGCAGCACAGGCAAGCGGCAGCGGGGAAGAAGCTCTGAAAGACATACTGTGTGGATCAGTAGCCGGTGTTGTGGGAAAGTACATTGAGTATCCCTTCGACACGGTCAAGGTCCGTCTGCAGTCACAACCAGACACAATACCGCTCCGATACACAGGGCCGCTGGACTGCTTCAAAAAGTCCATACGGCAAGACGGATTGCTGGGCATATACAGAGGTATCAGTGCGCCTCTGGTGGGAGCGGCAGTGGAATCCAGCACCTTGTTCTTCAGTGTAAGTTGTTAGTTTACGCACACTCTGTTTTCCACGCTGACGTGGCCTACAGTATCGCATTGCAGGAGATGCTCTCAAAGCCTCAGGCATGTACCCTGAACTGAAAAGAAACCCGGAAAAAGATCTGCCGTACTCTGGTATGCTCTTCTCTGGTATGATTGCCGGAGCCATTACATCGTTATTTCTTACTCCCATTGAACTTGTCAAGTGCAAGATGCAAGTTCCTATCACAGCACCTACCAGTGCGGTTTCCGCTCCAACAATCTCAGGAGTCATCGCATCCATATATCGCCATCAAGGCCTCATGGGCTACTGGCACGGTCAATTTGGAACTTTGATTCGAGAAACGGGAGGCGGAGCCGCGTGGTTTGGTGGATACGAAGGCATGAAGATGTTCTTTAAGGGAACCAGCGGGTCAGCTAAGGACGAGGATCTTCTGGTGTGGCAGCGCATGGCTTCTGGATCTGTTGCTGGCGCTGCTTACAACTTCATGTTTTTTCCTGCCGACACAATCAAGTCGAGGATGCAGACAGAAGATGTCAAGCAGCTGACTGGGGGAAAGTCGACCTTCACAGCAGTAGGAAAGGTGCTCTGGAAGCAGTCCGGAATCAAAGGAATGTATCGTGGCTGCGGCATCACCGTCGCAAGGTCGATTCCCAGTTCTGCGTTCATCTTTACCGTATATGAAGAGCTCAAGAAGCGATGGCCCAGTCGGAGTCTTGAGTAAGTCGAAATGTGGGTTGGCAATACACGAAGCATAGGTACTGGGGTTGAGGGCGTTTGTGAGAACAAGAAGCATAGCATTGGGGCACCCGGTTTAGAGGGACAATGGTAGTCTTATATCCAGTTTATAGAATCATGATTTCTTGTGTTTACAACAGTCTGGGCTACCAAAAACTCACAGTTTCTACATGCATGATGACCAGCAGCAAAAGCACATGTCAACCACTGTCTGCACGAGCCCTCACATGTGAAAGCAGACCCCCCATGATCCCTGCTCTATTCCGATCGTAGCCTAGCCCCAAATGACGGTCCAATGTGGAGATGGACATGCCCGACCGGCAATGTACGCGAGCCGAGGATACGCATGCCAGTAGTACCACGCGAATGCAACCCTTCACGTTCAGGGCACGCTTCCCGTGCCAGCAACCGTCTACAACTACTTGCTATGCCAGCCTTGTAGTAAACACTCTTCCAGGACTGACTTCTGAGCCACCTTTCCTTCCTTTCACTCCCCGAGAATTGCCGCAACGTCGCAAGATAGCACCAGCGCACTCGACGTCATCGCAACCGACACGCGCTGGACCGAGGCTTGTTCGCATCGTCACCTGGATATCGCTCGCCGGCGTTTTGGTCCCATCGCAGACAAACGTACACACGCCCCTTCGATACCTGCTCTGTCCGCGCCTTTGAGTCGAAAAAAGAAGTCACACACAAGCTGCCAACATGGACCAACTCCAAGCCCTCCACGTATGTCTGCCCTCGTTGCGAAACCCGCGCACGGAAAGCCCAACTCCCCCGACCCCATACATCAACACCCGTTTCTGGCGCTTAACGCCGACTAATTACCTGGCTGGATAGGCTGCGCTTGAGAAAATAGTGCTAGATCCAAAGTACCACGACGTTCTGACCTTGGTCAAGGGTGTCAGGAATGGCATCGTGTACGGCAGTAAAGTGCGGTTTCCGCACGCCCTGGTGTATGTATTTCCGCGCGGACATTCTCCAACCACACTCGGTCGAACAGGTTCATGGCTAATCAATGTAATCAACAGGATGATCTTCCTCTTCAGATCAGGAAGGTAAATTAACGGCCCCTTCCCTTACCATCGCACGACCGCACGACCGCCTTCTCTCCCCCACATCGACGTTCATGACTCCACAAACCCTTCTATACAGCTATCTCTGTGCAACGGCTAACCTGCTCTTCCCCATTAGTTTCCGCTCAAAATGCATGCTTGTGTACAAAGCGACACGACAACACGCGCGCAACCTCGGCCTCTTCGCCCTCGTATACAAGGCCACCATGCTCTTTCTCCGTCACACATCGCCCACGGGCAAGGAGCGACAATACGACTCGTTCCTTGCGGGTCTTCTTGGAGGCTACACCGTCTTCGGCCGCACAATACACAACTCAGTGTCGCAGCAAATCGTCATTTACGTCGCCGCACGTGTGTGCTTGGCATTGGCCAAACTGGCGGTGCAGCCCAGACAACAACTAGCCAATGGTGCGGCGGGAGCAAAGCATCACCACCATCACCATAGTGGCGGGAGTGGCTGGGAGTTATTTGGAAACGGAGAGCTGAGCAAGACGTTGGTGAGGAACGGGTGGCCGGCTTTTGCTAGTTTGAGCTGGGCCATGGTCATGTACATCTTCAGGTGGCATCCAGAGAGCGTGCAGAGCAGTCTGAGGAGTAGTATGAGCTATATGTGGGTGCTTCCTTTGGTTTTTGTTCTTGCTTTGTGTGATGGCTTTTGGCTGACGAGACGATACAGTTATGTGCAATCGGACGAATGGGATTCGCTACGGACGTTGCTCTGGCATAACAAATAAGAAAATGGGGCCTCGAAAAAAGAGAAGGGCTTACTAAGGGGATCATTGTTGTAAGGGTACACATATATTTTGTGGCTTGGTACACAAAACTTTGGGCTATCGACTTTGTGTTTATTAGTTTGGTGGGAAGCTGGTCTAGTGTGGATGTTTTGAGCGGAAGACATCTCTCGTTTTACATGTGACCTGCATGATAGAGGGTCAGAGAGGTGAGGAGAAAAGGACGGTGGGAGAACGACAGCGAAGAGAGAAACCAAGTAACCCCCAAAAAAATTTCAAAATAGATCAATTGGAGTGCCTCCGTCACAGTAGTGCCATGACTTCAGCCGAGCAGCGGAACCGGATACAGGCGGTGGTCCAAGTTCTACAAGAGAAACAAGCACAGTTGCTCTGCTGCGACGTCATTGGTGCGGAGTAGGAAGACAGCATATAAGATAGTCACGTGATAATCTTGGCAAAGGGTATCCCACTCCATGACACAAACTCAGACCATTTCTTGACGTACTGTTAGCAGCGCCTAACTTTCTTCAGAAACGAGGCAACCAGTCATGCTCAAGGGAAAAGCAACTGTGCTCCAGCTATTGGAGAGGAGGAAATGCACGTATGTGGTGACCGGCGGGACGTTTACCCCGCTCATTTTGAAGGCAAACAAGGCAACCATCGGTCAGCTCGCAGACGCGACAAGATCATAGGTTTCTGAGACCAATCGCGCCGATTCCAGGAGCTGAAATGGCTGGCCTAGCCGCTTACCTTCGGGGTACCGCTACCAGCACTTCCTGATGTAGCCTTTGCCGTGTGGGTAGTCAAGGGTACTCACGACTTGGATCGAGGGAACACATTCCTGCCGATAACGGAGCTGAAGCGTAGATGAACTCGACAGAAGAGGCGAAGAGATGAGAAGCAAGTAGTTTTTGGCCCTGTTTGTGACGTTGCTGATCAAGATGACATGGAGGGTGCCATCCACTGATAGGTTGCCCATGAGCCTTCCCGGTGAATCACTTGACACTGGTGAGGGGAAAAGCGACGTGTCGTTTGTCTGTGGTGGCGACCACGAGCGTTACCGTCAATGAGTCGTCCTTGACGGCTAATGGGGGATGGTTCCCTTGCCCACGCGGAAAGTTTTAAGGGCGCTTTGTTTCATTGCAATTGCGTTTTTGTATTCTCTTTTTCGCAGCCGAACTTTGCGGAAGGATCCCACCTGTAACATTAGCTTGTACATCCCTACCATCTTGAAGCAATTGCTTTTTTGTCTTGTAGCTTTTTGCAAGCGTCATTGCATATATACCTTGGTCCACGTTTATGCTTGTTTATACCCTAGCCGTCTAGGTAAGTCGTGTCTTTCTTTGAGTGGATGTGACATGTGTACAATTGCCGTAGATGCCTTTTGTGAATGATTGATGCTGACATGGCGTTAGTCACGGACTTTCTGCATTCGCCCGTCATGTATGACCGAGAGAATGGCAACGGTCTGCCCAATCAACCCAACGTGAGTAGGCTGTCTCGGAACAGGCCGCCTCAGTTCAACGCGAGGAACTGTGGATATGACTGCGGGTATGGCTGCGAGAAAGATGAGGGTGGTGGGGCCGAGAGTGACGCAGAGACAGCCTATGACGGAGAAGAGCCTTCAGATGCAGAGGCACAAAATCATGATAGTCAAGAATCTGATCTTAGCGCATCGCAGGTGTCGCTGCTGAGTTCCCGCACAGCTGTTTCGGACGGCACGGGCCTCCAGTTGTCATCGTTCCAGGAGGAGTCTGAGAGTATGTCTGGGAGCATGGTGGTCGAGCCAAATTCATCGGGAAACCAAAGCCCAGTTCCTACAAATGGAAGCCCTCGCAGACTGTCGCCCATCCCATGGATGATCCCAATGCCGGTAGCCTCTTCGTTGCCCGTTAGATACTATTTCCTGCAAACTCCACTGTGGCTCACTCCGCAGTATGAGGATTGTAGAGGGGATCCGGCATCTCATCTGGGATTCGGTTATCGTACATGATGGAACAGGTTTCACCGCCCAGTTTCGGAGCGTGTTAAGTCATGGCTGGACCGAATTTGGTATTTCAGGGAAATTGTCATTTCTTCAGCGTTGCTTCTTTCGGGAAATAGCTAGCCGCGTCGACTGAACGTTTGGGCCGAAGCTTGGTATGGATTTGCTTGTATCTCTTAGTCCAAATTGACACCCGGTTTTCAGAAATGTGCAAAGGAAAGAGGGCACGTGATGTTGCGCGCAAGAAAGACGAGTCCTGGGAAGACGGGATGACTGCAAGCGATGCTAATATAATGCAAATGGATCGTGACAGGGCTGGCGGGGGACGCAATAAGGGGAGGAATGTCCCGTTGTAGATGTGACACCCGGTAGGGCATGGGGATGTTGCTGGGCTGTGGATGTCGCTTGAAGGCTCCGACTTTTCCCGCAGATTAGGCGATGCGGCACCCAATGGGACTTTGCCAATGTCGTTATAATGCTGTAACCGTGGCTTGGGCTCCCTGACGGCATGGACAGCCGTCCTGGGCGACGGAAGCATGCATATGTCCCCTGGGCGGCCGCGGATGCTCTGATCACTATGTGAGCGTTTCGAGGCATTTTTCTTGCGAGTGCCAGCGTGTATATACTATCGCGGACAGAGAAGCTGCCCGTGCGTTGCGTGAGCTGGTGAGACGTCTTTCGATGCCCACACAAGCATCGAGAGCAACTTAGTCGAGTCCACGCACCATGACGCGTGCTTGGCGGCGGTGTTTCTGGCGACATACCCATGAGGTTCAACGGGCATGTGAGGCCCAGCGGCCATTCGTGGGAGGGCGTGGCGTCGTGGAGATGGCCATCTGCAGTTGCAGCAATGTCATCTGTCGATCCCCCAGTCACACATGTCACCCCGACCCATGGCCTCGTCGTCGACATGGAATTGCCTGGCCGAGCCAGCGACCCACACGGCTGCTCGCCGTCTGCGCGCCGCGCATTGCTAGACGAATTGGGGTGCCGGGAGATGTCAAGTGAGCTGACTGTTGAGCTGACTCGCCAGCACTATACGCCCACAGCCAGCCTGCTGCGGGCTGCTATCGGGTAGACGACACGGCCGGACCGCTTTGGGTGCTGGGCTTGCTTTTTGGGACGTGGCTGAAAGGCTGCAAAAGCCGCAAGGGCGGCGATGGCGACGTGGTAGTGCTGTGAGCGACAGTGCAGCGTGCATTGATATACCAAATTTATCGCTGCGCCATCGCTAGCTATCGGGCAGGAAGAGGAGGCGCAACGGTCGAGACTTGGCCGGAGCGCTCTTCTGGACCCAACAGGAATCACCATCTCGTCAATTCGACGCGTCTCCTCCACCGTCCAGGGTCCTAGCACTGCCGTAGTACCGCTGGCCTCATATATCCTCCACACCACGCCCCGGTCGTCAATCCTCTCCAGTCCAGCAAAATTCGCGAACCCCCGCGCGGTCGTCCTCGGACTGCCACCACGACTCGCTCCACCCCCATACGTCATCCTGCACCGCTGCCACCACTACCACCACCACTAACCCTCCACTCGGCGCTGTGCCATTTCACATGTTGCCCGCCAGAGCCTCCGCCTCACGCTTTTCGCACTTTGACAAGCCCCTGGCCGTGTGGGAATTGAGGTACGGGGTACGGTGAGTGCATCACATGCATCCTCCACCATCTCCATGGGCACGCGACTGACGTTTCCCCAGTCTACACGCATACCCTTGAACTCTGCAGAGCCCACGAGCCGAGCGCCGTGTGCAAACCCGTAATCACAAGGCATACTGCATTTTGTTGCACCTGAAGACGCAGCCAACACCCGAGGACCGCTGGGCTTGCATGTGCTTGCATCTGAAACTCCCAACACAAAGGACTTGACCATCTTCCCCAACGTCCACAATACGCATCTGCATGCTCCCGGAATATCCCGATCCACTTCCCCGCTCGCGTGCGCTTCCGCAACACAGATACACATCTATTCTTCGTTAGTCTATCCGGACGCCCGCATCGTCTTGCTGTTATTGGCGGTTCACCACCAGCAGTACTACACCGTTTCCCGCACAAGGAAAGGATAAAAGGCCACTTGCCCAGGGGTAGACTACGCTAGTAAAATGGCAACCGCAGCTCCCCCAAGGCGCTTCAAGCCGGAGCCCATTGAAACTACAGTTTCATCTTCCAAGGACAAAACCAAGGAAGAGCATGTAGAGGCACCCAAGCTACGAAGGTTTGCGCCCCAGCCTATTGAGACAACAACATCAAGTTCCAAAGCCAGACGCAGATTTGCACCTGAACCTTTTGAAACAACAACTACGAGCTCCAAATCCAACCGGAGATTTGTACCTGAGCCCATTGAGACAACAACCATAAGTTCCAAGGGAAACCGAAGATTTGCACCCCAGCCTGTCGAAACCACCACCAGGTCCAATCGCCGCTTTGCTCCTCAGCCAATAGAAACCAGCACAAGAAGCAGCCGCCAAAGGTTTGCTCGCGATTGGGCAGAGCAAACATCGCCAACTGATAAATTCAAGACCAATCCATTGGAAACGGCACCGAGAAAGCCACCTGTCAAGCGGTTTAGGCCTCAGCTGATTGAGACAGCACAGAGACACCGCAGAGCCGGTGACCATGAGCCTGTGTTGCATCCTCAGGACAAGACAGAAGCGACCCCAGATTCAGTCATAAGTGCCCGGAAAGCCCGAATTCTTGGAATACCACCCACCCCACCGGTGAATACCCCAGTATATGATTTGTCGTCAAATCCCCTATTCCTAGAGATTCAACGTAACGCGTCACCACTGGGCAGGCGCCGATCATATTTCAGTTCTTCACAACATTCGTTTCGTGTACCAGACCTGGATCCCATAGAATCCTCAGAGTCTGAAGCATCAAGCCCACCATCACCCACGGAATCCCCCCCTTACAAGCCCGATCACTCCTTCATGTACAAGGAAGCTACCCGGCGACGAGAGAGTGCCGACGGTACTTCTGGCGGATACTTGCTTGAGCTGGCTGCAAAGGCTGCTGAGAAGCAACTTCGAGAACAAGCATTGGCAGCATTTCCGAACAGCGATTTTCACGAGCCAGTGAGTCATTATGTAGATCGTGACACAGAAGAATCAGAGCCGTCTATCACAGAGGCCAAGCCGCAGCCAGAGCGAGAGCGAGAGTCATCTTTTACTGTGGTCAACTGGGAGTTGGAGGCTATGCGAAAACACCAGGCAGAGCAGATTGCCCAGAAAGAGAAGCCAAAGGCCACGGAATACGTAAAGCCTGCTTTCAATCCTTTTGGCAACCCAGCAGGCTTTATTGATGCTGCTACGGCCCGGAAGTTTGCAAAGGAACGCAAGGACCCGGAACTAGAGCGTCAACGACGGGAAGCTCGCCCTCCTATGCTTGGTCAAGATATCAAATTTCCACGCTGCGAGTCCCCCGAGCCATCGCGTTTCGATCCTACCCAAGGGTGCGACGCAGTCCGGACAGCCATGTGCTACCTCTCTGAGCAGTCCAAGGCCGCCTCTGAGAAAGGAGAAAGTCTGTGGTGCGGGCAAGGCAATGGAAGGCAAACAAGCACAACACCGTCGCTGTGGTCCAATGCCAACAGCCGCGCTTCCAGCACTCATGGGCTATGGGGTGGTTTCTGTGTCAACGGCGGCGACAAGTCTCCACGTGGGCCGACAGGTCTGTTGACACCCCATGCCGATAAGCCAAATCCAATGTCACCTTGCCCGACACCTTCTACCAGTCTGTTGCCGCCTACTCCTCCAGCGTCTAGCTCGGGTGCAACATTCGGATCATCCGACATCGCAGGTATCGACGAAAAGCTCGCTGTCGAGCAGTCGATCGAAGAGGAGTTTGGCGACGACTTTGTGACCCAGGTGTACAACTACCTATCGCTCGGTTATCCATCCATGGCTCGCCCATTTGACGAGGAGCTTTCCAAGATTTCGAATATTCCTATTTCTGAGTTGAGGCAAGACGACCACCTTGCCTCGTCTCGCGGCTACATCAGACTTGGCAAGGACGGCAACTTGAAGGACTCTGAGATTACTGAGGAGACTTGCATGCGTTGGCGTGCATTGCGCATTTACATTAAGGAATGGGCGAGACAACATCCCAACATGGCGGCAGAAGAAGATCTCACGAGCTCTTGCCATGGCGCTGCTGTGAGAAGGGGTAGCTGGGCGCACTAGCGTGTCTTTTGATATTTCATTTACATCTACCGAGCACTCACCCTTTTGATATCTGTCTTTTAGCGAGGGGTTGGATTCTATCTTCTGCATGCCAACCATGGCTTTTTGTCCTTGGTTATTAGATCTCTTACGGTGTTGTTCCAGTTTCTGCGCCGAGAATATCGGCATCTTTCGGAGGGGGATACATTTCTTTTAGTCACCATGAAGGCGGTTGGACGTTCTTTTTATTCGAGATACATTTTTTGTGGGAAGTACATAATTTGACTTGTCTCCTTGAAAGATGCTTCAGTTGTTTTGTTTCCCTTGAGTTGTAGAGTTACCTTTATCTAGACAAGGTTAGACGAGGCGGCTGTCTACTACACTCACGCGCATACGTACATTAGCATCTAATCCCAACACCTAGCAGCAAGAAAGGATGTCATGCTTACTTTGGGTCGACTATTCCCCGTCATTCTTAGCAACATTCGTACATCAGTATTCTATCCTCCAGTGTAGTTGCCAGAGAGAGCTGGTGGTCATCGCTTCGGCTTTGCCGTGTTTTGTCATCCAACTAATCATCCAGAGTAGACGTCAGCCTGCCAAGCTACCGAGAAGCACATAATCAGCCCTATTCCCAGTTCAGCCAAACAGCCAGCCTTGCAAGTACGACTAGGTACATGCCTGTACAAAAGTCATGCATGGAAAAAGATGGGTAAAGTGGGGTTCAACGTAGTGGGGACGGACGAAACCAAGGTATAAAGGCAACGACCGCAGTCGACGTAATGTCTCTTCCAAACACCCGTCTCTCCCTCAATACCAGAACCCCAACCCTCTTGATCAAGTCACAATCACAATGGCCGGCGCAACCGTCATCGTCCTCTATCCCCGCAAAGAAGGCTCCGTCTTCAACAAAGACTACTACGTAAACACACACATGGCCCTGTGCGAAAAAGTCTGGAAAAAGCACGGCTTGAAATCCTGGGCCGTGACGGAGCTCAACGCCGACGGACCTTATGTCTGCACAGTGGTTATGAACTGGGAGAGCTACGAGGCGTTTGGCAAAGGGGCGCAGGATCCTGGCACCAAGGAGCTTATGGATGACTTGAAGAACTATTACACGGAGCCTCCGGTGATGGTTCACGGACCTGTTATTGGAAGTGATTAGGCTTTTTACTTCCGAGGCTGGATGGACAAGGAGCACTTTGCTTGCGAGCATCTGTCGGGTTGTCTTGAGGAGGGGATGAAGGCTACGTAGGAAGCTAGGCAAAATGGAGGGGTAGACCCGTAGCTTTCCACGGGTTTCCCCCTTTTTTTTTTGGCCGGAAGAGACAGGGACACGTACGTTCTTGCCCCACTCCATGGTTGTGTCCCGAGGTATCTTGCAAGAGTCGGCTTGTAGATCGAATTCAAATGCTGACCCCGCCCCCACCATCTCTCTCGTAGCCTTGGCCGTAAGCATCGCTATCCGGTGCGTGCTGTAGATATCGCAATGGGCGCTTCTCTTGTTACTGCCCTATGTTGTTTTTCGCACTCTTCGCCGATCGCATATGCCAGGCGAGGTTGGAAGAAAAAAACTAAAGTCAACGGCTCATTACGTCATAAGCTAGGCTATACACAAGAACGCAAATAGTTAGTCTGTATTTTGGATAACAAGCACGACAGTAGGTAGGATTACTAACAAAGCAAAGACAAAAGGAGAGAAGATGCAGTCTAAGACAAACAAAGTAAAATCCCATCAGCTCCCATCTTCTTATGCAAATTCTCTATCCAAACGGAAACTCCTGTATGCATTGAGGCCATGATGGCATGCGCCGAATATGTGATGAATGAAAACAAAGGAAAGAGAAAATATACAACCAACGGCTTCTGTCTATCCAATTGGAATATTATGATTAGAGTCGAGCCTAAAAGTTTTCAATTGCTTTTGTGGGTCAGGATTGGTTCATCGTCGGAAATGACCCTGTTGTTGGTGGTACGAAAGCCTCGCTGCCTCTTGGGCCTGGTCAAAGCTTGCGCCGTAGGCCTGTGTCGGTGCCTGTTGCTGCTGGCTCATATTGCCATAGCCCTGCTGAGGAAAGTATTGTCCTTGTGAAACCTGCCCCGTTGGTGTGGTCCAGGCACCAGGAACTTGCATGTACGGTGTCGATGCCTGTTGCGGGAAATATTGCTGTTGATACATCATCTGGTTTGGTGTAGAGTAGCCCATGACGGATACGTTCGACGGTGTCCCGGGGCCTGTTGGCATGCCCATGACACTGGGAGTACCCATGACACTAGGGGTGCCCATGATGCTAGGAGCACCCATTACGCTTGGTGCCCCCATGCCGCTTGGCGTTCCCATCATGCTTGGAGCATAGGTACTTTGTGCTATGGCAAACTGCTGCTGCTGCAATTGTTGCTGCATCATCATCTGCTGCTGGCGTTGCTGGGCTTCCATGATTTGGCGCTGCTGGTTCTGCAGCATACGCCTGTCAATCTCGACTTGCATGGCGGAGGAATAACTCTGACGATTGATCTTGGAGGCAGCCCTCTCTTTTTCGCGGTTGTCGATAAGCCCTGTCAATCCCGTGGGAGGCTCCTTCTGCAGCTTCTTGGGGGTTTGCGAGAGATCAAGGAGGGGCGTTTTTGTCATTCGAGCCACCTGTTCCTGTTCTCTCGCTGACAGCGTTGTGGGTCGTTGGTCAAGTAGTGTCTCGGCCCCGCAACTCAGCGGGCGACTGGGAGTGCGGACAATCCCTGGAGACTCCTGGACAGGGCGCTGTGCTTGGCTCCAATCTCCAGAGTGGGTGCGACTGAAGGGCGGAGGCGTATGCGACTTGCTCCTCCCATGTCCGTACATCTTAGGTTGCTGGAGGGAGGCACGGTGCATTACCCAATCCTGGGGGTCCAGTTTTTGTTTATCCGACTGATGGGTTGAGGGCATGGCCGGCTGCCAGGGCACTTGTCTTGACTCGTTGACTTGTGGGGAGTTGGATCCACTGTACGCATGAGGCCCACTAGCTCCCAAAATGTATGAAGCCCTTTTTTGCTCGTTTGGAGTTGTCGCAAGGTTTTCTTTGGACCGCGAGGCACCCCCGTCGTGCAGCATCTGTGTCATGGTTCCGCTAGTGCTTGGACGCTTGTCGTTAAAGTCCAAAGCGTAAGTTGGTCCAAAGTCAATGTTGGGCACTTCAGCTGGTGCCTGGGCTGGGTCTAGTATAGATTTGTATCCGTGTGGGTCTTGGTCAGCAGGGCCTTTTACGTTAGGGTCTCCAACGAATGTCAATACGCCACTTCTGGGGCGGTCCTCACGCCTTTGGGGGAGGGCGCGTGCAGGAGGTCGGGATTCCTCTTCAGCAATGCTAGCGTAGTCTGGTGTCGACGTAGAAACAGCATCATCTTCGTAGCGACTGCTCGACATGCTTGGCCGGCGGGCCAAGGTTGCCTGGGCCATGTTGAGGGCATCGAGTGCTTCGGGATCAATTACGTCGTTTTGTAAACTGTCGAGTCTTGAGCTATTGGTCGAGAGGGTGTCATCCTCTTTCGAGGCGAGGGGAGACGGACCTGGCACTGGTTTGCGTGGGATGCTGCCGTTTTCAGGATGCGGGCGGAAAGGAAGCTCTTGGCTTTCAGACTGCTGCGGCAACTCACCATGTTCTGGGACAGGCGGAGCAACCGGCTGGTAAGTAGTTTGGGATTCGACGAACTCTGAGTGTTCAATGTAAGGCGATGCAGGAATGGTAGACAGGCGATTGCCGGAGTTTTGGTTTGTTGGAGGCGGCCTTGAATTGACACCCAGGGTCATGGCTGGTCCTTGGTCACCGTAGTCACCGCTTCGCCTGCTATGAATTGTCTCCTGGCCTCTCCAAGCAGCGACGCCGGGTTGCAAGGGCGCGTGGACGGCATCGGCCATCTGCTGCAGCGTCGCAGAGTCGACGGCTGGGTTCGGCTTGATTGCGGGAATATTGGGTCGGATAGGTGGCTGCTGGTAAGCGGCATGCTCCTGGGTTGGAGGGAGATCGACGTAACCCTGAGGCGGGGCGGCCAAGTCTGTGGGAGGCGATGGCAAGTCGTGCGGCTCCCTTGAGGGGCTTTCATCGTAGTCAGAGCTGTCATATGGTTGCACGGCTCCATTCTGAGGGGTTCCATTCTGGGGAGTCCCGTTGAAGATGCGGTGCTCAGGCGGCGTTGGCGGATTTTCATCCTCGATGGATGCCTGATCAGGCACAAACCTGGGTGGCGTTGTTTGGCCGCGACCGTTGACTTGTTCCGATACGGAGCGTTGATGACGCGGCGTGCCAGAGGGGTCTGCGACAGCCGGTGCAGTTCCCATGCGGCGCGGCGCTTGCACCTCAAAATCCTGATGCGTCCTCCTTGTTGGCGACGACTGACGCGTGGATGGGCTTGAGCGAATTGAGCCATGATCCTCGAAACGTAAGCCGCGAGGCGTGAAGCCGGCTCGGCCCACCGTGTTCCTGCGGCTGGCCCGGTTGCGGATCGAGCCTGCGTCGGAACCTGAGGTCATCATGCGAGTCGATGTCAAGTCTTTGAGCTGTTTTCTCCACTGCCGTTCTGACCATTTGTCGCTACCCTCGGTGTTGATCAAACCCACCACGTCCCACATCTCCAAGTATCCGTAACGGCGGTCCGAGGGCATGGCGAACATCAATCCGCGGGTGTCAAGGACATCGGCAATGAGCTTTTTAGGCCGCCCGTAGAGCGAGAAAGTATCAAAGACCGGGAAAAGAAACTGGAGCATGATTTCGAAGCCTGAAATGGCGGGCCGCGACTCTGGCAGGACAAAGACGAACCCTTCGGTCGTATTCTCCGGAGTTGAGTGTACCGTGATCTTGCCCTCAATCTTGACCAGAGTGGATTGGTCGATGAGGGATTTCGATTGTGGGTAGATGGCATAGCAAGAGTAGGCATCCTTGACTGTGGCAATGGCCTTTGTTTTCTTGGTGACTTTTTTGGTGTCGTAGAATTTGATGTCGCCCTTCAGGACAGGCGGTCGCTCGTAAGCACTGCCCTTCTTTTGCAGCTTCTGCAGCTTGAGCCACTCTTTTTCGTCTGGTGGTGACACGACGCACCAGCAACGGCGCCACGGAGTGCCTGCTCCAAAACGCACGCGGACCCAGTCTTCGTACTTTGCGCACTGTCGGTCTAGCAAGACGCGGATGTTGTTGAGTGATTTGCCCTTTCCTGCAATCAATGCGCCCGTGTATGCCTCGGAAAGCGTAGTATGCTCAAACATGGCCAGGCGGATGCCGGCGGTCCACTGGGTCAGGGCGTGGTACGAGTCGAAATGGAAAAGGTATTTGTTGCTGGCAGCTGTCGACACGCTGAGGATGTTGTCGAGCTTCTTGCCGTCCTTGAGGGTCATGGAGGGGATCTGGCTGGGTTAGTCATGTCATGTGTAGGCGAGAACGGGGCATGTAAATCACCATGTGAATCGCGGCATCGGTGAGGTTGATGAAGGTGGGTATCACCTCACCCTCTCCTCCGGCTCGGTCGAGGGCACTCGCATCCCACAGTGAGAGAATGGTGCCCACGAGCTGGACAAAGTATTCTTGCCACCTCCGATCTGCGGCGGGACGGCCACCTGCATGCTGTCAGTACCACGGGCTCAGCAGCCTTGCAACAGCTGGGCTGACGTACGAGAATCGGTGTCGTGAAACTTGAGAAAGTAGCCTTCCTGGTAGAGCTTATTTGAATGGCTGTTCAGGAACATGAAGATGCGCTGGAGCTCCGGCAGTGTGTCGTGGCTCACTTCCATTACAGGTGGCTGGTATGTCTGGATCATGGACATGGGGCGTACCGAGGCTCGCGAGTCGCTGCGCTCGCGGCCAGCCGTCCGAGACGGTGGGCGCTCGTTGTTGTAGGCTTCGAGTGCGGTGGCGGACTGGGCGAGGCTGGGTGAGGCGGCGGGCTGCCTGGTTGAAGGGGAAGGTGGAGCGGCGGGCGACATGGAGCCTGGAGAGGGCCCAGCCGAGGGAGAGTTTTTGTGCGAGTGGTTGGGTATGCCGCCACCCCATTGTGACATGAAGGAGAGCACTGTAGACGGGCGAACGGGGCGCAACATTAGCTACTGGCGACAGAGGGACAGGTGCAGGTGCAGGAGCAGGAGCAGAGGCGTGGGCGCATGATTTACCTCTCTTTGGACGACCCATGGCAGCGGGGGCGAAGGGGGGGGGGTCAGTCTGAAGCGATGGCCCGGCTGCGGGAGGGCAATGCAGGTGCGTTCAGGGTGCGCGTGGTGTCGCTGGTAGGGAACCAGTCGCGCGAGCCAGCGAGACAGAGCGCACGCAAGGGGTCTGCGCGGCAGCAGCAGAGGCGACGGACAGGGAACGAGCGACGGGGGCAGGGCGAGGGCGCAGAAGGGAGACGGGAGAAGACGAGGACGGGGAGCAGGAGGAGCAGAGGAGTGGTAGATGTAGGTGGTGCGTATACCGGAGCAGCGCGGTCGTCTTAGACTTGGTTAGTTGTGGAGGAATTTCTGGGCGCATGGGCAGGGATCACTCGCTATGACGCGGAAGGGTTCAGCGATCGGCGAAAGAGGGTGCCGTGTGCTGGGCCAGGACCCGGTGGCTCTGCTTGCGTATGGATGCGCCGTGAGCAGCTTTTCAGCGTCTTTCTTTTGCTCGTCTGCAGCGGCGGCGCCTGGCTCGACGCGCCTGCTGCCTCCCACGGGCTCGTCTTGGCGGGCCCCCAAACAGGCCTGTCTCCCAATGCAGGCCGTGGGCCGGCGAGTGTAGTGGCCAGCGCACGCTTATTCATTGGCCTAATGCCGTATTCACGCCCACGGCACGCCCGTGCCAGACTAGACTGGCGTGCAGTGCGCGGCCAGCCAGCCCAGTGTCATGATGATGTTGTGGCAGTGCTGCTTGGCCTACACGCCGTGGATTTGTTTTGCCGTGCTAGCAGCAGCAACGGCCGGCACTGGCGGCGCGCCAAATCTGGGGTATTGTTCCTCACGCCCCCAGCGGCCACACGCTGATCCTGCAGAGCCCCAGAGCCCCGTCTTACCTACAGACGCCCGTTTCCCTCTGCCCACCACACCACCACTGCGCGCACACGCACACGCGCATGCGCTCTGCACTACCCAGCCGCAAATCACCACGGCCAGCAGCCCCGCCGCGCCCCGGATGCCCGCCGCCAACCTCCGGCTCCGCGCCGCCGTCTGCCAACTCGCACGGCAAGCGTGCATGTCTTCACGTCATCCAGCAAGCCGCTGGCTTGGCCCAAGATCCGGCTCGCAAAGGCGCCGCTATGCAGCCTGACCAACGCCAACCCACGTGACCTGTCACGGCCGCTAGCGACCCACGCCTTCGGTACGTGGAACCTTCGGACACACGCGTTGGGGCTCCACTTTGAAACAACGCGTCCCATGGCCAGCAGCCGACCTCACTCTGCTCGTGAGCTATCGCTTGTGTCGCCCGCTAGGTTGCGCCTTGTTTCCATGCCATCATCTGTGTCGCCCGCCTTGCCACTGCGCACTACCCCGACTGACTAGTCTCTTCTCCAACGCGCGCCCGTCTTCGGCCCCAAGTTCCTCCCGCCCTGCCCTGCGCCCTTACTCACTCCCCAAACCCCCACCATGGCGCGCAAACGCAAAGCGACCGATGATCCTCCCTCCCACTCCGACAACTCTACTGACCCCGTCGCCAAAAAGTCAAAGGTCGATTGGTCCACGATAGAACATTTCCACGGCTTCACCGTCACGGCCGCAACCGCAAAAGCACACAAGAAGCTCCGTGATCCTGCTGACAGCAACCGCAAGACGGCCACCACAGGCAAACCCCCAAAGTACCCCGGCCAAGATGCGCCCCTCGGCGCAAACGTCGTACAGTCCAACCCTTTCCCCCAGACAGAGCTCAGCGAAGTCCATGTCAAGATTTCGCCCGTGCTACACTGGGAAAGCACCAGCCGCTACCGGAAATTCACCATAAACAGCGAGGAGTTCCAAGTGGGCCAGACCGTCTTCGTCAAGAACAGCGAAGAGTCTGACGACAAGAATCCACCCAACGCAGTCGAGGGTTGGCTGGCCAAAATCCTCGAGATCCGCGCCGGCGACTCTTCCCATGTCTTCCTAAGAGTCTTCTGGGTATATCGCCCAGAGGACCTGCCAGGTGGCCGGCAACCACACCACGGCAGCACCGAGGTCATCGTCAGCAACCACATGGACATCATCGAAGCTGTGACTGTCCAATCCCTCGCAGACACAGTCCATTGGAACGACGACCCGGACACCCTCCCACTGCCAGCAGACCAACTATACTTCAGGCAGAGCTACGACATCACCAAAAGACTTCACCCCTTCAGCGTAAGAATTCCACGCTCCACCTGCATTGGTAATTACTCATCAGTCTACAGGCGCTCAAAAAGTACTGCATCGACAAGCAACCCATCAACCCGGATGAGCTGCTGGTCCAGTGTTCACACTGCTCAGAGTGGCTCCATGCGCGTTGCCTCGAACAGGAAGCCCTTCGGAACGTGTCGGATGCACATCAGGACACATCTCCGCCATTGAAAAAGAACAACAAGCGTGCAAAAGCAAATGGTACCAGCGCGGGTCCAGGACCACGTTTTGCCGCGAAGCTCAGTGCCCCCGACACGGGTAAAGTGTGCCTCACCATCACCGACAACCGCCTATCTGAAGACAAGACGCCGCAATGGGACGTCGACGTATCATGTCTGATGTGCGGCAAGGTCATCGAAAGGGCCGATGATTCCCTATCACCCACAGACCCCAAGTCCTTATCTGGTGTCGCCGAAGAAAACGAACGTGAAAATGTCACCGTCACAATCAACACCAAGGACACTCTTTCAAGTGAGGCAGCTGCAGCAGTGAACAAGCTTGAGCCTGCACCAATAGCCCCAGCTGGGACAAACGGTGAGGCCGTAACAACATGCTCTCCCGTCTAACCACTAAATTTTATTCTTCTCAGCGCCAAGAAAGAGGGGTCCTCCACCCGCATCTACTAAGAAAGGGAACCGGGCGTCTGTAAGCCTAGCCCAGAAGGCTAATATACTTCCCGTAAAACATTCCGCAATGTTAAATACAACCGACAAGGGTTACGTTGCTCCACTTACACAACCATCACCAACAACGAGTCCTGTCACTACACTAGCGCCATCAACCATAACACCACCTGTATCTGATAGCACAAAAGCAACAAACACCCCCCAACCCGCCCCCGTTCACGAATCCCTGTTACATTCTGGTGTACTTTCTGTTAAGCGACTGCTTTGGAGACAATAAATACCCTGGGAGGATCTCTGTGTTTTGGTTTCTCATCCGACTTCTTCGCCCTTGGATGTACAATCTCCTTGCAACCGCCCAACGACTTGTTCCTCTTGTGTCTTCGTTTTCCAACCCTGCCTGGCTGGCGCATTAGAGGGACCAAGATCAAGCAAGAGTACCTTATGCCTCGGCATAATTCAATACAAACCCCCGTTTTTATTTTGTGCAGACACATCGCTGATACCCACCGTCTCTCCCTGCCTTCATTACCGTCTTCACTCACAAGAATATGATACAGCATATTTATAGCCGATGCACTATCCCAATTAATTAATTCTTTTCATTGCTTTCATTTCATTTCAATCTCCACTGTCCTCCCTATCATCTACAACCACCCACTAGCCCGCCTACTTAAACCCTCTCTCATCCATTTTCGAAAAGAAGTAGAAGTAGAAAAAAAAAGGCCCCGTGGAAAAAGAAGAGGGTATATCCGCCTAATATCCCGACTAACGACGAGTAAGAAAAAAAACCACCCTCCATATGGCAAACACACATATGCATGGAATCCTTTCTGCTAGTGAAGAGAAGAGAAAAAAAAAGACAATGTAGTATAAAACGCCATCGCTGAATGCTGTGTTAGTTTCCCATGTCCCTTCCCCCCCCTTTGTTTTCCCTGGGTTGAATCATTTCCCTCTCCCATTTGCAGTGTTCGACGTTTTTCCGTTCCCGTTTCTTCTTCCCATGAGTGAGGTGGTGACCTCAGGTGATAGAAGAAAAGAGACAGGAAATAAAGGGTACTCTATAACCATGATAACACCATAAAATGCATGTGTCTTTCAACG
>PELC01000076.1:0-156709 GCA_005212705.1 Curvularia lunata | reverse complement strand
TTTTATAACCCCCCCCCCCCCCCTCCCCCCTTCCCCATGCATGCTGTCTACAAAGCATCAGGCAGACATTGTAAACAAGTTTTCCATGGAGATCCACTGCACAGACCAATAATCCTCGAGCCTCCATGATGACTAGAAAGCGTGGGCGATAGATATTATATTGCATAATTACTACTCTCTTTCACGACCTCTTCATCTCCTCCACCTCCTCCACCTCCCCCATCTCTCCCCTAAGCGCCGCCTCGCTCTTTTCCTCGACCATGACCCCGCCATCACTACTGCCCTGACTCGTGCGACTCCGACTGCGACTCGCCGCCCTCGCCGGCGGACTCAAACTACGCAGCCTCTCTACGGGAACTCTACTCTGCAGCCGACTCGCCGTCGTCGGGTCCAGCTCGGCCACGGCAACAGGCGTGGCGATACTCAAGAGCTCGCCTATGGCGCCTAGATTCTTGTCGAGCGGGTATACGGACGCTGCGTCGAGGGAGGGTTGGCTGGCGTGGGCGTTGTTATGATTGCTATTGTCGGGCGGGTTGGCGATACTCTGTGGGAGAGGCATGACAGCTAGTTCGCCCAGCCAGCGGCGCGCAAGCCAGCGCTTTGTGCGTGACCAGGTGCCGAATTCCTCTGTTGCCGGATCGTAATCTCTGCCCAGTTTCATTTTGTCTTTGCCGAACCAGTGCGTGATGAGGCGCCATTTGATATTGCCCCACCAGCCCACGGGCACTACGCCGTCGCGCGGACCGCGTCGAGTCCAAAGGGAGGAGTGATCGGTGGCGAATTCGTGGTAGAGAGCTTCATAGACGCCTCTGCGCATAGGGTTCTGGCGCTGGCTCGCGAGACTGTGCTTGACACCGTACCAGAGGATGAGGACGACGGCGAGGACAGGGAAGGAGACGATGAACCACCATTTTATGTCGGGGTTGGATTCGAAGGTGGAGACGTTCATGCCAAAGAGACCGACGGTGAATGTCAAGGGGAGAAAGCTTTGGCAAAAGTAAGTACATAGAACTGGCGATGCCGTTGGTAAATGAGACTTACATAAATGTGATCCAGCTCAAGCGCCACATGCTCAGTCCTAGTTGGAGCGAGTGGCGAGCATCTCTAATCCCAACACTCTTATACATGAGATCTGATAGGGACGAGGTGGGTAGTATGACATCTCTCTCCCATTGTCCAGTCAGCTTCTCGATCTCATCCGGCATCGAACCTAACCATGGCTGGCTCGATGATTCTTTGGGATTGCTGCCGGACAGGTCGTGCAGATAGCTGACCATTTCTTTGACGACGTCGAGATGGATGTATACCAGACGCTCTATTTTGAGCCACTGCGCACTGTTCTTCCAGAGCTCAGGGGCGCGGGATTCGTCGGCGGGATTCTCATAGACTGAGATGTTGTCAGTAAGGTGATCAATGTATGGCAGGCCCTTGAGGACTGCTTCTGAGAGATGAACTCACTCTTGTCTTCCAAAATCCCCACGTGTGTTTCACACAGCCCCATGAATTTCTGCCAGTTGTATGCTAACGCCTTGAAGATATCCTGAAGTACAAAATCCATGCACTCTGCCGTCAACGTCTCCTCATTATCTGCGGGCAGATAGAACGACAAACGTCTCCATCTCGACTCAATCTCCTGTCTTGCCCCAATCAAGGTGTCCTTGACAGAGCCAGTAATCGAGTTCTCAAAAATGATGATTGTGTTTCCATTGTCCAAGGATCGTAGCTTCGGAATATACTTATCCGGGTGCTCGTTGGCATCAACATTTCCATAACTCTTTTTCAACCGCATGTACTCATCCCATGCCTCTGTATCGTATGGATTCGGTATGTCAGGGTCAACTGCCTGTCCCGGCGTGCCGTCGCTCCATTGCACATAGACACTCAAGCGTTGTACATAGACGTCATATCCGTACCTTGGCTGATCCTCCTCATCGTAGTGATTGAGCTCCATCATGGACTTGTGACTGTCATGGTAAGGGAAGCGTGTATACCTGTCATACGGTTTGAGATAATCAGCACCAAACGCTGCTCGTGAGATGCCTCGCCAGGGGTCACGTGAGGTACGAAAAGTCCTGCCATTTAGCACAGGCTTTCCGCCACGCTGTTGGGGCCTTTCATAGCGCGCCCATCGCCCAAAGCTGGTACCGACAAGTTCGTCGTTGGCATCGATGTTGAACTTGCGGAGGAGGAAGCGCGTCGCCCAACTGGCATTTTGAACATGAATAACACGTAGAGCTGCCTGGCCGGCAAGATCCTCTTTGCGGTAAAATCGGCGCAGGCTATCGATGTCGCAGAACTCTTGAGCCACAATTTTTCTTCGGCCGGCCGAATGCTCTTTGGCGACATAATCTATGAGCAGCACACGACCTTGTTGCCAGCTGTCCTTGGTCCATGGTTGGCGCCACTCGAGGTTGGGACTGTGCTTGCGGCGGTGGCCAAAGGTTCCTCTTCGATATCCTTGTGGCCGTGTTTGGGGATCTCCGGTGTTGATGTGTTGGCTTGTAGATGTCGTGTAAGCTTGAGGCGCTGTTTGAAGGTTAGCATGCAATTCGCCGCTTTCCCCAAACGTCTGGGGTGAGCACTACTCAGTGTGTTCACGACCGAATATAGCCTGCGGCCGAGCTGATGTAACGCTACCAGCCTCTCCCTTCTCTTCTCTCTCTAAGATGACTTACTATCCATATCATCAGGACTTGATGTCGCTGTTTGATCCGTCGCTGTATCCTCTACAGTTATAGGCGGGGGCGGGGAAGGCAGCCCCGAGCCCGAGGTCCTCAGATTAGACATACTGAACCAGAAGCATTCCTGTAGGCCAGAATTTGTGGCGCCTTGGCTGGCTTCAGCCTCATTCAAGGATCGCGAACGAAAAGTGGAAGGTACGACAAGGATCCCGTGCGACGGGAGAACAGCATCAAACGTGATACAAGGCGAGCCTTAGGACTGAAGGGTGCGATTCATATATCATGAAGAAGGAGAGGAGTGGCTGATCGTCATCATGTGCGCGCCTGACCGCGTTATGGTGTGTGGATGCTGTGGCCATAGCACCATCGTAGTGGTAAGGCTGACCACCTGCAGTCTCGACTCCACAGATGGCTGGGATCGCGTCGCGTGTGAGCCTCGCCGGCCCCCCACTAGGCACCCAAGTTCGTATGAGGCTCGCTCAAACGATGACTCTGAAGCCATCAAACGACGTCACGTCTTACTTCCTACGAACACTATTACATGCACGCTTATAGTGGAATTTGTACTGATCAAGTGCTAATTATATAATATTGAATATCAGCCAATGGCATGTGCTTGTGGTCTGTACGTGTAGTTGTAATACCAAACGCCTTGCTGTGAACTGCCATTACCGTGCTGGATACTGAACGCTCCAAAAACAATGATATCTTTCCCACGCGTGAGCTATTAGATCTAGCGAGTAGAAGGCGCTGATGCAGTGGTGGCCACAAAGGGCCAAATGAATGTATAAAACAATAGGTAGATAATACGGGAGTCATGACATCGTGTCGGGTTGATGCAGCGCTGGTGGTGCGCAGAACGGGTATTAGCAAGAGAAAACGCTGAACAAAATAGTCTGCAACCGAGACTTTACCTCCCTCAAACGCGAAGGAGAAAAACAAATGCATGAGAAGACAATCACAAAATGTGCGATCATTTACACTGGCGACTGCGCCTATGGATCTCTTCGTCGCTAAGCGCAGCCAGCCAAAGACATTTGCTGAGAATATGGGGTTCGACCTTGAAGGTGTACTTGGAGCTTGCCTCAAGGAGACGGAGAAGGTTCTTGACAATGGTGGCAGCCGTGTGGTGACGGTCGAAGTTGACGAGGCGTTCGCCGTCAACTGGGGGTGCATCGATGAATGCAGGCTTTTGTGCGTTGTAAATGAGGTCCCGGGTGTAAACGCCTGTTGGTTGGTTAGTCTTGGTTGGATCGATGCCGTCGTTTTACTCACCAATGAATGGGATGCAACCGTCGTCGACGGAGGCTGTTTCCATCTCGAGACGCAGGTTATGGAAATTCTTCATCGGCTGAACTAGATCCTCCAGCTCTGTCATAACCAGCATCTCGGCCGCAGGAACCAGCGCCCACGTCTTTTTGAGGCTCGAAATATCGTTGGATATCAGGGCGATCGCGATTTGGTACATGGTGGCGTAATTACGGTACCGTCGCGCAAAGTTTGCAATATGAATAAACTTGATGATGCATTGGGCGCGTTCGTGGATATTCTCGGTGAGAAGGCATTCAGATACAACCCACTTGACGACAAGGTTGAAACGGGCGATGACAACGTCAACTCCTCTGGCTTCCTCGGTCCGTAGATATTGCACCCAGTCACGGATCTGTGGGGAGGATTGCTTCCAACGGAGCTCGATGAGTTCTTTCCAGTCAATTTCGTCAAGTGCATCCTTTTCGACAATGGTGAACTGCTGAGCGAGAATATCTGAATCGTATGCAAAAATAAAAGGCAGGTGTGCGGTTGTTTCTGGACCAGGACGGAGGTTCTGGGGCTCGTCCGGAGAACTAGCTGGGCGCTCAGGTTGTACAGGCCCTTGTTGGTTAGAGTGTGAGACGGTGGGCGTGAGACCTGGAGTCGGGAGACCTTCATCGAAAACCGTCGAGTTGGGTAAAGAAGTGCGCAGTTGAGGAGCCGTGGGAGGGGGAGTAGGTGGGTGGCGCATGGGATGGGTTGGTAAGTTTTCGGGAACACCTTCAGGGGGTGGGGGTGTTGCTTGATCGTCCAAGAAACTCTTCATGCCATAACTAGCATGGCCTGAATGCATGGCAGCGGCAGAAGCTTCATCACTGAGGTCTTGATCGGCATCCAGTAGAAAAGACTCGCGAACATAGGAATGCGCTGGCAAGGTTTCACCCGCAGGTATCCTCCTCATGCTTTCCGTCTCCTCAACGTATTCCATGGACGAGTTCATCGACGACGATGTACCAGGTGGCTGGTCAGGTTGCGGTGACAAGACGCCAATCTGGAGGGGCGATGGTTTCGCTGAAGATGCCATTGATTCCAGCTCGTGCGCTCCCTGTGAAAGACTCGTCTCACCAAACGGTCGATCGAGAAGAGGTATGGAGGAACAAGAGTCAGTCGATCCGCCAGCCGATTTGGCCGGCGGCACATGACTATTGAAGTTCTCAGCCGACAGCCTGTACATGCCTTGGCCCTCTGTGTCAGGAGGAGCCAATGGACGGTGAAAGACGTCATCGGTTGCAGGGCGGTCCTCATGCTCGGAAGCAATAGGTTGGAAACTCGGCTCAAAATGTTGGATTGCAGGGTGACCGTGACCCAAGTCAACTGTAGTTCTCTGTGAGGGTATACTGGGTGACTTTTTCTCATATCGCCCTTCCAACTTCATCAGCGCCGACTCAACTCCACCTTCGTCGTCAGTGTCGTCAGGCAAGGCAGCAAGTTTTGCTACTTCAGCTTCAAAAGATGGCCTGAGATTGGGTTGAGATGAATGCGTGTCTACCAAGGAGAGTGGCTTTCTTGGAGTTTCCGCACCAGGTGGCCCTTCATTCGTACTAGGGAAGTCTGGCTCCGAATCGATGAAGCGAGCCGAGTGGAGAACCACGGAGTTTGTAATCGAGTGTGTGTGATTGGAAACGGATCCAGTAGAGTAGGGTCGTTGCACTTGTTCGAGGTCATGGACATTGTCTGCAGCACGAAGGTCGCCGCCTGGCCGTCGACGAAGCTGCCGTGTAGGTCCAGCAGCTTCAGCAGCCGGCTGACGATCGAGAAAGAAGGGATCATTGTCAGACGACATGGTTTGAAACGTAGCGACACTGGTAGGGCCTCGCGGCCTGGTAAGCACGCTGTTGTGGGAGGCATGGCGACGAAGCGAGCCAGTACGTGCCAATGAATTCTTGACCGAGCCCCTGCGCCGGAAAGAATGCATCCCCTCTGGGCCGGCTGACATGGATTGCCTTACTCTTGTGTGAGACTGTCTGGTAGGAGTGCGTGACCTGCGGTGGTCTTCTTCAGCAGAGCGAGATTCTACTTGGTCATGAAGATGGGAGTTCTGTATCGAGTTGGCATCATCGGCCAAGGGTGCGTCGTTTGACAGGCTTCGTTGGTGACTGTCCAGCTTTGCCGCTATCTTGTCAAGCTCAGCGGGTAAGGAGCCTGTAGTTGGCAGCGGTGGTGCCCCAGTGTCATCGATGATAACTATTGACTTGCTGCCACTGGTGATGTTACTGTGCACACGAGGATCCAGTTTAGGACGTGGCGGCCGAGTGTCATTTGGAGCCGGGGCACCGCGCCCGTCAAACTCGAATTCGAAGCCATTGAGACTCGGAGCCTCGCCGTCAGGGTTCTCTTGCCCCTCGCTTTCCAGTTGCTCCTGGACCGCTCTCCGAAAGCTTTCCGCGACTGTGGCTGCGAGTATATCCATGCGCATTTGAGGCCTTGGCCGGGCAGTACGTCGCTTCTGCACTCCCCCTGAAACCGAGGTAGATGGGACGGCGCCTGGGTTGGAAGATCGTCCGTAAGGTGCCTGCCGCTGTTGTAGGGATCCGGATAAGTGAGAACCTGCAGTCATTTGCTGTCGAGTACTAAGAGCACGCCGCACACTGCCTAGAATTTTCTTCATGCCTGGTGCGTTGGCTTGTCCTTGTTTTTGGAATTCGGTCAGGTCCAATTCCTCAGACTCGGTGACATGGTGAGACGAAGTGGATCGTAGGCTTTTGACTTGGAAGTACGGCGAGCCTGGCTGAATCAGGCCGCCGCGCACCAAGGTTCCAGGCATGTTGGCTACAGCAGAGATGGTGTAATCAACTGCTGCGTTCTTGGGTATGGATAGGGGGGCTCTACTGTCTCGGAGGGCATCCGAAAAACTGCCACTGCGCTTGTGGGCGCGATCCGGACGTTGGTTGTTCTTCAAAGACGTCGGTTGCTGTGGGCTGGCTGCCAGACGGGCTGTGCCGCTTGGAGTTGGCTGGGTGGCCGGCACAGGGTGCGGATACAAAGGCAGCTCGACACTCTGCTCCTGCTTGTTGGTTCCTCGCTTGGGAATCGAGCAGGATAAGACGTGTATACTCCGGTCACTCGAGGGAGATATTGGTACCTGAGGAGTCTCATGTTCCTGCGATGGTAAGAAGGGGGTGCTCATGGAGTTCTGGGGTGTATGTCGAGATCTCTGCGCCCAGTCCATGTGCCGACTGGCAAAGTGATCGCTTGGGTTCGATCCAACAGTCTCTTTGGTATCCCGGACATTGGCTCGTGGGGGTGTGCTGGGCATTTGCTGGATGGGAGAGGGCTCTTCAAGGGATACTTGCGAACCTTCGTCTACGCCACCTGGAAGCAACGGACCGTCTGCGTAATTGCGGTCAACGGGGTCGCCAGTCTCCCAGTATAGCGCGCACGTTCGTCTCCAGCACTTCTTCAGCTCGCCCACAATGTTGATGTCTCCTCCGCCTCCGTCGTGGCGAGCACGCAGATCGCTGTACAGGCTATTGACCAGGTCGCAGAAAATGACTCGTAAGCGGTAGAATGGCATAAAGTCGTCCACGAAGTAATTGAGGATCCAATGGCGGAGCGCGACAAACGTGCGCACTCGGACAATGCGACCAAAGTCATCCTGGCGGTCGACGGCCCACCGCAGCCGGGCGATAAGATATGCGACGAGATCGCGGGAGCATAAGAAGGCACGAAACGTGAGGAAGAAGTCAGACAGCAATTCGTAGTCGAGAAAGCTTGGAGAGGTGATGTGGGCGACTAGTCGGGAAGGCGTGGCCGCGAGAATGTCGCCCTCGGCATTGAAGCGCACAACGGCCCTGTCGTCTGGATTGGCAGCCAGCGCATCATACAGACGGGGGCTGATTGGAAAGTGGGAGACGCGGGCAGACGAGGGTCCGGAGAGAGGCAAGGGTGGACGGTCCATGGTGGCGCGGAACCTGTGAGGTACGGGCGAGTAGGCGTCGGAACGCGAACGTGATGACAGGAACGACTGGCGGGCACTGTGCGGCGGGACGAGCAGGGAATTGGCAAAGTCGTCGGCGCCTGAGGTTCCCGTGTAGACTGAGCTGCGCAGGTCGACTGTGCCGCGAGTGCTGAAACGCGGAGTGCCCAAGCGGTAATGCGGAATGGGCACCTGCAACATGGGGAATGAGGAAGTGTCAGCGGTCTTGGGCCGGACATGCCCCGGGCGCTCGATGACGACCTTGAAGGTGCCGGGCTCGTTGGGGAAGGTGGCGGGGGTGTGGTCGTCGGCTATGGAGAACGAGTGGGAGCGAGCATGGGGCGGGCGCCCAGCTGCGTCTGGGGATGCATAGTGGTGGTGGTGGTGGTGATGGCGATGGCGATGGCGGTGCGGGTAGTGGGCGGCGACATGGTCTTCGGTCAGGTCTGGCAGTGGCGGCGAGGGCTCCGACTTGGGCGAGGACGAGCCGTAGAGGCTGCCCTCGAGCTGGTCGCTCAGCGGGCGCAGCGTGTCGCGGGTTGCGCTGTCCGGGGGCGTCTGGGGCGGGAAGACGAAGGCATCTGGCTGGGGGCGGCCGCGCTGGTTGCCCGGGCGGACGACGGGCCTGGAATGGGTCAGTAGGGGCGTTTGGCAGCGATTGTGTGCGATGGCGGCTGTCTCGGTGTACCTTAGGTAGATGACGCCGTTGTGGACATTGGCGACGGTGTAGGAGCGGCCGGCGGCGGTCGAGTTGCTGGTCGTGGTGTCGATGGTGGCATTGCTGATGCCGCGCGCCCTGGTCCTCGTCTTGAGCTGCTCGCGCGAGTCCTTGACCCGTCGCAGGCGTCGCGAGTCGTCTGCGCGGCGCTTGGGGGTGTCTGGCGCGGGCTGGGGCGCGGGCACGGCGTCGCGTTTGGCAGCGTGGGCGGGCGACGAGGGAGCGGGCAGGCCAGTGTTATTCTGAGGCAGGGCGGGGAGGGCCATTGTCCTCCATAGTCGAGATGCGAGGGGACGGCGAGGAGAGGGAGCGCAGCGAGGCGGACAGCGGCCAGACGAGTGAATTTGGCCAGACGGCGTCAGCCATGCGCCGCCATGCGCCCTCGACGGCGGCCATGACAGCAGTTGGCCATGGGCCACCGCGCCGGCTGCAGCTGGGGGGGCTGCCGTTCCTCGGACCACCCGCTGCCCCCGCTGCCCGAACGGCCACAGCAGACGTCGACTACGTGCGTATCGCCCTGTGTCGCTCGCCATGGCGACGACCAGGCACGCCTGCCACGCCCGCCCGCCGCTGCATGCCCACCCCGGGCTCGCCTTGCTTCTGCTCGCGCACTACCGCCAGCGATTGCGTCGGGGCCCAGGCTGCTCGTCGCGTGGACGGGCAGGTTGATCCCAACCCAGCCCCCGCCCGGCTGGGGCCCAACGGCCGTCCGTCCTCAGCAACCACCACGAGATTGCGCGGCACGGGCCCGACATAGTCGGATACGTCTGTACAGGTTGAACAGCAACACAACAACAACAACAACAACAACAACAACAACAACAACAACAATAACACCTCCAGCACCCTCGCCTGCCCGCTGCTGATCACCCTGCGCTCACGTGCGGTCGTGCCCCGCTGATTGGCTGCCCTGTCTAGCGCCAAGCCATCCCTTGCACCTGCCCGCCTTCACCCTCCTCCCTCTGTCCTGCCTCCCTCGCCGCACTCCCCAAGCCGGCTCATTTCCGCAGGCTCCATGTCATCTGCAAGTCTGGCCGCGACGTCACGACGCCTGCCCCGCTGCAGCACTGCCCTCGACGCTGCAAAAACAAAAAACCAAAAAAAAAAAACCGCTGTCGCAATTTCCTACCATCAAACTGCCCCAGTCCGACCTCCACTCGCCTTCTCACTGACTCGGCAGACCTGCGCCTTGCCCTTGTTGCGTCACACCAATACCACAAGGGTCGCACCCTGCACGACATCAACCATGGTAACGCTCGCTCTGAGCATCCACTGTCCACTCACCTCTGGCCATGGCCGCACACGCATACGGCCTACATGCTAGGTGTACACCGTCTCTCCTGCAGCATACGCTCCATGCACCGGCCGCTGATCCCAAATCGCTTCCCTGGCCTCAACACGCCGCCCATGGTGTGTGTACACGCCCTGCTTCTCCCATGCACATGTTGCTGCCGCTCTCAAAGTCACACGGTAAAGACGTCCTCTTACCCACATGGCGCCATAGGTAGCCCAACCATGACTGGCCCGCCTTGGGCATAACCTGCAGCTCCGTATAAGTTCGCGCCAAAATCGCACGGCCCGAATGCGTACGGTGCACCCTACCCGATCAGGCAAACATGATTTTCCTCCGGGCGTCTTGGCTACCGAGCTCGCCCATGTCTGTGAAATGCTGTCATCACGTCCGCCTTGAACATCATATCGCGACACGCGTTCGCATAGCATCGAGACTATAGACTGCTTGGCCATGCTGACCTTTATTGCCTTTGTTCGCCTCTAGAAAGGATACCCCTTCTCCGTGCTTTCGCTCCCCTCGTCAATGATACCCCGCTCCCTTTGCTCGGCGTCCATTCTGTCCAGATAGTCGAGCAGCACTTCCCCGTACCTCTCTTTTCCCTTGTAACGGCTCACATCATCGCCCCAGGACCGGATCGCACTAGCCAGGCGACCAGGCACATACGGCTCCTGCGCCAGACTGGTGATGGGGTGCATATAAGTCCGTATCGTAAACACGACGCCTCCCGACCTAGGCAGTCTGTTCAAGTTAGACATGTGAGGCCATTCGGAGCAAGATGCAAAGAATGCACGAGTGCAGCAAACGGAACAACATGCAAGGAAATGCAGACATACCGTCTCAAGCTCTGCCTCTCGCTCCGGAAATAGTGATGCTCAATCGCCTTGTTCTTCTCCGCCGTAAACCACCCTACTTCTCCCTCTGCCGTCGCATCTTCACTCCCAATGCTCTCGCTCCACGCCAGCCCATCATCCACCTGGATAAAGTAGTTGTTCCGCAGCATGGGACCCGCCGGCTGAATCCTCCGGAAGAAATTCATCATGCCCTTTTCCAGCTTCTCCTTGAATCTGTAAACAGTCCTACGTTAGCAATTCCCATCCCACATATACAGCCCACTGAAACAAGACCCAAAAGAAGGAGTGAACAGAAAAAAGAGCACGTACCCCGGCACATCCCCGCTCGTATGAATCTCACTTAGACCCATCCCAAACTTATCCTGCAGCCTCCAAAAGCCCGGCAGCAAAATCGCCCCCGCAAGAAGATAATACTGCCCATCAGCCCCCTCCATCATAATGGCCAAGTCATCCTGCACCAACCTCGCACAAAGCGCCATCGGATCCTCCCTCTCCCCATTCCTCTCCAGCCGCTGCACATCAAACACCTCTCCCGTCGCCAGATTCCTCAGCCACCCCTCTTGCGTCTTGCCAAACAAGCTCGGATACCGCTCAGGCAGATACCCCGCAAATTCTTCGAGCAACTCGACCGCCGCATCCCACGCTTGCGGCGCCGTCTTGATGCACTTGTCGCCTCGAGCCGCGATCCTAGACGCTTTGAGCGCGTGATACCGCAGATACTCGTTGTCGAGCTCGATCCATTCGTCCCAGTGCATGCTGCGCAGGCCCATGGTGATGTTGTATTTGGGGCCGTACCGGAACGGCCGGTAGGGCAGCGGCTTGGTGTCGGTAAGAGACCAGTTCGGGTAAGGCGAGGCGCGCGGCCGCGTGAAGGGGTGGGCTTGCCATACTATAGCGTTTGGTTAGATGGTCGACCTGATCAGAGGCATGGTAAAATCCATCTTGCTTACCGCCAAATGGTCGCTCTGGCGCTCGGAACGGCGACCGTTTTTCTAGATTCGGAGTGCTGGGTTGCGTGCTGTTGCGTCTTGTTCTTCTTGCACGCACGTGACGGGTGAATGCGATGATGAGCCAGATGCACGTGACGAAGACGAGGCCAATGTAGAGTGCTGCTTTGGGGGGTAGCTTTGCGTCTAGGAGAACGGTGCGCAGCTCGTCCTGCGTCTGGGTGCAGTAGTGGCGAGCGGACTGCGCGGCCAGCCTGGTGCCCTCTTCTAGCCGTGCGACCAGGCTAGACATCTTGGGGGAACTGTGGGAGAAGCAAATGGCAAAAGTCGGTTTGAAAGCAGAAAGCTGGAATCAAAGACGCAGTGTCAGGGCGAGTTGGCACAAATAAAGCAAACACAGAGAGACAGGTCAGACGAATTCACAGCCAAGAAGTCATGCACGACGTGCTGTTCAACTTCCTTTTTGTCATTTGCGGTCGATCTAATGCATGGAGATACACGTCTGCTGAGATAAGACATATCTCAATGTGGGGTTGTCTACTCCAATGTCGTCAGAAGCCGTTTATCTACACCCCCGGGGCGGGGAAACAAATACCTGACTTGGTTAGTGTGGCGGGTTGGCATGCGCGGCAAACAGCCATTTGAGGACTCTTTGTAGCATCGACAGGCTTCCAAACACTCATGATCGTGCACGCGGACGGTCTCAAGGTTCATGCCAAGTTGCCGTGCTCTCTTTCGAGGTAGCTTGTCTCAATGATTCCTTCAGAATATCCAATGGTTCCAGAGCGTCGGGATTTCTCTACATGTCCGTAATTCTTGTTTCGCCCTCTACGCTTTTTTATTTTTTACGTTGCAACAGACAATATTCGCCCCATTTGCGCTGGAACTTGGCGGGAACAAAGGGCAGATCTGGCACCCAGAGTGTGCGGCCGACAAAAGATGTTTGGCTTGCATCCAGGAAGGGAAGGCATTTCAAAGTCTTCCATTGGTCCATATCGGAGATGTAGTCGGGCTCAAGCTTTGTTGGCGGCATTCCAGGAAACCGAGAGTCAACAAGAAAGTCGCAATGCCGGATGTCAACCTGTGTCATGGTTAGTAGGTCAACTGCGGCCCAGGCTCAGCCGCTACTCACGTATTTCCCTGGATCCTCCCGGTTTTCATCGTTCATTCCCATGGGCATCATCCAGGTGCCGGGGAACAATTCTGACCCCATTTCGCCCTCACTGAACTCACCAGGAAGAAGGCCTGAAAATTCGCTCTTGATGAATTTGGCGCGGACTCCTTGGGGTAGATGGAATGACGATGGAAAGCGATACCACTCCTTACCCAAGCAGACCATATCTTCTGGCATGCCTTCCATGCGAGCAAACTTTGGGTCGAACAGCGGCTTGTATACGTTCAGCGGCGCTGAGTAAGCTGTGATGTGTCCTGAACAGGAAATTTATTAGTAACGTATCATTAATCAACAACGACGTCTCAAGAGGGAGACCAAAGCTCGTCTGGAGATGACAAGCAGTGGGAAAGTCGACGAAACATACCAATGGTGCGGAGCATGCCCAAGTCAAACGACAGAAGCAGCGGTATGCAGACAATCGCAAGCTTCAGCATGGGAGGAATACGGCTGACTAGGTGTCGTGGGTCCGTGGAGCCAAAGTTGGCCAAGCAGATGTGCAACGAAAGCGCAGCATTCCAAGCCAGAGCTGGATATGCTGGGTACATGAATCGTTCTTCTTTGTGGGGCTGGACCGTGAATATCGCCAGCCACAGATAGAACGGGCTGACGAAAACCAGCGATCTCCTCAGTTTGTGCTGGGAGACGGCTTTGTCGAGTACAAGGTACTGGATAAGAAGCAGCGGCAGGGCAGCCAGAGCAAGGAAGAACCAGATGTTGAAGTTCAACGCCAGGTTGCGTACGTAGAAATGCCATGGCTCCACTCCGTAGATATCGGGCCCCTTGCTGCCACCGCTGAAGACGTTGTACAGCACAATGTTCAACGGTACGCACACTGGTTCTCTGTAGAAAAACGAATCGATACCTGCTTGTACAAGGAGAATGGCTAGGGCACTCACTCCGCCTTGCAGGATCAAACGTCGCAAACTTTGTAGGACCGTGCCTGTGACGAGGCCTACGATGGCATCTTCGAGGATGAATGGCAAGGCAAGGGCGCCAGCAAAGGGCCACCCAAGCGCACTGCCAACGGCAAACCATGTAATTCCTTGAGCGGTTCTCACAGAGCCGCCATACCAATCCATAAACGACGCGAAGCCCAACATAGCAAAGTACATGGCAAAACTAGATGGGAGATATGCAGGAGCAGCGTGGTACATGCCCGGGCTGATGACCATGATGATCATGAAGAAGATGGCTATGCGTTCTTGTAATGTTTTGCGAATAGCCGAGTACATGCGAGCCTGGCACAAAGCACAGAACAGGGCCAGGACAACTCGCAGAAAGTAGAATTCAATCACCTTGGATTCATGCAGACCAAGCAGTTGAAGAGGCCGCATTCCAGCCCAGATGATGAGCGAATGGATGCTGGTATACGTCCAGCTCCGGATGGCATACTCAGGAGAGTACTCCCAGGTCTGGAGACCGTAGCCATGGTTGAGGTAGTGGCTGGGTTCCCAGTAGTTGAAGACTTCGTCACAGTCTTGAATAGGCGAGAATGCAGCAGCGACAAGATTGGCCACGGAGAAGACGGCGAAAGCACCAAACGCCGTGAGTGAAGGCGGTCCTGAGGCCGGGCCGCTGAGTACGTGTCAGCATGCAAAAGGGCGTCTCTCCTGAGGACCTGGACCTACCTGGCCGCGCGAGGAGCGGCCTTGGGGCGTGGGGTAGACATGGCGGTGTATCAATGGCAACGATTACCCCCGTCGTCTCTGTCAATGGGCAGATGTCGAGGAGGGTGCATGAACGCGATCGCCCGTTCCGCTTTCGCCCGCGTCCGTAGGGCTGAGCTCGCGCCCGTCCGCCAAGCATGCTAGCGCGTGTCGAAAAAGGCGACGTTCTCCCTGGACTCGTCTCCTGTCCCAGAACAATCACCGCACGCAATTAAAGCAAACGGGTGCAGACAACGCAGTTGATATTCCGCAGCGATTACGCGCGCTTCAGAGAAGACTGCAGAGAGAACGAGACACGAACATGTCCGACTCTCTGGAACCGCCAGCCAAAAGGGCGCGGTTGGAGGCGGACGCTCCCACACAGTATGGCACTTCAGCACCATCTGCTTCTGCGCTGGACGCGCCTGGCTCGCCTGTCGATGACATGGACGACGATTTCTACGACAACACGCCAGTCAAACCCTCTGCGCTGCCGGCCGCTGTGGACGGGACGACGACGTCGTCGTCGTTTGCAGCGGCGGCACCCGCGCCAGCCCTCCACCTTCCAGGACTCGGCTCTGCGAGCGAGACGGCGGTTGCGCAGCCGCAACACGATGATGGCGCCGCAGCCCAAGATGAGGCACCTGAAGACGGCGAGTTTTCGGATGGCGAGGCCTTCTACGATGATGGCATCGCGAACGCGCAGGCTGGCATCCCAGTCGAGCCGCCTGCAGCCAATCAAGCGCAGGCCCAACATGAGGCTCCACAGCACGGCAACCCGTCGCCTGCTGAGCTGCCTGTCGTCAACTCGACGTCTACCCAAGATGCTTCTGCCGCTACTGCTGACACGCCTGCCGCTGACACCGACGGCGAGCTCGACGCAGCGCTTACTGCCGCCATAGATCAACAAAACGAGGCTGACGGTGCTTCTCCCAATCATGGCTCTCCCTCAGGCGCTGCATTCGATAGCAAGGCCGAGTTTCTACGTGCGGCCGAGGCAAACAGGGGCGATGCCAACGCCGAATGGCAGCTAGACTCGGATGCTTCAGACTCGGACTCGGACTCTTCCTCAGACTCCAGCTCTGATGACAGCTCAGACGAGGGTGAGCTTCTTGACCCCGAGGAGCAAGTGCGCCTCCTCATGGCTGAGGTTGCAGACGATGCAGGCGCCTCAGGCCCTGTCAAAGTCAAGACACTCAATGAAATGGACGAAAAGTACGAGAAGCCCGATATCACCGTCACCGAGAACACCAAGATCACAGAGCTCGGCAAAGTTGAGTCCATTGTTGGCAATCTAGTCGTTGTGAAGGCCAAGATGTCTGGAGACGAGCAGGTGCTTGAGTCTGGCTCTGCGCTCTGTCTGCAGGACCGCACTGTTGTCGGCAAGGTGTCGGAGCAGATTGGCCGTGTTGAGGAGCCTCGCTACTCATTTGGCTTTAACGATGCAGCTGAACTTGCGACTCTAGGAATCGAGAAGGATACACCTATCTACTATGTCGACGAGCACTCGACCTTCACCGAGACGGAGCCCATCCGACGACAGAAGCATACCGATGCATCGAACCTTCATGACGAAGAGACCAACGAAGTCGAGTTTTCAGACGACGAGAAAGAGGCCGAATACAAGCGCGAGCAAAAAGCCAAGAAACGCGCCAGGGCAGACAGCAACGAAGAGCCAGCACCTGTCAACATACCTACTGGTCCGAGACTACACGTCGATGCTCCGGCCCCCCCTATCTACCGACCCATGGAGTATCAAGGCGGTGGACTCAAATACAGCGACGACGAAGACGAAGATCTGGGCATGTACAAGCCGCTTGCTCGACCCGACCATTTTGAGCAGATTGTTGGCCAAGGCGCGCCGCTTGAAGACCGCAGCCATGTGCGACGCGGCATGGGCCGCGCGAGGGGTCCATGGGGCGACCGAGGCCGCGGCTTCCGTGGGCGAGGAGGCGGTGGTGGACGCGGTGATTTTGGTGGTGGGCGTGCTGACAGAGGAGGATATGGTGGTGGTGGTGGCGGGGGCGGGGGCAATGGCGGACGCGGTGATTTCGGAGGAGGTCGTGATCGTGGAGCACAACAGGGCAATCGCGGGGCCCAGGGCAACAATCAAGGCAACAAAGGGGGCAACGAGAAGGGTGGACGCGCGGGTAAAAACCAGCCTGACCGTGGCAGGCAACAGGAGCAGTTTGCCCAGAACAACCAGCAGAGGTACCAGGACAACCGGTCTGCTACTTCCGCATCTCCGGCGCGCCAGCAGCAAGATCGCAATCAGCAGTACCCCCAGCAACAACCTTCGCAGCAATCACCATCAGGAGGCGGTGGGAAGAACAAGAACCGCAAACAGCGGCAACGCGAGAAGAGGGAACGAGAACGCCAGCAACAGCAGCAACAACAGCAGCAGCAGCAGCAACAGCAACAACAACAACAACAACAACAACAGTCTCAGAAGCAGCAGAATGCTTCCCCAGCACCTTCTGGACCCTCAAATCCCAGCGCCTACGCAAACAATGGGAGCGCAGGTTGGCCGGTGCCGTTTTCGACTCCAGCACAACCAGCGATTCCATATGCTTCAGCGCCGCCGCCTCCACCGCCGGCCGTGGCTGCATCGTATGCTCCTCAGCCGTCTTACAGTCCGCAACCGCAAGCAGCAGGGCAGGCCCAGCCGCAGCAGAACCAGGCGGCGAATTGGGCAGCGTGGGCACAATGGTTCCAGGTTGTGGGGGCAATGAGTGGCCAGCAACCACCGCCGCCCCAGATGGCCGCACAGGCCCCTGCACCGCCACCGGTACAGCCACCAGCACCAGGGCAGTACTCGTATCCATATCAGGCGTATGGACAGAACGCAGCGCCAGCAGCGAATCCTCCACAGCCGGGCAACGTGCAGGCGAGCGCGCAATCGCTGCAGGACATACTACGGGCTCTGCAGGGCGGAGGGGCGCCGCAATAGGCTCGGTAGCGAGCTGGCAGAGGAAACACGAGTGTGAGGGCGGATTCAGTAATTTGGGCCATGGGATCGATGGAGTCATTACCTGGTCGTGGGCAAGAAGCATTTATTTGTTTTTTTCTTTCTAATTGGGAAGGCGTCTTGTAGAATGGATACATTTTAGCACGCACACGTGGGGAGGCATGGCGTGGGATGGCGCTGCATGTGTGAGCTGGTGTGATGTCAGCCGAGGGCAGGGCAACCAAGGATACGTGTACAAGCGTTGGGACGTGTTGATGGGAGCCCTGGGATGTCAGCGGGAAGAAGGGTTGCAGAGGAAGACGAGGAGCTAGAGGATTAATGAGTGCCCCATTGCCGGGCTGGATGCTTGAGCCGCTGTGCACGTGACGGACGGGTGTGATGAGTCAGAGGCGCAGCGGATTACGTGAGAATGGAAGGAGAGCGACGAGACGTTGGGGAGAGGAGAGGAGAGGAGAGGAGAGGATGGGCAGCCAGCAGGAGTGGTGGGGGCGTGGTGAAACGATTGGGAGCGGTGCCGAGGGCATGGTGCTGGGGAGCGTTGGGCAGACGCCAGACGTCGGAGAGCAGGCGAGAGGGAGTGGTCGCGAGCATGGCCATGCACCCGTCTGCAGTGCGGCGGAGGTATGGCTTGTCCAGGCCAACGCCTGTGGCCGTGAGATGGGATGGACGAGCGGACGTGGCGGCGAAAAGCGGGGAGAGATGGGCGGCGGCGCTACGGTGCCCGGGTGCGCAGTGCAGCGCAGCGCCGCGCGACGGCTAAGACGGTGGTTGTTTAGGCGGCGGGCCTGTGTCAAGACGATACATGCGGTTGCCGGCGACTCGAGCCCTGGCGCTGGTTCGTGTCGCGTCGCCGTCGCAGGCGCAGTCTTGTGCGCGCAGTGTCGACGAGCGGCGGGCCGGTGGCGGTCGAGGGCGCGCAGGTGGTGAGCATGCCGCTCTCCATAGCCTCTGCGCACTACCGAGTGGAGCCGCCCACGCTTGTGGCCATGGCCGCGCCCATGCATGCCCGTGGCCATGCCGAAGGCCCAGTGCGCCGTGCACCCACGACGCTCTCCACTACCACCACCACTACACACCTTGACCTCTCCAGATACACACCTGGCGGCTGCATCCTCCCCAGTCGCTCGCCGCTGCGCCGCCTGCCTGCCTGCCTGCCTGCCCGCCTGCGCCCGCCCTCGCCGTGACCCGCATCGCGACACTCGCCCACACACACACACGCACGCCCGCCGTCCCCTTGCCCTCCCCTCCCGCCCACACACACGCAGCGCACGCACGCACGCACGCACATACACAGACGCACACCTCCTCCCACTCTCCCACGCACATACTGTCCACCACGCCCGCACATCTCCCGCCGCCCAAGCCCCGGCCCAATCCCATTGCCCGCCTCGCCTCTGGCCGTCGTCGCTGTTCGCCCTCATCGCCTCGCCTCGCCTCGCCTCGCCTTGTCTCGCTCTGCCTTGCCGTGCCCTGTCTGCCTCTCCGCCTCCGTCTCCGCCTCTGCTGCTGCTGCTGCTGCCGCTGCTGCTCCTGCCGCCGCCGCCCATGTCCACACCTCCAGCTGCTGTCCCGCCTCGATGAAGCAGCCGTCCTAGGCACCTCTGCGCAAGCAGCCTCCCTCCATCGCCCTCCCCACCCACCGCCGCTGCGCCTGCGCCCGCGCGGGCTTGTCGCGACCCACATCCTCTTCCTGCTGCTGCTGCTGCACATCCCGCCGTGACCATGACGAGGAATGAGACGGTCGGCCGCCATGCTTCGGTAGAGAGCTCGTGGAGCTCGCGCTCCGGCGACACAATCCGCCCCTATGGACGCGCCGGTTCGCTGAGGGGCACTCCCGTCACCGTCAAGACGGACAAGAATCTCAATTCCAGGTACGTCGTCTCTTTCCATCCCATGCACAGACACGATCCATGTCTCGCATCCTCCATCCTAGTCTTACTGCCCCACGCGCATCGCCACTCTGCAGCTCCCACTCTGCTGACACGCCCCTCTGTTTAGTGCTGAGAGGGAAAACGACATCTCCCCCGGCACCGTCCCTCCAGCGCCTCCACCCAAAGACCCCTCGCACCGACCATGGAAGCCTTCCCATAGGGACGGCGCCGCCATGAGCCCTTTTGGAGAACATCGGAAACAGCTGGCTGTGCTAGAGACCTCGGGAGGGCGAGTGCCCTCCATATCGCGAAATCCCCCGACGGCTTCGAGCGCTACCCAAGCTACGCCCTGGTCCTCCACCCCCAACGGCGCCAACAACACCAACAACATGGCCAACGGCGTGTGGAGCAGCTTTTTCAACGATTCCAACGAAGATATTTCGCAGCCCTCACCAGGCTTCCGTCCAGGAACCGGCAGCCGCGAGGACAGCATGGGCTTCCCATTCAAAGATGACCGACGGCCTTCGGTAGCCAGCGCCACCACTGTTAGTAGCACCGGATCCAAGTCGAGTATTGGCAGGGGATTCCACAAAAGACTCCAGAACGTATTTGGCGAGGACTTTCCTGCTGATGGACGCCAGAACTCGGATACCAGCTTGAACATGCCCTACGTGGCCGACTCGCAGCCGCCCCGTGGACAGCGCAATCGTGGCAACTCCCTTAACAACACCATTGGCAGCAACCACCACTCCCGACCAACCTCGCCTACCAGTTCGCGCCCTCGCACACCCCAGGCGTCCTCCGAAGTCACCCCATGGGAGTTTCAAGACGCAAAGGTGAGTCCCAATACGGGCTCTTTTTTTTTCCCAACCTTCACCCTGCCACTCCGTCCCTCTGCTCCCTCCATGTCACCTCGCGCCGATCTCGGCCGTTGCATTGCTAACTTCTAACAGGACATGGCTGGCTTGTCTGAGAATAGCGGGCGTCGTTCGTCTGAGCAACATTCAGCCAAGTCCGGTCGGTCGCATCATAAGCTCCACGTAAGGCTGCCGGGCACCACCAGTCACCGACACAAAGGCAGCAAGGAAGAGAACAAGGGACCGGACGGACGGGCTGACAATACCCAGTCCTACGCTCTGCGGCCTACCACCAGTCGCGAGGATTCCACACAGAGTGCCCGTTCCAACCAGCCCTCGGCGCTCGGCGCAGCCTTCGCCTCCAAGTCGAGTCTTCTAGGCCGTCCATCCAGCCCTACACCGAGCTCATATTCGGATATGACTCGAGATGACAAGCTAGCACAACGGTCACCTAGTACCACCAAGCCGGCCCACGGATTCTTTGCACGTCTGAGGGGCAAGGACAAATCGGATCGGACGGTTCAGGCGGACAACCTCAAGAACCTGACCGCCTCCGGGACTGCTTCAGCCACCTCGTTGAATCCATCCATTGCCTCTGTCCGACCTGCGAAACCGGATCCCTCTCCACAGGTGAATATGGCTAAACGCCAAGCCAGCAACAACGTCGCCGACGATAGGTCAATTCATAGGGAGCATAGGGGTAAGGCCCCTCACCACCGTTTACCTACCTTTAGGAAAGAGAAGCGCGCACCAGCAAATGAACCAACTGGCCGGGATCCCAACGAGAACATTGCCAGCACAGCAGGCAACGATGCCGTCTTCTTCTTGGACAGGAATCTGGATGACATGGAGGGCATTGTCAACCTGCAACAGCAACCCCCGATGACGCCGCCGGTTGGAGAATTGCAAAAGCAGCCAGCCATTCGTGAAGATGTTGCGGTTCCACCAGAGGATGATGGCACTGCTGCTTGGGATGCACCGGACTCTTGGGCTGTGAAGCGTACAAAGGACGAAGTGGAGAAGCCGGCTGACGTTGAGGACGTCCCCACGCCTTCAAAAGAAGAGCACGACAACAAGACGTATTGTTTGCGCATATTCAGGGTTGATTCAACTTTTGCAACACTCTCAGCTACCCTGAATACCACCGTGGCAGAAATTATTCAGATCTTGGGGAAAAAGACCGTGCTGCAGGACGAACTAGACAATTACCATATCGTCATGCGCAAGCATGACACATCGCGGCAGCTCGATAGCAGTGAGCGTCCGCTGCTCATACAGAAGCGACTCCTGGAAATGGCCGGATATACGGATAAAGACCGCCTGGAAGATGTCGGGCGCGAAGACAACAGCTATCTCTGCAGATTCACTTTCCTCCCTGCCAAGATGAGCGGATATTCGAGTCTGGAACGGGATCCTGGCTTCAGTAAGATGCAAAAATTCAGTCACATTGACCTTCAGGGCCGCAATCTGATTACCATTCCCATCACCCTGTACCAGAAGGCGACGGAGATAATATCGCTCAATCTCTCCCGCAACTTATCACTAGACGTTCCCAGAGACTTTATACTTGCTTGCACCAACCTGAGAGAGATCAAGTACACCAGCAACGATGCCAGACGCTTGCCCCCTAGTCTTAGCCTCGCCAGCCGCTTAACAATGCTCGACATCTCGAACAACCGGTTACAGTCGCTCGACCGAGCAGAGCTGCACAAGCTGCAAAGTTTGCAAGGCCTTCGACTTTCAAACAATGGACTGACACGACTACCGCCTTATTTTGGACAATATCGGGCACTTCGCAGTTTGAACCTCAGCTCCAACTCGCTGAATGAATTCCCCGACTTTTTGTGTGAAGTCCGCACCCTGGTCGACCTCGATATCAGCTTCAACTCAATCTCCAGCTTGCCCAAGATAGGGCAGCTGACGTGTTTGGAGAGGCTCTGGGCCACGAACAACAAGCTGACCGGTAGCTTTCCGCCAACACTTAGCAACCTAGTCAATCTTCGGGAGATTGACGTGCGGTTCAATGCGCTTGACAGCATGGACGTCATGTCCCAGCTGCCGAGGTTGGAATACCTCATGATAGGTCACAACTCGATTTCAGCCTTTGAGGGCTATTTCCCAAAGATTCGGGTGCTGCACATGAACCACAACCCTGTGACACGCTTTGGTCTCACACAGCCGACGCCTTCATTGTCCGCACTCAACCTTGCATCGGCAAAACTGGCTCAACTGCCCGACGATCTCTTCTCCAAACTCACAGGTCTCACCAAGTTGATTCTTGACAAGAACCACTTCACATCAATATCGAAAAATATCGGGAAACTGTACAGACTAGAACACTTGAGTATCGCTCGAAATTCCCTAGACGTGCTCCCTGCAGAAATTGGGCGGCTCGTCGAGCTCCGTTATCTGGATGTGCGAGAGAACAATCTCAGTGTACTCCCCCAGGAGCTGTGGTACGCACGTCGGCTGGAAACACTCAATGTGTCCTCAAACGTTCTTGATGCGTTCCCCAAGCCCGGCGCGGCGCCTCCTCAAGTGGCCAATGGTGAGCAGACTCAAACAGATGGGCCGCCTACAGCTACACCGGCCTTGAGAGGTGCCCGAAGTTACGAAGAACTAGGCAAGCTAGAAGATTTCCAAAATCGCCGTCCTAGCCAGGCGTCAGGCGGACTCACCGTTGGCTCGCCTGCTCCATCAAATCGGAAGGGGTCCATGGCCTCGTACAACTCAGCAAGTACGGCGCGCAAGACATCAACAGCTTCTCGTGCACCAACCGAGGGAACCGTGACTCCTGTGTCTCGCAAAGACTCCAGCCTAAGCAGCCGCATGGTGACCACCTTTGCAGGCTCTCTCAGGCACGTGTTCCTGGCTGATAACCGCCTCAACGACGATGTGTTTGACGAGCTGTGCCTGCTACCTGAGCTGCGAATTGTGAATTTGGGATACAATCTCATATACGACATTCCACCCCGCACCATTCGTAGATGGCAACATCTTACTGAGTTGTATCTCTCGGGCAATGACCTTACATCCTTGCCGGCAGAGGACCTCGAAGAAGTCGGCTCACTCAAGGTACTCCACATCAACAACAACAAATTCCAGGTCCTGCCTGCCGAACTCGGCAAGGTTGCGCAATTGGCTGTTCTCGATGTCGCGAGCAATTCGCTCAAGTACAATGTCTCAAATTGGCCGTACGATTGGAATTGGAACTGGAATCATAAGCTACGGTATCTCAATCTGTCTGGTAACAAACGTTTGGAGATCAAGCCCAG
Organism: Curvularia lunata; assembly: GCA_005212705.1. Taxonomy (NCBI): domain Eukaryota; kingdom Fungi; phylum Ascomycota; class Dothideomycetes; order Pleosporales; family Pleosporaceae; genus Curvularia; species Curvularia lunata. The sequence continues at coordinate 133,200 of PELC01000076.1, read as the reverse complement.
CGGATCCTATAGTGGAAGCGGTGCGAGCATGCGTGAAGGGCGTGACCTTACAGACTTTAGCTCGTTGATCAATCTACGAGTGCTTGGTCTGATGGATGTTACCATGATGGTGCCGTCGGTTCCAGAGCAATCAGAAGATCGAAGAGTCCGTACAGCAGGCTCGGCTGTTGGCACAATGGCGTACGGTATGGCAGATTCACTGGGCCGCAACGAACACATCTCCACTATGGACATGGTAGTGCCCCGCTTCCGAAGCCATGACGATGAACAGCTATTGGGACTTTTCGACGCACAACCACTCGCTGGAGGTGGTTCCAAGATTGCAAAATACTTGTACGACAACTTCAAGAACCGATTCGCCGATGAGCTCGAGCGTTTGCGACCACAGGAGACTCCCTCGGATGCTTTGCGACGGACCTACCTTGGCCTCAACAAAGAATTGGCTACTGCCGCCAGCCAAGCGCTCGATAAGAACGCCTTCACATCCCCAAGCCAGCAGCGAGGTTCGGTGCCTGAGCTTAGCGACGACGATCTGACTTCGGGAAGTGTGGCAACCGTACTGTTTTTGAAAGAGATGGAACTTTACATATCCAATGTCGGTGATGCACAGGCACTCCTAATCCGATCGGAAGGAGGACACAAGATTCTGACGCGGAAACACGATCCCGCCGAACCAGGAGAGAGGGCCAGGATACGAGAGGCAGGAGGATTTGTCTCGCGTCAAGGCAAGCTTAACGACGTCCTCGAGGTTTCAAGAGCCTTTGGGTATGTGCAAATGTCGCCGTCAGTCATTGCTTCCCCCCACATTCTCAACCTGACCCTGGGCGACACCGACGAGATGGTCTTGGTTGCTTCTCGGGAGCTTTGGGATTATCTCACTCCAGACTTCGCTGTTGACGTTGCGCGGTCTGAGCGCAATGATTTGATGAGGGCTGCTCAGAAACTGCGTGACCTGGCCATTGCCTTTGGTGCTACGAACAAGATCATGGTCATGTTGCTTGGAGTCAGCGACCTGAAGAGCAAACAGCGTGCCCGATACCGCACACAGAGCATGTCTTTGATTCCTGCTCCCGGTGCCGATCCTGATTGGGGAGCGTCTCGCAGGCGTGGAAAGAAGGGCAATCTTGTTGGTGATTCCAAACTCGCGCGACTCGACAACGAAGTGGATGCGCCGACAGGAGAAGTCAGTTTGGTCTTCACTGATATCAAGAACTCGACAATACTGTGGGAGACATATCCAATCGCCATGCGATCCGCCATCAAGATGCACAACGAGCTTATGCGTCGACAACTGCGTATCATTGGAGGTTACGAAGTCAAGACAGAAGGTGATGCATTTATGGTTGCATTCCGTACTGTAACTTCAGCGCTGCTCTGGTGTTTCACTATCCAAAGCCAGTTGCTCGAGGTTCAGTGGCCTCAGGAGATCTTGAATAGTGTGAATGGACAAGAGGTCGTCGATGCCGATGGTAACGTCATCTTCCGGGGCTTATCAGTGCGCATGGGTATCCATTGGGGTACACCGGTGTGCGAAGTCGATCCTGTCACCAAGCGTATGGACTATTTTGGCCCCATGGTCAATCGTGCCTCGCGTATCTCGTCTGTCGCAGATGGAGGCCAGATCACCGTCTCCTCTGACTTCATTGCCGAGATTCAACGCCTCCTCGAGACGCACATCGAAGGCGACCGCAATAATTCGGCAGGCTCCGAGGAAGCTTATGGCGACGACTTGAACAGCCAGATGATTCGGGCTGAACTGCGCTCCCTCAGCAGTCAAGGTTTTGAGGTCAAAGACCTAGGCGAACGTCGCCTCAAAGGCCTTGAAAACCCCGAGTACATCTACCTCATGTACCCACACTCACTCGCCAGCCGTCTCGCCGTGCAAAGACAGACGGATCCAAAGCCGGCCGATCCAAAGGCCGAAGCTACAGTTGGGCAGAAGATGGCCGGCAGTCAGCTCACCATCGACACAGAAGATGTTTGGGATCTCTGGAACATCAGTCTTCGCCTGGAAATGCTCTGCAGTTCTCTTGAGAGCCCGGGCTGTGTCGAGTTGAAGCCTCCTGAGACTGCACTGTTGGAGAGGATGAAGAGCCGAGGCGGAGAAATCACAGATCGATTCTTGATAAATTTTGTGGAGCACCAGATTTCCAGAATCGAGGTAAGTTTTTCGAGTGTTCCACGATAAAGTGTTGAGATGCTAATGGTATTGATAGTCTTGTGTCAACACGCTCGCCCTACGTCATCGTATGAGGCCATTCGGCTCTGCACCTCTGCTTCAACAGGCTTGCCACATGGGCGACATCTTCGCCGAACTGGAAGCCAAGCTGAAGAGACTCGAGGAGTTTGAACGAGGAGCTATCGAAGGAATGGCGCCCTCATGAGCATCCCGACAGTGAACTTCGTGCACACTTCACCCAGCCACAGCAGCATCCTTGCTCGCCACACAGTCTTACGCAAAAGGGCAACCCATCGACGACGACATACGCACATCATGGCTATGACTAGTTGCACCCTTGCCACTTCTACATCTTCCTTTATCCTAATCGAACAGTCCCATGTTTGTTCTTATTCTGCTCTGTTCGTTTCCTCGGTGTCTCACGAACAGTTTTATGAGCCGGATCCAAGAAGGGAGGGGAGGAAACCTTTGTACCATACCTTTTAGCTCACGTATACGCACGCATACCGCCCTGGAGGCGTGACGGTCATCCCAAGATCCCATAATGACAATGTCATTATCATTATCATTATCATTACCATCGCCATCACTATACTACTATTCAACACTCTGCGCACACGGCGACTCTAGAGCCTCACGGTATCAATCAGGCTCTTTGGCGTTTTTTTTTCTTTCATCATCTTTTCTTGGTCGCTGCCCCTTGAGGGCTTCTTTCTCTGTTTTGGCGAGGCTTATGTTTCTGGTTTTCTTTTCCTCTAGCGATTGGGTTTGCTTTTCTAAAGGCGAATTGTTGTGCTAGCGGTGGCTTGTTTTGTGCGCTATGGAAAAAGCCCCGTTTGTTGCGTGTGCACGCCTCTTTCTCTCTCTCTCTATCTCTCTGGGATTCTTGTTATCGGCTGGGGCTTTTTGTGTGTATAGCGTATGTGTGTGTGTTTGAGACAGAGAGAGAGAATGAGTGAGCGAGTGAGTGAGTGCGTACGTGTGTACCGCGTGTGTATGTGTATGTACTCGTACATTATTGCTCTTCTACTCGTATAAATTCGTATGAAGGAGATGCTACTACTTGGGTGAAATGATTTGGTTGTTCCCATTACGGCTTTTGAGGTATTATGTGGGAGGTAAAATCAAATATATATATATGCTTTGTTCAAATAGATATATATGTCAATGTATATATACTGTCTTACCCTACACGATTCTTCGTATCCAACTCTCGAGAAATGAGAAGAATACACAACAACAACAATAACAAAAAAGGATCCTTGTTTACATCTTTTCCAGCACGCCTCTTAGACTTTTCAACCCGGGACTCACTGCCTCGCGGCTCTGCAGACTCAACGCCGCCGCCCGCTGTGCAAACGCTACAACGTCCTGAACGCGTTTTCCCTGGCTGAGACCATGGGCCAAAGCACCGCAAAAAGTATCGCCAATGCCATTCACACTCACCACCTCCTCGGGCGAGAGTATCTTTTCCACGGGGAACAGTCTCACATACAGTCCTCCGACGCTCGATTGTGCGCTAGGAGCACTATTGCGGGCGAGTACAAACTGGCGCTCAGCCTCTGAGTGCAGTTCGGGCGCATCGGTAGCAAGAAGCTTGGTCATAAGAACGCCTTGGGGCCCGAGTTTGGTCAGTATGGTGGGAAGGAAGGGGAGGAGCTTGATGGCTTGTTGGGGGATGCCTTGGTCGACGACTTCGCTGCCTACGGTGACGGCTAGCGGTACGCGTAGGCCGCCGTTGGGGATACCTAATGCGTCGATGACTGTGAACCATTCAGGGCTGTCAAAGTAGCCGGATTGATGGGCGTGGTTATGCAGAGCGCTGAGTTCGTATGTATTTGGCGTTGTGATGTGTGCTAGCGGAGTAGGGAAAACGGTTGGAGCAGCTTTTTGCGGAAAAATTCGTAGGGATTTGGCGGTAGAGACGGGCTCGAAGATGGTGGTGATGTTCGCCTGGCGGGCAGCTTGGAGCCAGGTGTGCAGCGCCATCGAGGACCAGTTTGCATCTGCGACAAATGCTTTTGGTGCGCAGGTAGCGTCGCTGATCATTGTGTCAGCTAGTTGGCGAATGGTGTCATCGGATATTGTCTCCAGAATTGACATGTCTGCCATAGCCATTGCAAGATCTTTGTTCGTGTTGTTGATGGCAACGTATTGTGCTGTCCTAGAAGGCGCAGGCAGTGTCTCAATACCAGAAACCGACATGCCTTCATCTTGCAGTTGACTCACAGCAGCACGACCACTGAGGTCGTCACCCACGGCACTGTGCAATCGGACGCGTGAACCCAACAGATGGGAGGCTTTGGCAATATTGTGAGCTACGCCTCCGAGTGTTTGGGTTATGACAGCAGGATTTGACGTATGTGGCAACGGATCCGTCTGGTTGGCAGAGGTTGTCAAAGGAGCAAAATCACATGAAAAGTCTACTGCGAGAGCGCCTGCTACAACGATATCGGCAGCTTGCTGGCCTTCAAACTGAGATGAGATACTGGTGGCAGGGGTGGAAGGGGGCTCAGAAGGCGATAGAGATGCATTGCGCAGTCGCTCTTCTGCGGTAGAAGCTGGACTGGACTGAAGAGGTGTCAAGTTAGAGGAAGTACGTCTAGTATACTTACATCAGCGCCAGTCTGCTATTGAGCAAGAACAGTGCCGGCTCACCCTTGGGCTTCTTGCTGCTTTGTTTCTAGAATGGCGAGTTCCCGTGCCACAATGGCTGCTCGCCTGACGTTGGACTCGATAAGTGCCCTGTTGGCAGGGATACTCTTGCCCTTGGTAAGCTCCTTGATCTTTGCTAATACAAAGGGTGTGTTGTCTTTGCCTGAAATGTTTGCGGCATCGGCTTGTCGCAGGGCCTCTTCGATAACCACGTCCATTTCATCCTTGGGTATAGCAAACTCTGTGGGAACAGGGTTGGCAAAGACAAGACCAGACGATATTTGGAGTGTGTGTTGTGCGTCTGATTGGCGTTAGAGAGGCTCGTCAAAACAAAATTTAGCACTCACGTATAATAGCAGCAGCTTCAATCTCATCTGCAATCGTCACAGGACTCTTGACCCCGCTGTCTCTCGACCAGAAGGCAGGAAAGTCTACATTTCCCTTGCGCCCGTCGGCAAACGTGCCTACTCCCACCCCCTCGGTTTCAAGGTATTCGATAGTGCGCGGTATGTCGAGAAAGCTCTTACACCCACTGGAAACTACGGTGACTGGTGTTCTCCCAAGCTCCGTCAGATCGGCGGAGATGTCCATGCTCGACTCTGCGCCGCGGTGGACACCACCAAGGCCGCCTGTGCCGAATACCTTGATTCCGGCCAAGTGGGCCAGCAGCATTGTTCCAGATATGGTTGTACCTCCATTGAAGGACTTGTTGGTGAGTCGCGTACCGCATACATAGCCAAGGTCGCGGCGCGAAAGTTTCAGAGTATTTGCCTGCCCAGCAGAAGAAGCCAGCCTTATGAGCTCCTCTGGATCTAAGCCTACGCGTGCCACACCGTCCAGAATACCTATTGTAGCCGGAATGGCGCCATTGGTTCGGACTACGCTTTCGAGAAGGGATGCGAGAGCCACGTTGTCAGGGTAGGGGAAACCTGAACAGCGGATTAGCTGGATTCACAAATTCCCGTATCTTGAGTCTCTCACCATGGGTATAGATGGTCGTCTCCAGCGCGACGACGGGCTTGTTAGAATTCAATGCCTCCCGGACCTCTTCCGAGACACGAAAGAAGCCATTGTTGGTCAAATGGCGCCTCCCTGATGCTCTGGCGACAGCAGAACAGGTCGCGCTTATGTGCGGTCTTCGGAGCGATTTTGCCAACAGCCTCATGATTGTGTCTGGAGGGGCTTTTGCGGAGGAGCTATGGAGGGGTGGAGCTTTGGCTGCTCACGCACAGACGCGGAGGTGCCAGGAACTCCGAAGAGAACACGACGCAATAGCCGCCGCGTACGCAACCGTCGACCAACACCAACTTGACACATGACTGGATAGCTTGACTGCTATTCACAATGAGGTCCATCTCCCTCACAAGCTGCATAGCAGCTCTAGCAAGCTTCGCAGGCGCCGAATTGAACCTTTCCCAACCATTGCTATCCAAGCAAGTGCTGCCCAGCACATTCACTCCACCCCAAGTCTTCAAGAATGCCAATCTGGTCCGTACCACCAACCTCGACAAGGCTTACGCGCGGGAGACAATCAATGTGATCATCGAAAACATTGATGGAAAAGCGCAGTCGGAATACTATCTCCCTTTCGATTCGAGCGTGCTATCAAAGATCGGTGGGTTCGAAGTCAGGGACAAGAAGGCAGCCGACAAGGACCCCTTCAAGGTCGAGGTGGTAGGCTTTGATGCAGAAAGGTGCGTACAAATGGCGGAACGGGGTATGAAATGGCACCGCGACTAACAGAAATAGCGCCGTTGAATTCTACAAGATCCACCTCCCCGTACCGCTCGCTCCCAAGGCGCAACAGACCCTCAGCATCTCTTATTCGATCCTCTCCTCCCTCAAGCCGGTCCCCGCACAGCTTGGCCAGACAGAGAAGCAGTACCTGCAATATGACTTCAGCGCATACGCACCCTCGGCCTACCTGACCGAGAAGCAGCGCACCAAGGTCAAGTTTCCCAACAGCGACGTGCCAGATTACACTACTCTCCCTGCCGAGCTCAACGACGAGCAAAAGGCCGATCCACAGAAGCAGGGGTCCACTTTCTCATATGGGCTTTACACGAATGTGCCAGCTGGTGCTCAACAGCCCGTAAGCGTACGATATGAATTTACAAAGCCCGTCACGCACTCGACCCGTTTGGAGCGCGATGTCGAGGTCTCGCACTGGGGCGGTAACCTGGCTTTTGAGGAGAGATACTGGCTTGTCAACCAGGGTGCTGGACTGAAGAACCACTTCTCGCGCGTTGAGTGGCAGAGGCAGTCCTATATGAATCAGCCCTCCTTTGCTGTCAAAGGCCTTGTCCTTCCTTTGGCTCCCGGATCCGTTGACCCCTACTTCACCGACGACATTGGCAATGTTTCGACTTCCAGGTTCCGCCCCGGCCAAAAGGAAGCCTTGTTGGAGCTGAAGCCCCGTTATCCCATCTTCGGAGAGTGGAAGTACAGCTTCCGCGTCGGCTGGAACACTGACCTGTCTTCGTACCTGCGCAAGCTCTCTACCGGCGAGACATATGTGCTAAAGGTCCCTTTCCTTGAGGGACCCCGCTCGGTTGAGGGTATCTCCTATGGCCGTGTTGACCTTCGTGTCATTCTCCCCGAGGGCGCCACCAATGTCAAGTTTTCGACTACAGTCCCTATCGTAGCTAACGAGATCACTCTGCACAAGACTTTCATGGATACTCTGGGCCGCACGACGCTTGTATTGACTTCTATCAACCTAGTAGACGAGTTCAGGGGTCGCGACCTGGTTGTCACATACGACTACCCCTGGACTGCTGGTTACAGGAAACCTGCCGTTATTTCGCTGGGTATGTTCGCCATATTTGCTGTTACATGGGTATTGGGCAGCATCGACACGAGCATTGGCAAGAAGAAGACTGCGTAAAGTCTAGATGGAAAGAGGGAGCAGACGTGTACGAGGATGTGCAATGTTATGATATGAAGAGGAAAGAAAAGTCACGGGATCGAGGCAATGGAGTCAGCTTCGAGCGCGGTTCAGCACTGTTGGAAAGGGAGCGAGCATTGCAGTGTTTTTGTCATCATGTAACAAGAATCAATACCGGAGTTCAATTTCATCGATTTAAAGGGTATCACGCGCCAACTTCCATACAAAAAGAAACATACAGCACACGTGCCTAGACCCGTCACACTGACCACTTACACCTACTACTAGTCCCTGATCCGCTCGAACGTGTCAGCTGAAAGCAGAGAGAAAAAGGAGAAAGAGATGTCCCAAGAAAACCCCTGTCCTCCCGCTCTTTCAATCAAAAAGGGTCTGCCCTGCCCTTGATCCGATGAACATGACGACACACAACCCTCACGCCCTCCTCACACCCTAACCTGCCCACCTCCTTCTTAACACACTGCGCTATGCGCTCCGCGATAGCCACACTACGATGTGTGCCTGCGTGACAACACACACTCATACTCACCTCCATGCGCCCAGTGCCGCGTCTCCTCTTCTCCTTGCTCTTCTCCCTGTCCCCAAACCGCAGCAGCTCCTTAACTGCCTTGCGAACAGCCATCCTGGCACCAGGATCTTGCATCACCACTTCTTGGACGGTAGGAGAGATGCCTGAGTAGCGGTCGCACATGGCGGGTGGCGGCGGACGCATGTTGCGTGCGTCGATTGTGTAGAGGTGCGGGATCGGGGGGTAGCGCTGGGGGACTTGGGAGGCGAGGAGTGCAGTGGTGGAAGACTCGTTGCGGATGAGGTCCGCGGCGAAGGTGATGATGTAGATGGTTGGTCGGATGGGCTTAGGGATTGGATACATCGAGGGATACAGCGTTCTTGATGTGTGGTCTTCGCGTCCTTGGAAGGGGGTCATGTGTTGACGTGGCAGAGGGCGCAGTGTTTCTTTTTCTTCCCTTCTGGTCCATTGCCCTTCCATCTCTCTGGCTTCTTTGGTGGTTGTTTTCGTCGTTCGAGTTGTGCTTGGTTGATAGGGAGGCAGGTCGAACCGCACGCGTTTGCTCGCCGTCCCCTTAGAGTTGCGCGTGCGTGGTACGCGACCTTGTTGCGGTGGCCGTACCAGTCTGAAATGCTTCCAAATAACTGTTGGTATGGGTCTGACGGGACTGCTTGATGTGGGAAATGATGCTTCGTAGTAGGGGTTGCGGTCGGTTTCTGGGTAGTAAGGCCTAGACATGTACTTTGTGTAATAGGACTTGGCTGTGAGATGTTGAGGATGGTAAAGAGGATGATGAGACTTTGATTCGGGCGGAGAAGGAGCAGGAATATATCGAGGGATCATCGCTACTGCTTTGTTTTTATGTGTTGTCACAGGTGAAGTCGAGTGCGCTTCCATGTCATGATACATAGCGTGACAGATTATGGTCAATTAGGGTGCATTAATAAAATTTTAAACAAAATCATGTTTGCTTGTTATTGTGAGTTCACTAATTCGATTGATAGTAGCACAGTGTGATCAAGAAATCTCGCGACTGTCCTTTCCAGCAAGATGATAGGTAGTCATCGCTCATGGAGTCACAGTCGCACAAAATGACATGGCCTTACCATATCCCCATAGCGATACGTCTTAGAGACAGTTTCTGTACGACTTGGCTAACTATAGTGAGTAATGGTAAAGCTTTGGGCGCGAACTATGGAAGTGAGCCTACAGGGGGGAGCTTGTGAAGGATACATGGATGGATCGAAAATTTCAGGCAATCGTAAATAAGAAGAATATAATGCCCTGAGAAGGCATGACAGATGATGAGAGGGAAAGAGACAGTCAGATTTCAGGAGCAGAGGGACTAGACGGATGAGAGGGAAAGAGCAACAGCGGTTCAGTGACAAGTGAAGCAAGGGCGAAGTAGCTTAGATGGAGGAAAAAACAAGTAATTAAACAAGAACAGCTGACCATTCCCTCAACTTACCCCTCTGTCTGCCCACAGACATCCAAATCATACAATGCATCTAGTCTCACAACACGCCACTGACGCCGTACAATACTGTTCACCAGGCGAAGGCTTATATATTCACACCTGTCCGTCATATGCATAATGCTGGCGCCAAACACTGTAGCAGCGACTAAGCCAACCATCAAGCACGAGCACATCAACAGGATCTACTTGTTCGAAGAAAGTACTCGACACTACCAAGCCAAAGCAAGTTCAAGGCATAATGGTGTAAACAGCAACGGTTTGATACCATGTAGCTAGCTTCCTTTAGTGTTAAGAGCAACTTAGCCTCCCGCAAGAATACAACTAGGTGTTCTAATTCACTTGACGTTGGACCCAACGAGGATCATATATCCAGTTCACCCACATCGAGTCCTTTCATCAAAACCAGTAAAAAAATACCCGCAACAACCCACCGCTTTGCGTTCGCCAACAGAAAAGGTACTGATTGACACTAGACCAGGCGGACCACAATCAAGCTTCGGTTCCAGAGCGCTGCGGTGGGTCCCCTCTCCAGACGACTGCTGCACGACATTACATGGACCTCAATTGCGCATTCTATTCCAGAGCCACCCTACGTGCTATGCTGGCCGCCTGTCACATCATGGACCAGGTGCATGAGCTGACTCGTAGTCAAGCATGCGCGGCCGTCTATCCACAAGCGTCTATGTCGCTTGCGTTGGGCATCATTCGAGCGAGGAAAATGCGTGTGTATCTTGTTACATCGGCATTCTCCTGTCTTCAGCAAGGCCAGCCAGGGCTTCCTTCGGGGCTAGTCCGTCTTGGTCCGTTGATCCAAAAAGGGAATGTATCAACGTGCATCCGTTTTCTTCCCGTTGAAGGTTCAGGCTGCTTGTAACCGCCAAAATGTTGGGCAGCAAAGTTCTTTATACCGCGTGAAGTGTCTTATCTAGACGAACGCCTCCCGCGCCCCCCTCCCTTTCTCGTGCAGACCGCTTGACATTGAACCTTGGCGGAGGGGGTCGCGTTCAAAACACCTGCCTGCCTCTCCCCCTCCCTTACCCCCGATCAATTTGGAGGTGAGAGCATTTCCCCAGGCCGTGACTGTATTAGTGACCGTGCGTTACTCCGAAAGAGTGGGTACACACTTATCCATGTCCAACTTTGGCCTTTGCATGTGCATCAAACAGAAGTGGGGCCTTTGACATCTGACGCCGACTCCACGACGCACGGCGTAAACGCAAGCTTACATACATACGTACATACAACGTGACAGGCATTATTTTGCTCAGTGCTTCCCGCGACCCCCACGACATACAACGTCTCGTTCTGTGGGGCAAGGCCAGTTGACTTACACGACAATGTTCGATGGCTCGCTCCGGAACTCCGGAATAGGCGGTCTACGTATCGACGATAGGAAAGGGCCGATGATGGTGGCTGTGATGAGGAAAGGGCGAGAACAAACACTTTCTTTTGGTGTCACCGCGTTCATATACTGGACTGGCTAGAACCAAGTCCTATCCGAAACCACGATAGATTGGCGGCACACATAGCATAGCATGGTTTGCGGAGAGACGCGGTTGGTGTGCAACAAGGGTTGCTTGAGCAAGAGAAGAGAGCAAGGGATCTTGGTTGGGGATCACATTTCCCAAACACGTTGCTGACATCTAACGTTGTCGGCCGTGCCGTGATCGGATCGAGGTTCCATTTCCTTGTACAAAGTCAATTGCCTCCGCGTTTGAATGGTTGTAGAGATGTGCCGAACGACAATGACCGTGGTCCCTGACCTCGTCTACATAACGGGCCGAATGTATCATCCTTGTGGAATATCGATCCTATCGGGGCGGTAGTTGCGACAATCGTTACCGGCCCGATTCATTAGGCAAATAGAGACAGACGACATGGGATGCTTTTCGGTTGTGCGTTGGAGTTTTGACACCATCTACCAACCCCCCCCTAACCCATGTCCCGACTAGGGTTAAGTGGGTGAAATAGGGATCATGACGCGAAAAGAAGATTTGGAGTAAGACAAGCATAGAGTCGGAACCGGATGAATGCTTTAAAGAACATGCTCAGAATATTCTTTCTGCTCCAAATCCAATCTCGTACCACATCACCCTGGCTCCGTGAAGCTATCATAGTTTCAACGTCCGAAGTTGCCCAAGCGCCCTTTCCTTAACACCCCCCCTTCTAACTCCAATCATGTGCCAGGGAGTTAGAAGAGCACCAACCACACAGAGACACACGCTCACACAGAACCAGGTATACCCCCCTTCCTTTCCTTTGCCCAACCCCAACAATACCCCAGCTACTTGACGTGACGAGTATGTATGTCGTCGGCAACGTTAGAACCGGACAACCGAGTCACAGAGCTGCATGCAATAAGCGGTCACAGATAAGATATAGTAGAAAGCAATAGGCCCGACCTCTTTGTTTTATTGAGACAGTCTCCAACGCATCTCCATAGAGTATAACGATCCCGAGCCAATGCTTAATCTTAGATGCACTCTACTATACTGTACATGCGCATGTACGGATATCGACATAGATCCTATCCCTCCATCTGACTCTGAGACCTCGTTGCGGGGGGAGTGACGGGGGGCTTAGATCTTGGCCCCATGCCTGTCGTAATCTCGGCTGAAGCTGCTACATTCACAGTGCGTGTTTCGTCTTTTGTGTGTGCGCGTGCGTATGTATGGGTGTGAGTGTGTGTGTGCGGGAAGTGCCTATAGCCGATGCGACACACCTGACTGATCGGTGAGGGGAAAGGGAAAGACTACGAGTAGGCAAGTGAACGCTCGATTGGCGAGGACGGGGAACGCGCGGAAGACTGCAGCATGTGTTTCCGCAGGCTGATTTGCTCGGCTTAGGCCAACGCTTGGGCGTGTTTCTCTCGACGCTATTCGACAAATAACTACGTGATTATGACTGCATACAGAATGTCTAGTGTGATGGGTGTGAGAGGTGTGTTGATGGCTGGGTCTAGACAATTCATTCACTCTACGCCGCGTGCGTATGAGGCGGTCTACCCGAGCATTGGTATATTGGTGGATGCATCAACGGCTAACATGCTTCGCGCCTCACTTTTCCGAATTAAGCTTTCAGACGTTGATATATCCATACACTATGTATATTTTAAACTCTGTCTCTTGGTCGTCGGTGCGCATGGTTTTCCGCCATCCGAGGGATTCCAGGTGTATTGGAGATCGTAGTCGGGGATTCTGTTGGGTTGCCGCAATATATTGTTCCCCCTTTCCCCCCGTGTTGCCGTACAACTGCATGTGCCACGACATGCAATGGCGGGAGCGAACATATCCCGGGACTAGAAAGTGCCGTGATTCAGGACAAGGCCAGGTGGCTGCGAAACTACTTCGTCGTCGCACACACGAAAGCGGATGAGTTAGCGAAAGAAATCCACCCTCGTTCCGAGTAATGCCCATATCCACTTTGTTGCCAAAGAAAGGATATTGATGCGTAACGCGCGCTGGACAATAATACCATGGAGCAAGGTTGAATGCGCAAGTCATCGTTTCCAGCCTAGCGGGCCATCCGTAGCTGTGCCTTTACAGGATTACATGCTAATGATGTTCACAAGCGCGACTGAGTTTCCAGGCTACTGACCAATTATTCAAAGCAGACTGGCCCAAGTCGGCGTCCATTGTCAAAAGGGCCCAGAATTGATCGTCGTTCCGTGTGCTCAGCAGGGGGAGGAAGCTCATGGACATCTGCGGAGAATACTCCGGAATGATTGAATCATAGTGCTCATTCCCGACCACATCCACCAGCGCGTTTGAACGATGCCCAACGTTTGCCGTTCGCTTTTGAAGCTTGCTGCGGTTGGCGCGTGATTGGACCGCAATTCGTATTTATCAGATTGAAGATTGGAAGGAAATCACTTCCGTGATGCACCATGGGCTGTGCTACGCCCGCAAGGGTGGTTGTTGCAAAAAGTCTCTGTAACATGATCGCCCCGAATAGGTGCCCTTGCAGGCGACTCGAGTCAGGTAAAAGGGCATGTTTTTGCGAAACGGAGGACGACGCCATCTGCCTTATCTCGGTGTTAGATCTCCGACCTCAGCACACACCTCCACGAAGCATGATCTAAGCAAGCAAGTGTGCGCGCCCGCATCCGACGAGGCCCATTTCGGAGTAATCCACGGCTGACTGGTTTTAATACTCCGAACTATGTATGGTGCAGATGACTTTGTTCGAACAGGTCACCAGCGAGACCATGCAGGCCCTGCTGAATTGCTGTTAGTCGTACGACTGGACTTGCCGTATGCTGAACGAAGCTTTTGTGAAGGCCCTAGCCCCGCCCTATTGAGCAAGTATTGGCCGCGAAGACGTCACGCGTTGGCGAAGAACACGCGCGTTTCAATAGTGGATAATGTCATCACTTCAGGGTCCAAAGCTGGGCACTGACCGGAAGGTTCGGTTTTGCGCAACGCACGCTGCGAATTATTTGGGGCCGGCGGGAGGCCCGGCTAGCCCTCCCAGGCACACGAGGTGGCTGTCAGAGACTTGCCGGCAACTGCCATCTGGTTCGATGTTTGGCTGTGGCTTGGTTTGCACATTCTGACATAGAATATACGCGTCGCCGTGTTTGGATCGAGGTCGAGCCTGATTCGACGCTGGCGACTCAGTTGGCAGGGCTACATATGTATGGGCCTCGCTTCGGCTTGGAGATGGGTGGGGGCCAGTGTACCGAAACGGCTACGGTTCGCGACGGTTTAGACGACGCCGCTGGCTGACAGGAGGAATGGAGAGGCGGGATAGACCGCCAGCCGCGGCTGACGCTTTTGCGGTGAGGACAAAGTGGATGATAGACGGTCGTTTTGTTGGTCGTTTGATGCCTCCAAGCGTGGCTAGGAGTCGCTAAAAGCAGTCGGGCAACTTAGTATGATTAGTCAAGGGGGTGTGGAGGGGCGGAGGGTGGATAATGGAGGGCAGACGAGAAATTGGAGCGGCTTGGCGATTGAGCGGGGAAATCTCCGGCGGGATACGATGGACCAGCACCGTGGAACGAAGATGTGCGTGCCTGATTGGCCGCTCATGTCGCTAAGCCCTACACATTTCTTGCGAGTCGAGTTGTTCGAGTCGCTATTGCGGTGTCTCTGGTGACTCGCAAAGTGAGACGAGAATGGAAAGCATGCAGAAGAAAAGTCCATGACCAAAACAAAGCAACGGTACCCTTTGCCTGCAGGTGTGTGTGTTGTGCATCCAGCAAACCATGGGTGTACAAAGAGACTCTTTTGGTGCAAAGTACGTACCGATCACGAGTTTGCATGGTACGTACTTTGCAGTACATGCGTGCGGCAAAAAGCGGCAAGAGAGGGTGATGGGATATTGCTGTATTTGCTTTTTCTTCTTCTTTGCCAGCAAAAGGGCGCGTTTGATTTGTCATCTACTTGAGGCAAACCCTTTGCGGGGGGAGGCTCCGCCACTACATTCCTTCGCCCCATGGCACCGTATTGCCCGCGTAGAACAATAGGAGTCAAGGCCAAAAGTAAAGAGAGAGAAAAAAAAGACAATAGTCAAGAAAAATGTAACAGGGATGGCTGTATACATGCGGCGCGCGATAAGGCAGGTGGGCGTTTGCAGTAGCCAAAGATGTCGACGACTGTGTGTATGCCCTGGCTACACCGATCAAGGAGATATTGTATCGTGAGATTAGTGCGTTTTCATATCTTGTTACGTTACATTAGTGCAAAGAGGCAAGACGTAAGAGGGTGCAACGCCTCGTCCGATAGACTTCGGGGCCATCCGGGTAATCGGCATTGTGCTTGGGCGTTGCTGCATCATATGCCTTGTCGCGTGCAGGAAGAGGGAGAAAAACGAAGGAAGAACCACAGGGAGCGAAACGGCTGAGGCGCTGGTGAAGGCAGAGAGCAAAAGCACCAAAAGCCTGCCGCACATGTTGCCCAGCCATGTGGTCGGAAGGGGTTACCGCTCTTGGCCGTTCCGAGAGACGCCACCAGCCATCTCGGCCGAGTGCAAGCCCGCCGTGCGTCCACCAACATGGGTCGTGCAAAGGGGACCTGCGCAGCCACGGACGCAGGTGCCTACACAGAAGCCACGAGCAAAACAAACCACCACAGCCCCCAGGCGGCAACGGCTGGATGAGACGAAACGCGGAGGAGTCGGCCGCCTCCACTGGCCATTGGGCCGCTGGCTGCGTGAACGGTGTGTGAGGGTCCTTCGAGATCCCACAAAAAGCAGACATAGATAGGTCGAAGAAGAAATCGCCAGCCAGGCCATGACAGAATCGGTCAATCAGACTGCTGTAGTCGCGACACGCTACAGAGCCTATACCTCGACATCGTCGAATCAGACGAATGCTTAGAGCCTTGCCGGCCCCGTGCCTCGCTGTTTATCCAGCTCACGCGTAGATCTAGACCCCACATCTTGCACCACCCCCCGTCTAGTCTGATCGGTGAGACAAATGCAAAATGCCATACTGTCCAGTCTTTGGGGTGTATGCCCATCATAGGTAGCAGTTGACAACCCTGCCCCTCAAAGGCTCTTATGTCCAAAAGAAAAAAAAAGTAGACAGCATGCTACGGTTACTTTCAACACCAATCCGTTTGTAACAACACAAAATAACATATTGATTCCTAGACCAATACATAGATGGATATAAATGACTACAAGTTGCATAAGTCTTCTTTCAGCGCTAGCCACCCAATGATAATGATGATGATGTTGTTATCCTTGCTACGTGCTCGTACGTATGGTTACATATACAATGATGGCCGTCGGTGATGGGGAATATCGAGGGAAAAAAAGAAATAGAAGAATCCAGAGAGAAAAATGAATTAACAGAAAGCAATGCGCCAGGGCCAAATATGCAAGTCATTATGCACAGTCCCAGATCTGTATCGGACCAGATCGCCCGTGACGGATGGCGACAAAGTCGGAAAAAGGGAGGGTGTGCTCGCATGCGTCAGCGTATGCGGGTGTCGCTCCATATGGCAGGATATCGGATCTGGGAGCAGGTTTAGAGACCGCCACCGTGTTTTGCTTTTTTGCTTTCCACCTGACATCATTCTAGACCCTGTTGCCGCTGAACATTCCTGAGGATTTCCAGGTCCATGCGCAGGATGGGCGAGTTCGGCGCAACATCCTCAATCACATTGATGGTGCGCTTGAACAGGGCCGAGAGGGTCGCCTTTGTGAGCCAGGTATCGCTTGGTAGGAGGGGGTAGAGTTTAGATTTGTACACCGAAGCCAGCACAAGCATGTTGCCGAATTGCCTGTCTTGTGTTAGTCTACTCATTGAAAAAAAAAGACGCTGGCAAAAGACTTACGCGTGAAGTGTACCGAAGATGTTCGTGACTACAAGCCTCTTCTTACGGGTAGGGGTGAAATACTGGTAGTTGCTACCAGGCTCTTCGCCTACACGATCAAACGCAATCGTGCTGTGGATCGCGCTGTTAATACATTGACAGGCAACCTTGATAATCTTTTGTTGGTCCTCGCTCAGCTCGACCATCTGCACGTTCCTGTTGGTAAGGGGCTGGCCGTACGGCGATGGCGAGCTGTGCTGAGAGGCGCCCGTGCTGCCTGGAGGTGGGGGCGGGAACTCCAACACATGACTCGCGAGCTTCAGGTAGGGTCGCAGCATCATGTAGAGACCACCATAATATTTGGCGCGCACACGAGCAATGTTGAGGTCGGTCGAGGGGTACTCGTCGTCGGACCAGGCTAGCTCAGGTGAGAGGAGTTTCCTCCAGTTTTCCAGCACGCCCACGTGTGTGAGTGCGTGGTAAGCCACTTCCTTGACATTGGTGGGGTCGAAGCTCATTCGTCCGCTGGGTCCATACAGCGCATTGTGCGCAACGTTCAGAATAACGCGCAAAAACGTTTGCGTGGAGTAAAGCTTCATCATCAAATCGTTCCTTGGGCCCGACGTTATGTCTTCGGGTTGCGCAGCGTTGCTGTCTTCTTGAAGCCAAGTTTCGTTGACCCCCTCAGGGTACATAATGTCACTCTGATGGGCGGAGATGCCGGATGGTGGCAGGTTGCTCATTTCGGCCAGGATATCACTAGAACCTTGTTAGCAAGTGCTTGAATTCCAAGACGGACGTTCGGACGTAGATCACTTACGATTCGAGCTGCAGCGCTGTCCAGTACACAATCATGACTAGGTTCAACCGATATCGTTCCTTTGGACTCCAGAATTGTCTCTTCTCGTTGTTCACACGAAGCAACTTAGAATAGTCGGCTTTGATGAGAACCAGGGCGATTCGGCATGCGTTGTTGATCCAGCTCCAACTCTCCAGTACTCGTGCAAACTGACTGAGATAGAGTGCAGCTAGAAGCATGGCTTGCGCGTGAGCAGTTGTGTTCCCTCCTTGCTGGTTTCCAAGGATATCCGTAGCATAAGCATAATAAGCCATGCCAGGAAGGATGTCAATATTTCGCGGCCGGCTATCCTCAGATGTCTCGCTGGCAAAACTGCCGTTGGCGTTCGGGGAATTGCGAATGTATCCGTACTCGGAGTGGATGTAAGGATTCCGGTCGTTTTGTGGTGCGGGCAAAGGGTCTGTGTAGGAGCAAACCTTGCCAAGAGCAAGAACGAGGAGAACGATAGCATTGCGCAGTGAACGCTCAATCTCTCCTCTGGCCGATGGGAGACCATCCAAGCCGCTAGCTGAGCGCTTTCGCTTGATGCCAGGGTTGAGCTGATGCACTCCGTTGACAGCAGGCGATCGGACGCCTGTGCCGCGCGATTCTGGGCTGTACTGGTCGCTGAATTCTCTGAACATGCGCTTCAGCTTGACCTCGTTGATAAATGGGTGGAACATGTGCATGCTGTCCATGTACGACTTGAGCAGCTCGAACATAACATGACGACGGAAGTCAGGGCGGCCATCTGGACCAAGGCCACTCTGATAACTTTCGCGCGGTGTGCTGCTGGGCTCGGAAGGACTTTGGTGATCATAAGGTGGGTGGCCCCACAGACCGTCTTTGCCTGGTGCTGGAGAGGCTGCGTCGGAATCGTTGCTCTCGGGACTACCGGGCCCTTGGGCGCCGTCGTTAAGGTCTTGGCCCTCGCCAACACCCCAAACGCGCAGCAGTCCACGATCCTGCTCCAACTGCATCGGGTAGTCGGACACTTCGCGGCCATTGTCGATCAGTCGTTTCAAGTAAGGAATGCCTTGATAGAAGATGTTCATTTGTGACCACTCTTCCAAAAGCTTGTGTGCAGGGGTAGTGTGGTCTCCTTGGAGGCCCGCCTGTTCCTTGGGGCCTATCTCGGTGGCATGGCTGCGGTCGGTCCGCACGCTTTCGGCAGGTGTTGCGGGTGGCTGTGGAGGTGCAAACTGCGATTCTTGCTTGATCGGAGCGGATGCATGAGTACCCAGAGGCGACAGTGTACTCGAATGGGCAACAACTGGGGATTCCATCTTGAGGTTGTTCACTCGAGCCATCTGACCCCTTCCTTGGATAGGCGTGGGCCATCTGGATGCGCTCTGGTCCCGCTGGGGCGCGGAAAAAGAGGCTTCAGGTGAAGCGTGATTGGACATTGTCGGTGGCAGTCTGCTCTCCACGCCTTGTTTCCATGTATTGAATTGGTCCACGAACTGTGAGAGGACTTCTGATATGTTGTTGACGCTTTCTTGAAGCTGCATCATGCTTCGATCTTGCCTACGAAGCGTCAGTGGAAGAGAGACCAAAATAGTAAACGGAGGCGGACGCACTTGGGTGGCGGAACATCTTTGTACTGGCAGTCAAAGTTGTTCTCTCTACAGAATTGACACGGCCGGGCTTCGTCACACTTCTGCTTTCGCGAGCGGCAGTGGTTACATGCCTGGGTGGCTCGGACCTGCTTTCTTCGTATTTGCTGTGTTGCGCCATAATCGTTCATGTAGGGCGTAGGCGCGTAGGGCGTCACTGGCTGGGGATACTGCTGGGTAGGTGGAGGCGGTTGCGCGTGGTATGGCGGCGGTCCGTTGGGGTGTGAGGGACTCATGGCATGGCTGTAGCCATTCGCCATGTTGCCATTTGGCCGATGCTCCGGGTTCATGGGCGGCCACGAAGGGTGATGGCCACCATGCTCCATGGGGGCTTGAGGTTGAGGCTGAGGCTGGGGTTGGGGCTTGACGTCGACACTGATGCTGAGGCTCGTCGACCGTGAACTGTGAGGCTCCGGGGCGGATGCTGACTGGGGCGTCTGTGGAGGACGGTAGGTGGAGATACGGTCCTGAGGGATCGTCACAGAAGAGGCCCCCGTGACGCCATTGGGATGCTGACGAGGAGAGGGTATGTTACGCGGATCCGCAAGGGCGCGGATGTCAGAGGGTGGCAACGACGGTGAGGGTAGCGGACCTGGGTAACCTTGGGGGTGAGCGGTGTACTGGTGAGTAGAGGCAGTGTAGGTCGGAGAAGCCTGGGCCAAGGTGGGATGTGTCGGAGGCCGAGTAGGTTGAGTGTGAGGCGGTGGAGGAGGGGGTGGAAATCCGTGACCGTTATACTCAAGGTTGCTGGAGCCCAAACGAGCTCTCTTAGAGTGGGCGGGCGCGTCAGGATCAGCCATCCTTACATATGCCAGACGAGATCCGCTATGGCCATGCGGCTATGTATGACAGAGCACTACTGGGCACAACGGATGGTTCCAGGACCACCAAACGGCAAAAGCCAGGGAGGAAGGTCGCGGGGGGTGCAGCTGGTGGAGAGCGGCGGCCTCGGCAGTCGCAGGGCCGGAAGGGGACCAATTCACCAAAAAGGCAGGCAAATGGTTGGTCAGTAGTGATTTGCAGATGACAGCCCAACCCGCGTCATCGCACTGGAGAGGGGAAGAGTTTGGAGAGCGTCGCAGGGCAAGTGCTCGGAGACCAGAGTGGGATGCAGGACGGGAGCTTTCCTATGCCGCGTGCGCGAAGAAAGGACCTAGTCTTGGGCAGGACGACCTTACCATGGAGCCGGAGACAACTATCCGAAGCAGGTAAAGGCGAAATGAATGAATCGCGCGTGGTCAATGCTAGGACGTTTGTCGCTCAGTCGGCGAAAAGTGGCGCTTTTAAGACGGGCCGTGCGAACGAAGGGGCCAGGGCGCAAAGAGAAAAGGCGCGAAACCACATCAGTCGCAAAAAGGAACAGCTCCAGGGCGCGATGCGACGGGGCGCGGGAAGCGGGCCCAATGCTGGCTCAGGCACACGCCGCGAGCGCAAGAGGAGGGTGTGGGTGATGGATGGATGGCGAGGGTGGTGATGAGGCTGGCGTGCGATGCGCGCGGATGTGTGAAGGGGGGGCGGGGGGAAGGGGAGGGGAAGGGCAGTTGACGACGACGACACCAAGGTTAAGGCCACATGGGAGGGTGATGGTGAGGACGGCCGATTAGCGCAAGGCGATGCGCGGGCAGCGTGCAGCAAAGGACGGTCAGAGACATCAGCGAGCATCTGCAGCTTCGCTTGTGCAAGCCCAGCCCGCAGGGTTAAGGCCGGGGCCCACCAGACGCGCTGTGTGTGTGCTGCCAAACCATGAATGGACGGATGCTCCAGGGCGGCCGAGCAGTACCAATTCTCTATCAAACATGGCGGCGTGCCGTCGCCCCCTCCCCCTCGCCCCCCAGGAAGGATTGCCGCTGCAGATAGCAAACGTCCCTCCCGCCCACTGCAACCGCGCAGCCAGGCATCCGCATCCCATCAGAGCCCGACTGTCTTGTAACGGCATGGAGGCGTATATGTGCAAAGTCGCGTCTGCCGACCCCAGCCCATGTGGCGGTCCTTGGAGGCATTGTTTCGAGCGGCTTGCGCGCTTCTCCGCCCCAGCAGCAACAACATGTACACACTCTCCGCAGCGACCCTGGTGCAGCTTGAAGCAGGCCTGTCATGAGGTCCTTGAGTCGGACAATTTCCGCCCAATTGCTGGCCTTTGAGATTCAGGAAGCTGATCCGAGCTCGTCGAGGCCACTAGTCCAAGATCCCTAGTCCTCCCAGCCTCCACTCTACTGCGGCACCAGGGCATTCGAGAAGACTCGTGGAAGTGATGCGCTGCAGGTGGCGTCCAGGCAAGTGCTCTGCCGTGTCTTCTTTTGCCTCTGGGCTGTCAAACTGCGTGCGCTATGGTGGTCACTGCCGCGTCCGTCGTGCCTGGTTCGCAGCCCGTTGCGTACCGCGTTCAAGCCTTAGGCGTCTCCTCCATTGCGACTGTCGCTGCTCTGCTGCCCAAAGATCTGCACTGGCGGGTTGCGGATCCTGGCGAAACTCCTATAGGCAGCTCTTGGTGGCACATGGGCAGGTGGTGCGTATACTCCCTGCACTACCCATTCGTCCGCCTTGTGCTGGAAGGAAAACGCGGCTCTCGGCCTGAAGCATCAACTTTAGTTTCACCAAGACAAAACAGACTCGGGAAAATCCTTGAGATTAGCGCGCCGTAGGAGGCGACCGCCAGAATGGCGTCAGGAACAGCACGCAGCCGGTCAAGGCAGGCCAGGATCACCACGGCGCTGTAGACTGTGCCCCTCCATGGGCGACGTTGGTTCCGCTCCGCGCTGCGGTGCCGCCGCCGGCCAGCCACCCTTGCATGGCGGGAAGTCTATGGGAGGCAGATACGGTGCTGTCCTCTGGCCACAGGCACGCCTGGACGGTGCTGTAACTCGCCATGGTCAGCTGCCCAGAAGACATTAATCCTAAACCGCTGTGGCCGGTGATGCTAAGCCCGTCACAATCGTTAGCCATGGAGCCAGCTTGTCAGATGACCAGCCGACTCTGGCCGGCCCTGTCCCTACCGACGCTACGCCAAGTTGCGGTCTGCCTCAACCTCGATGATTGCTGCTTTGCACAGTCAGGTCCGATAGACGACTCTCCACAACCGAGGCGGTCCAAGCAAGGTCAACATGCAACCCTCGCGGGAACCCTGGCCTCGTCATCCTGGTGACCGTAGCTTCTCCACGTGGAAAGTTTGAGGCGTCCAGTCAGCCCGTGGGAATCGCTAGACGGCGTCTTGACGAGTCAACGTCGCCCGACAATTGCCATCGAGTCGGTGTAGTAGTCGCGTTGCTCTCTGACGCGGTTGTATCAATCCAGTCTTGCCTCTTGACCGGTCCAAGAAAGTCGTCGACAACAAAGTTTTGCGCCTCGGAGCCACGATTCGCGCCTGCGTGCCGCCTCTGTACATGCCCTGAACTGCAGGCCGGGGCATGTCATTCATACTTGTACAGCCAGTGGTCCAGAGTTGCAGCACAGCGGCACGACACAGTGAAGCGTGAGTCGTACGGCGGCCCTGGGTGCGCCGAGGCCAATGACACAACGGGAGGCTGGTTGGTGACGTGCAAACTGACGATATAAATGCGAAGAACCCGCCCTTTGTCTTGCTACTGTTCACGGGGCGGCATGCGCTGTCCCTGCGCAGCGTCCGTCTCCACGGAGCATGGTGCCAGGGGTGTCGTACGAGAAGGCAAACTCTGCATGCAAGCGGAGCTGCCCTGCCATCTGTCGCCCACTCGCGGTGATGCAGAAGCACCAGAAGTCCCGTGTTGCCAGTACTATGTATGTATCAGTGGGTGGTACAACAGGGTGCCATGAACAGTGATCGGCATGCAACTTGGCGGCTAACCCAGAGCCCTTTGCCAAGACCCGTACCTGACCCACCACCTGTTACACAAAGATTCCATTGCCTGCCACCACTTACTATTGTCCATGCAAGAAATGCTTTTTCTTTGTTTGTGCCGCCTATCAGGACATGCCTCTGTCCGCTCGTTCGGCAGATGCATCTACGCGGCCTGCACACACGGATGCTGATGCCCCCTCTGCTTCCGGACCTTCTTGCCGGTCCGCTGAAACACCAATTGAGCCAAACCAGTAGCGCCGAAGTGTCGACGTCACGTATCCTCTCTGTTCTCGACGACGACGACGACAGTCTCCAAAGCTGCAAACACCAACCCACATAAAACCGCTGTCCAAGTGTCCTTTCCAGCATAGCCTAGCCTACCCCATTGCCCTACCATCTCTACGCCATGGCCATTGCCACCCTGGTTTTGACCGCCATCGCGACCTACGCCGTCTACCAGCTTGCTCGTAGATATTACCACCTCCAGCGCAACATCGCCCTGGCCAAGAGCTCGGGACTTCCCATTGTAGTCACTCCTTGGAATGTTTACAATCGTCTTTGGCTCGCCACGTACAAGTTATGGACCCCGCTGTTTCGAAGATTTCTGCCACGCCGTCTCCAGGGCCTTTGGATAGAGTACGTATGCACAATGCTACCAGTCTTCACGTTATTAACCTGTGCTTGGCAGGGTCATGCAGCCAGAGTGGGGCTACATGCTTGGACACGAACCATTTAAGCAGATGGGAAAGGACGTCTTCATCTCTGTTTCCCCCTATGTACTCAGCATTCATGTCGCTGATGCAGACGTCGTCACTCAAATCACCACCCGGCGCAATGACTTCCCTAAGCCCATTGATATGTATGGATCTCTCAATATCTACGGAATGAACATTGTGTCTACCGAAGGAACTGAATGGCGTAGCCATCGAAAACTCGTCGCGCCAAGTTTTGGTGAAAGGAACAACGAGCTCGTTTTCAACGAATCACTCTATCATGCTAAATCCCTGCTTGGTCTCTGGGCTGGTAAGGATGGTAAAGGCAATCGGACCGTATCCGATCCTTCCGCAGCGGCAATGAACTTTGCTCTGTACATCATCAGTAGCGCTGGCTTTGATGTACGCGTTACTTGGCCACACGAAGAAGACGATGAGACAGCCACTCAGGGAGATGCAGAACGGTCCATCTCTGTTGGCTCCAAAGCACCCCCTGGCCATACTATGAGCTATCGGCAAGCACTCAGCGACCTACTTCACCTCATTGTGTGGACCCAAGTAATACCCACCAAGTGGCTTGGTAAGAGCAACTAGCGCTGCTTAAACATAAACGTACACCACTAACTCATGTTGGATAGAGCGATCCCCATTCCAAGATCATCGTACTGTTGCTGAGGCAGTTGGCGAATGGGGCAAATACATGGACGAAATGTATGAAGTCAAAAAGGCCCAAGTGCTTTCTGGCAACAGCAAGCAAGGAATGGACTTCTTTGATGCTCTAATCCGCGGCAGCGGCATTACTACAGAAAAGGACGCTGCTACGCTGAAGAAAAGCGATATCTTGGGCAATGCTTTTGTGGTTATGCTGGCAGGACACGAAACCACTGCGAACACACTACACTTTTCGATGCTTTATCTTGCAATGAACTGGCAATCCCAAAAGAGGTTACAGCAAGATCTTGACCGCATCTTCGATGGCAAACCCATAAACGAATGGAAGTATCAGGAACACTTTCCCAAGCTTTTTGGAAGTATGGCAGCCGCAGTCATGAACGAGACGCTCCGAATCTTGCCGCCTGTTGTCAACATTCCCAAATCAGTTGCACCTGGACCACCCCAGTCAATTCAGATGGATGGTCAGCAATATAGTCTCCCAGGGGGCGCGAGTCTCTTTCTCAATACAGCCATCCATCGTCATCCAAAATATTGGCCTGCACCAGAAAACGATACAAACGACGACGGCACCCTGGACGTGGATCGGTTCAGACCTGAGCGCTGGTTGGTGCAGAGCAAACTTTCCGAATCTTTCGTCGACATAGATTACGATGACGAAGCACTACGTGGGCCGTCTGGCGAAGACACTTCATCAGAACTCTTCAAGCCCGTCAAAGGATCTTACATTCCATTCAGTGACGGTTTCCGATCCTGCATTGGGCGACGCTTTGCCCAAGTGGAGATTCTTGCAGTGCTGGCTGCCATATTCACGCAATACAGTGTCGAGCTTGCAGTTGATGATTTTGCCAGTGATGAAGAGGTGGAGAAGATGCCAAAGGGAGGCCAGGAACGTCGAGAGTTATACAAGAAGGCCGTGGATAGGGCCAAGGATGCGCTACACAACAAAGTTGCGACCATTATTACACTGCAGCTACGCGACTGTTCCATACCGATCAGGTTGATGAAGAGAGGTGAAGAGAGATTCGCTTTTGATTAGGCGCTTCTTGGTCTATGACAGCATATACGATGGTTTATCCACAAAATGTAATGTATGGTGCTGGTATTATTGACATGGAGCTTCTGATACTAGGGAATGGGAGCTACCCCGCATCACGTCACTATGGGGAAGCTACCCCACTGACTGGCAACGTCCACCATAAGATTGTCGTAAAGTAATCAATTTGTAGCAATACCGCATAACTTGAATAAGTGTCCCTGTTTAGATGGTACCTGAGTGCTCGTAGTCAGAACTCAAAACAGTTGTCAATTTCATCGATATCACTTCGTAAGCAGCATCATGTCACCACCAAATTTCCCGCCCGAAGAGCTCCGGCAAATAGTTCAAGAGGTTGCTACTCTCCTCAAAGAGCGCAAAGAAACAATCTCAGTAGCAGAAACAGTAGGAATATCTCAGACATCTACTCATATATGCATGATCAGGGCACAAAGCTAACCACATACCACCTCACAGGCAGCAGGCGGCCTCATTTCTGCAGCCCTCCTCTCCTTCCCTGGTGCATCATCTTACTATCGCGGTGGTCTAACACTCTACACCCTCGAATCACGCATAGCCTTTGCTGGCTGGACTCAGGAATCCATCTCTGCCTACAGCGGACCCACGCCCGCCATTGTCTCAGGTCTAGCCGAGCACACACGCAGCAAACTAGGGAGCACGTATGCTGTCAGCGAGAGTGGTACTGCAGGGCCTACAGGGGGAAACACGAGAAACCGCACGCCGGGGTACGTGGCACTTGCTGTGGCACGTGAAGGTGGAGCAACCGAGACGAGAGAGGTGGAGACGGGGAGTTCAGAAAGAGAGGGCAACATGGTGGCATTTGCTGTCGAGGCGCTCAAGCTGGTCAGGGATGTCGTCAAGGGGGAGCGCAAGCTGTGATGTCGCAAACATAATGATGGTCTGACAATCGCGTGAGTACGCTGCGAGAAAATTTCTATTAGGATACGGGGTACATGGTTGTAGAGTAACTTTTGTTCGACTGACAAATATGATATCAGTAGAGACAATCAGACTCAATGCAACCTGACTGACTCTTACACGGCTATACGAGCATTAAGCCCCTGGTCTCAACACAATACACATATATGATCTTGGTCGAAGATTGTACTTTATCGAAAATAGACACTGCACCGAACGACCACAGCGTTACATCTGCGCTTGATCCCACACGTGTTTTACGTCAACAAGGCATTTTCGTATTGGATATTCCTCAACGTACGCGCGTTGTATGCAACCACAACTCCATATAACCCTGCATCTGCATGTTACACAGCGATCACTCTTCCTTGATTACCTAAAACAAGTGAACTGACAAACAGCCAGCAACTCGAATCATCGACCCTCCATCAACTTGAATACCTTTTGTTTCTTTTCTTTTTCCGCAGCCTTGCCTTTTCTAAACCGCTGACTGGTTCCAATTAACCGCCTGAATCCCATCACATAACGTACGTAATGCGCTGCAGCACGTCCCCTTGCAGCACGTCCCTTTGCATCCTTCTCTACCTCCCCATTTTGCCACCCCCATAGCACGCATACAATGCCAAGATTGTGGGTTACACAGCCCTTACATATCATGCCAATTGCATTCAGCTCCCCACTTTCTATTCAGCCATACGTTGATGTGTACGTCTTTGTGCGAGAAGAGTCAGTGGCCCGCGTGTTGCACGTACGTATGCATGCATAGCAGATCAAAGTCAGAAAAAAAGCGTTTTGGCTCGTTGGAATTATACACAAGGGATGTTTCCGGTTTGAGAAAAAACAGCGACGGAATCACGCGCCAATAAGCCCATTTTTGGATTTTCTACGCCACATGCAACGGAACATGTTGTCTGTATGCAGCCCTATCTAGATGTGTAAGCTGTTGCACACGATCGAAGGATCCTTGAAGGGGTTGCATAGGGATCGAAGTAAAAGTGTCAATCGAGTTTCATTTTGCGAGTTGTTTGGCTTGCGCACTTGCTCGCGTGCGCTTTCTCGTTTAACATGAGGATTTGAGTAAAGTGTTTCGGGGCCGGAGCTGGGGGCCAGTTGTTGGGGGCGATGTGGGCTTGTTTTAGAACGCGGATTGTCGTCGATTTGTCAGTTCTGGAAATAATCGTCTTTTTGAGGAAGCGAAAAGTCACAAAATTTCTGTCACATGTCGTCAGTTGGAAACCTTACGTGATAAAACGAGGCGCTGTGTATGCAGCGATACAGTGACACAAGATCGCTGCTGTTGCTACAGACTCTTGTTCTTGGTTCTCTCACATTAGAGAATGATCGACCGAGGTTATATGCACCCAAGAGAACGAGGATGTAGCAGACGTTTCTTGTAGTTTCATGTTGGTAAGCGAAGATAGGAAAACAGGAAATGGAATTGTTTCTTTTTACCTTATAAGCTGCTGAGAAATAAGACTCTTCTCGACTTTATGGCTCAGGTCTAGATCCTCATGCCTGATGAAGATTGGTAGATTCTATCTGCTAACTGTGAATGCTCATGTCCTACACACTGGACCAACATGCCTGTTCAAAGACCTAGACAAACAAATCCCGATTGAAAAAGCCCAATATGCATATTGACATATCCCAACTAGCAAGCTTACTAAATCGCTTCTTTTTCGAAATACTGAAGAATGAACTTGAACCTAGCAAGAACTCTATGTTGATGTTACGAGTCCCATCTTTTACCATACCCAGAAGACTAACATTGAGAATCCTACCAGAATGCTACGATGCTGTTGTAGGGATGAGCAGAGTATCCAAGATAGATCTAAAATGCAGTCAGATGTGTGACGCTCCTCACAACAGACACATGAACACCAATATGCCTTTGTCCGATTAGAAATCTCATGTAGAGTCAACGAGACAAGCACATGTATCATTTGCAAACACTCCGATCTATATCAAGAAAACAAGAGCCATCCCTCTATCATCCTTTGCCATGATTATGACTCCCCAACTCCACCACCGTCAATCAACGGGTATTTCGCGTTTAATTCGTACAAAAAATTCCTTGTCTTCCACCCCTTGACATGCAAAGTGAACAACACTATAGCTCATCATGCGAATCTGGCTCCGGCATCTTGATAGCCTCTTGTGGTCTGCCAAACTCGGCATCCATGTGAACACCACTCTTCTTCCTGTACTTCTCCCAAACACTCCAGAAGTCCTTCTCCATGCCCTTCTCCATCTGATCCGGCAATACGACTACATACTCAACATGGAGGTCACCGAATTGTAAACCTTCATTGTTGTCCAGATGTTGGTGCCAAATCGGCATACCCTCTTCCTTGACAATCTCAACGAGATTAGGCTGCACGACTTCGCCACGTTTGCGAGAGAGTTGGACAATGTGGCCGTCAAGATGTGTGATATTGCGGGTCCAGTCGCCCATCCATGCTTCTCTGAGTGACAGAACCTCGCGCCAGAAGAGGTCTTTACCCCGTCTGCGGAAGAAAGTACCATCGGTGCGCTCGTGCTCTTGTTGTCCCAATGCAGGCTCAGTCTCGGCGAGATGGACAATGAGGTCGCCAGCGACGTAATCTGGGCTCTCGTCTGCTTCATTCTCGTAGGTGATGCGTACACCATTCGGCATGCCCTTCTCAATCTCGAGTTGGTGCGTCTCAGATTCGCGAATAACTCTGCTGCCGCTGCAGACCGGACAGGGGTGCTTGATGGTTTTACCTTTGCCGTGACATTGGTCGCAATGTACCTGGACTTGCTGGAAGAGTCCTGGCGCAAGTTGTTGCCGCTGAATCCGAATACCTCGTCCACCACATGCGCCGCAAGTTTCCACGTGTCCGTCTTCTGAACCTGATCCCTCACAAGCTGAGCAGATTGCTTGCTTTTCGATTGTGAATTCCGTCTTTCGGCCGTTGTAAAAGTCACGCAGGGGAACAGCTACCCTGACCTCCATGTTTGGTCCTCGTCGCTCCCCGCCATGGTGTCCAAAATGTCCGGAGCCGCCGAAGAAGCGCGAGAAGAGGTCAAATGGGTCATGCTGTTGGCGAGGGCCACCGCCCTGCTTGTGCTGCTTAATGCCTTCATGACCGTATTGGTCGTAAATCTTGCGGGTCTCTTTCTCGACAAGAACCTCGTAGGCTTCAGCTATCTCAACGAATTTCTGACTCGCGGTTTCGTCGCCACTATAATGTGTCAATAGCGTGCCAATGGGCTAGTGGCATGCAAACGTACGGGTTCTTATCCGGATGGTATTTCTTGCTAAGAGTTCTGTATGCTTTCTTGATCTGGCGTTCTGAAGCATCCTTCTCAATGCCCAATAGCTGCACGACTTAGTTAGCCAGCGTTGCCTAGAATTGCAACAAAGAAAAGTATGCGAAATACAGGAAATTGACTTTGCATACCTTGTAGTAATCTTCCGCACCAACAACCAGCAGCGCCAGAAAAGCGACTACGAAAAACAGCGCTATCCGTAGGAGCATTGTGTGATCTCAAGTGCGCCAACGGCGACTTTGAACTTGATGAAGTGAGCGGACGGAATGTGTGTATCCGTTTACAAGTATGTGAACAAATCTACATGAAGTTTGCAAACATCTAGCGCGGCTAGGCGACCTCGAAAATGAAGAAAATAGAGGGAGAAGTAAAGTTGATATGCAGAAGTTGTGAGTGAAAGGCGAGTTGTAGCTTCGGGACACGATAGCAGTAACGTAGATTATGTGACCAATCGGAGTTAAGCCTTGGCATTACCGACTTCACTTTTTGTGCGGCCGCTGGCGCAAACCGTGGTTGATTGAGGCTGCAGCTATTCCCCACGCCCCCGATCCACGGTCAGATATCCCGAATCGACGCATTGAATTGCTGTCTTGGCTTTTTCGGACTCAAATTCAGTATACGAACGCGCTCGTTGCGCTAGCGCACCTCCGGGAGACCTCCGCATCTGACGCACACGAACTACAACACACCACACGCCGCCAGCCATGGCGTCAATAGCGAACAAAGCCAAGGCCGGCAAGCCAATCGTCCAAGAGTACTTTTCGAGCCACAAAGTCGGCGTCGTAGTCTCGGCCGGGAAGATGTCAAAAGCAGTAAAAGTGCGAGTCGCAAACCAAGAATGGAACAAGAAGTTTAGAAAAGTAAGAAATGGCAATTGGAACATACACAATTTTTCCTGCGTTAACAAATGAATTACAGCACTTTCCCGCCCCCATAACATACCTTGTTCGCGACCCCAACAACTCCCTCGTTGAAGGTGACATCGTCCGTATAACGTCTGGACACCGCACTTCCACAGCCATCCGCCACGTCGTAACCTCCATTGTTGCGCCTTTCGGCGAGCCCGTAGAGAACCGCCCTCCAGTCCTCACTCAAGCCCAATTAGACGAACAGCGCATCAGAGATCGGTTATTGAAGGACGTGAGGAGTGCTGCGCGGGGAAGGCAAGTGAGTGTGCAGAGACTGGCACAGGCAAGGAAGCAAGGACTTCGGATACCAACGCTGGAAGAAGCCATGGAGCGTATGAAGGTGCACACAGAGAACCAGAAGGCAAGGTCGGAGGCGCATGGTGGACAAGCTGGTCAGCAAAAAACAGCGAAGGAGAGGAGAGTGGAGGCAGGAAAGAAGACGAAGGAAGAAGTCAAGGCCGAAAGCAAAGTAAAAGATGCGAAAAAGCAGACTGTATAGCGGAACAAACAAGAGATGGGTATGTAAATTATCGTGTGCTACCAAAGGCTGTGGTTGGAAAACATGTACTTCGCACAACATTAAAGTCATCACATTCCACATGACATCATGTTACCCATGCACCGCAACGCCAGATTCAACACCGACCCAATGCCCAGGGTATCAATATCGTATCCATATCATCATGACCAAGCCCAAAATCTGACTAAATAAAACAGGACTTTATGCAGCCGTCTGGACAACCTTGAAGCCTTCTGATACCATCTTCTGAATCTCTTCGTCCTTGTGCTGCAACTGACCCAGAGCGTATGCAATGTCATTCCATTGTCGCTCATTCTCAGCTCTTGGTAATCTTGAGGCAAGCTTGGCAGCCAGTTGCTTAGCATGTTTGTCCTACATAACGTTAGTATCAATGCGACAAGATCGTGCAAGCTGTCATGAAACCATACCTTTTCAATAAACCCAGCCAGGAATTTGATGATTCTCTTCAGTGCCTCTTCGCTAAGCCCCGTGTCTGCACTGAGCACACTGAACATGTCAATGAATTGGTTGTAGACAGCGTTATCCTTCGTCGACAACTCGGTGAAGAACATGCGTGCCATGTCTGCAATCTTCTTGTCACTATCTTCGAGACACTTGGCCATCTCGCCTAGTTGGCCCTTGACCTTCACTTGACCTGCCAAGATCAAGAAAGTGAGCGTCATAAGACAGGTTCGCTTGACACTGGGGTCGCCGTCGTTCAAGCGGCGGTATAGGAAGTCAGTGTTCTCATCGATGAGATGGTTGAAGCAAACTGCCATATCACCAAGTGCTACGACAAGATTGCTGCGGACGACGGCATCTTGGCTCCTCTCAAGAATAGTGAGCAGCAAGCCGAGGTTGGTCTCACAATACTCCGAGCTTACGCACATGAGCTTGGCTAAGCAGAGTGCTGCTTGGGCTTGTAAGGTCGGGTGGTTGTATGAAGTATTGTTGGCGCAGATGTCTGCCACCAATGGGCCAAAGTTTGCTAACAGAGACTGTGGACCGTACAGGAGCTCACGTTCGCGAACATGCGCAATGGCTTCGGTAAAGTCATCCTCTGTAGTACCAGCCATGAGATCCAGCTCGTCGGCTTCCTCAGGTGCCGGCGTCGGCTCCTTAGTAGCGCCTCGTTTGCGGCCCTTCTTTATGGGCGTAGGATCGGCTGTAGATGCCGTCGACTTTCGAGGACCAGACGTGTTCTTCTTGTCTTTCTCAGCTTTGCGACGCTTAAACTCTAGCTCGCAGAGCTCAAGGTGAACGATTTGCTTAATCGCGACATGGCCAACGACGAACAACAGTTGTGACAGAGCGAGAGCGGAGTTCTGCTTCTTTGGCTGTGGCTCGTCAACTGCAGGTGCGTCCGTCATTTCTACATCCTCCTCTGTTGGCTTAGCAGCGCTCGAACTTGATGTGGGACGTGACTCGGATTTATGTTGTCCAGCAAAGACACGCTTGGTTATCTTGCGAATGATTTCCGAGCACAGGACGTCAGGGTGTTTGGACAAGACATATATGGCACTGATAGCCTGCTCTGCTACCCCGTACCACTCCTTGCTGTCCGAGGTCATCTCTGTGATTGCTGCAAGCCTTACTAGCACTGCGTGATCATTTGGCAGTTTGACAGTTTGAGCTGGAGCGTCACTGGAGGCCTGCTTTCCCGGCGGTTGGCTCATACGGCGGAGAGCTATGCAGGTGTACCGAGCGAGCCCCAGGTCTCGTCTACCAAGCTCTCCCAGACCGATTCTTAGGCAAGTCTCCATCTCCTGTACCACAATGTCAGGTGTGGAAAGCGCCAGCATGCCCAAAACGATGATAGCTCCTCGGCGCTGGTTCTTGGAGATGTCTTTCTTTTGATAGCCATAGATCTGCCAGAGCTTCTGAATGACCAATCCATTGACTAGGCCCTGCTTCATCATAGTGCTGAGAAGCTGCTCAAGAGAAGTCAGTTCTGCCGGCGTTGTACCGAAAGTCAAACTGATCATGTTCTTGGAGATGTAGTTTGCAACCGCGTTGTCATCAAATCCGGGCGGTGCATCGAAGAACAAGCCTTTGTAGCACTCGAGGAGGTGAGTTTGGACACCCTTGCCTTCATCACTGTTGCCTTTGGTCCAGATAAGGCGTAGCATTCTTCGAATACCAAGCTTTGCGTTTGCAATCTTGTACGCATCAATCGTGGTGAAGAAGTCCATGGCCTCGATGACCTCGCTCTTGTTTTTGGATGACAACAACTGAGTGATGATTTCTGCGGCGTCGTTGATGACCTCGATAAACTTTAGTGCCTCAAGCAAAAATTTGCGCACTGCCTGGAATTTCTCGAGCTCTTGCGCGGTCGCTGCATCTTTCTGGGCCTTTTCGATGGCAGCAGCTTTCTCCTCTTCACTCATCTCAGAGGGATGCTTTGGTTCTTCCCCGTCTTCATTATCAACTTGGGTTGCGTCTTGGAGCAAGGTCTCATCAACGGTCTGATCACCTGGCGGGCGTTCTCTCAACTCTTCTGGCGGCTGCAAGGCGTTGATCTGGGCTTCACATTCCTCTAATCGTTGGGTCCAGTCCTTGGTCGACAACAATCCTCCATCAAATGCTGTAAAAGGATGTGTTGCGATGAGCTTGGCAAGTAGCTTAATCGCGTTTCGGCGGACGTTGCTACTTTTGTCTTCAAGACTGCGTGCAGCAAGTTCGGCGACCTTCTGTCTGCGCTTGGGGTATTTCTGCTCAAGATCGCAAAGCTTGACGTAAACCTGCATTACGCGAGCACGGCAATATGGGTTAATGTCAAGGAAGCGATCCTCCAAGACATCAAAGAAAATACGAATCTGAGCCTTGTGATTTTCGCTGCGGTCGTCTTGACTCAGCTTGCTAAGCATGGTAATCAGATTTCCACAGACCTCGATAAGCGCACAGCGCAGGGTATACGACTCGCTGTCTAGGAGGTTCGCAAGCAGTGTCATTTGTCGGATTACCAGATGTGGTGTGAGTTCGGAAATTTTAGTAAGGAAAGTCGATATAGATTTCGGCCCCTTCAAATCAGTGGAACTGAATTCTTTGCTGCTGATATCCTTCAAGACATCTTCGGTGAGCTGTGGGTAATCGAAAGCATCGGCAAGTGTAAAGAGGAACTCGGCCATGGGCTCTGATAGGTGCTCGAAATATGTCAGGCTCTGGTTGATGGATGTTTGCGCGGCTATTATTGTTGTCAGTGGAGGCACCCTATCGACCTGTAGCGTACCTACTGTATGCGTGGCCATGCGACTTGACCGCAAAACATAGAACTCTGAAACAATGATTGCGTATCGCATTGTTCTTGACTCTTGCCTCATTCTCCAGGATGTGGTATACTGGCTTTGTGAACAGGCCGATGAAAGTGTCTCGCTCGGATGTGGTGACGAATATACGGCCCAGCTTTAGTCTGAGCACTTTGCTCATCCGGTCCAGTGCCGTCTCTAGCTGGGCGGAGGCATCCCAGGTGCTTCCACCAGATTTGGTCTTCGCGGCCTTACCCCGCCCCCTCGCTGCTGGTGCGGACGCTGATTTCTCCAGCGCTCTTGTCTCAACCGCAGAAATGGTCCAACGGAGAAGGAAGCCATACATTTCGAGTAGGTTCTTGTGGTGGGGTATCGCATCCTGCTCTTCGGCCTCGAGGTCGGCATGTATTATGTCGGCTTGCGTAGATAGTGCGGAGGATATGAGGTCGAGAATCTTGCTGAGAATGGCGGGTGGGATTTGTGACGAGTTCCTAGATAGCCGAAACAGTTTACAATTAGGTTCTGTGCTATATGTTTTTATCTCTGTTGGATATGCAGGAACGCACTTCAGCAGAAATTGCAGAGTATCGAAAACAGAGCTGCGGGTAATCGCATCTGGGCTCTCCGCCACAGCATCGACAACAGGATTCAGCTCGCTGTTGATCAATCCGGGCGACGACAGCGCTTCTGGGTCATCTTCGCAGTCTTGTAGTGCTTGCGGGGCTTCGGGCGTGGGGATTGTCGAAGGGTCGCTGTCGAACAGCTTGACCGCCTCGTTGATGTCAAAATCCACGCGCGCATCCATGATGGCCAGAGTCGCCTGGGAACCAAAAGAGAAGAAAGGAAAGAAGCGACGAAAGGACCGTCGGGAGTGGGGTGGTTTATTCAAATGAAAGGGACAATGCGGGCTATCGTCTCACCTGCCGAGAGGGCGCGTTGCATGTGTTTATTGGTCCGTGCGGTCTGTCATCATGCTTCCCTTTCTGGCCTAGTGGTTAAGGGTTCAATCGCGGAACGCGTCTCCCATTACACTGTGCAGGCATTCATGTGCCATTCTGCACGACACCAGAAGCTACACACGAACACACAAGCACCCCATGGCAAAGGCACGAACTTCGCTGCGAAACGCAGACGCCATCGACGTCCACGAGGACCCTGTAAAGGCTGAAGAGACTGAGACTATGGACGAAAGCACAGATCCGCTCGACGAAAGTGGACAGACAGTCGACAGCAGCGACGAGGAAGTTGAGGATTCCGTTCAAGAAGACATGGCGCGTTTCGAAGATACTTTTGTCGGAATCAGCAAGCGTTTCCGACTGATCAACCGCATTGGAGAGGGTATGTGTTGCTTCATTGACTTGCAGTAATGCAAAGTACGTAGTGAGGTGGCTCACCTCTTCCTATAGGAACCTTCTCCACTGTCTATAAGGCAGAAGATCTGGAGTACGACAAATACAACAACAACTGGGACATTGATGAGCGTGAAAAAAACAAGTGGATGTCCCCCTCGCGCAGGAAGCAGGCTGGCCGGCGACCCCACTATGTGGCCATCAAGAAAATCTACGTCACAAGCAGTCCGATACGTATCTTCAATGAGCTGGAGCTTCTCCATGACCTCAGAGATTCAGACTCTGTATGCCCGCTCATCACCGCTTTCCGCCATTTGGACCAAGTAGTTGCTGTACTGCCGTACTTTCAGCACCGCGACTTCCGAGATTACTACCGTGACATGAAGATATCCGATATGCGCTTCTATTTCCGGAGTTTATTTACTGCCCTTGCGGCAGTGCACCAGAAAGGCATCATCCATCGCGATGTCAAGCCTACCAACTTTTTATACAACACGTCACAATCTCGTGGTGTCTTAGTTGACTTTGGTCTTGCGGAGCGTGAGGGCACGGATTGGCACAACTGTGCCTGTCACCTCAACGAGGAGGAACGCCGCTACAGGATATCTCACAGCGTCTATGCCCAGACGCAATTGACAGGCCACAACGTGGGCGCCTATCCGAAGAACGATACACGCAACAGTAGACGCGCCAACCGGGCGGGTACCCGTGGCTTCCGTGCCCCGGAAGTGCTCCTGAAGTGCACCCAGCAGACCTGCTCTATTGACATATGGAGTGTTGGTGTCATTCTCTTGACCATGCTTTCACGTCGCTTTCCCTTCTTTCATAGTGCAGACGACATTGACGCGCTGCTCGAGATCACTACCATCTTTGGACGAAAGAAGATGCGGGAGACGGCACTGCTACATGGTCAAGTCTTTGAGACGAACGTACCCAGCTACAGCGAGGGCGGACATAGTTTGGAGAAGATTATCCTCTGGTGTACAGGGCGGACAGGCGATAAGACCCAACCCAAGAAGGAGCTCGAAGAAGAAGAGAAGGAGGCCGTCCAGTTTTTGTACCGTCTTTTGGAGTGCAACCCAGCAAAACGAATTACAGCTGCCGAGGCCCTGGAACATCCTTTCCTTGCCAAGACTTATGCAGAGAGTGAGTCCGAGCAGAAGGAACTCATCGATGATGTTGAACAAGAGTAGCCTGTTTTCTGATATATTTACGAGAGCACGAGTTAAAAAAGCATGAATGGCGTATGATTGGGTGTAAGCATAGTACAGGAGTTTTTTGTTTGGCCATTTAAGGGAAATCCGGTGTGGCACGAGTCATTGCGATACCCTCCTGTCGTGCGTACCATCATGCTTAGAGCATTGTTCCAGATAAAAAAATATGTATTGTAATGCATTCAAGTACTCCCTTGGTTGTGACGGAATCTGCTAGGGAATTGCTAGTCTTGCTAAATAGTCGATACTAGGACTATGTCATTGTAAAGAAAAGACTCGGTGCATACCTCTACACTTGTGATAGAACCAATTAGGGCCAGATTATTGGATGAAATCATACCCTGCTAATTCTGAAGCAATCCAGTCAGGATTTTCAGACAGCATATAACTTGTCTGCGTAAGATGAGGATCCGACAAGGTCAATCGCTTGTTAAGTTAATCATGCACGCTCTTTCTGTTGCATAGCAAACAGACTGAGATGCATGTACCTGCCATTCATCACGAGGTCTTTCCTATCTATTCTGCTTGGTTCGGAGCTGGGATGACGCTGTGATTCGTGCTGCTATTCTACCATGACCTAACATGCAGGTCGCTCCTCACGCTCCTTTAGCCACGGTCCATGGCTGATCGACAGCTAGATGCTCCACTACCGTCAAGGCTCTGTGCATGTAGTTTTTCGTTTGTATTGCAATTGCTGTTGAGTCTTCTTCATTCTAAGAATGTCGGAAGTCATTATATACATTAGTGCTCTTTCCAGCAGAGTCCACATCTCTTAACACATTCTATGACAAGGCCGCTCTTCAACAGCCGCCTCGCTGCATCGTAATATGACATGCTAGCAAAACTTCAATCATACCATACATTGCTCGAATACAACCACTCAGTCATCCTGAGCATACTTCTGGGTGAAGGAGCGAATCTTTGGACCAAAGCAATAAAGAGGAATACCGAGAGCCATCAAGGCTGCCACAATACCCGCACAGATATTGAAAGCACCTTCATACCCAGCCTTCTGGACAAAGCTGATGGATCCAAAGGAGATTCCGAAGCCGATAAAACCTCTCAAGGAGCAGATCAGAACGAGGGCAGCATCAATCCGCTGGGGGTAAGCGTCCATGCAGTAAACAAAGCTAGAGACGACTACACCCACGAATCCAAAGTACTCGACGTTGATCGTGACCACAATACCTGCCCAGCTCCAATCGTTGGGGTTCTGGGCGGTCCTTCCGTAGATGATGGTTGATATGAGGATGGCTATAAGCGGAATGATGACAGCGATATAGCGATACTCGGGTTGGCTGACGCCGTTGTGCCTCTTGCTCATCGACTTGACTGCCATATCGCTCAGGTATCCACAGAAGAAGGGCACTGCGACGGCAGTGACGACCTGCCCAACGAAGACATAGCCAAGCATATCGAAGTTCCATGAATATGGTGGGTGTACCAGTACATTGGCGAACAATGCTGACATTAGAACGTAGATGCCAAGAGCCGCAGAGTTGACCAAAGACAGCCAGAGAACGTTGGGGAACCAGATAAGCGTGATCATCTGCCTCCAGCAAGTGATTGCTTCCGACCAGTGTGTGTAGCCTTTCCAGGGCAGCATGTCTCGAACAAAGCTGCGTGGAGCGTAGTTGACGGTATCTAGGCTGCGTTTGGTGTTCGTCGTCACCGGAACCAGCGTTCCATCTTCGTCAATGCCCTGACCAGCTGTGCGATGTTAGCACGTGTGTCATGGTACAAGACTCGGTGTATACTTACTCAGCGCTTCCAGGGAGCGCTCGTATTTCGTCTCGACGACGAAGAGTATGCTGAGAACAGCAATAGCACCACTCAAGCATCCAAAGATTCCATACCACCACCTCCAGCCGAGATCGTTGGCAAGGTACGAGCTTGCCACAATAAGGGCTGCTGTTCCCAGCGTTTGGAGCGCACAGAACCAGGCAATTACGTGCCCTCTCTCGTGTAGATAAAAGATCTCTTGCACAATGATGGGACAGAGTGCCTCAGCCTGGCCTGCACCGATAGACATGACATCTCTGCCAGCGATATGGGAGGACAAGCTGCCACTGTACGCGCACCAAAGGCAGCCGAAAGACAAAACGATGGTCGACAATAGATACACCGGCCTTCGGCCCACAGCGTGAGCGACAGGTATTGCGATCAAGTTTCCGACACCCATGAAGAATGCAGGCCAAGTTGCGAGGTCACTAGTTCGTGGGTCCCCGCCATATGAGGCTTGCACTATGGGCAGGATGGAGTTGATTCCGCTTGCCATGAGGTTGCCAGTCGCAGCGTAGAGGCCGACTATGATGAGGATGAGATATTTTTGCCATCTGGGAAGATTGAGCGGATCTTGAGTCTGTCAGCCTGGCCCCAAGGCCAAATGCAATATTGGCATGCCAGTAACCTACCGTTTGGATCTCGGCTTGGGGTCGGGATCAGGACAATGCCATCGTCGTCATAAAGCTTGATGGTGCCAACGACGGGCTTTGCAGCTTTTTTGTGCGCGTCCAGAATTTCAATATGGGCGCCCGCCTCGGCCTTGTAGTCTTCGGTCGCCATGATGATGGGCCGCTGATGAGGATAAAGAGCATGGCATGGCGGACAATTTGTAGTGCTCAGGAGCCCGAGGTCAACATGGCTGGCGTGGCCACTGCATTGCCTCGATGGCGGATGCAGTATCGGTGCTTGATATCTCCCCCGAGCTGGGCCGCGCAGTCCAATTGATACGTCCCCGGATTGTGGAGGACGCGGGCTAGAGTGTGGGGAATCGGCTGGTCTAGGCATGGGGGTAAATTCTGCGGGGAAGCCTCGTACTCGGTTTCAGCCTCATGCTTGTCTCGTCGGCAAATCATTCACGCCAGCTGCCTTGCACACCCACTCCAACACATACGTACGCTCACCAACTCACCCAGTCGCTCGCTGACACCAGTATCCCATGAGCGAGCCGGCCATCAAGACGTCGCAGCGCGTGTCTCGCTCGTGCATCGAGTGTGGGCGTCGCAAAATCAAATGCGACAAGAAAAGCCCCTGCCAGCCGTGCATTCGCAGGAACGCTGCCCACGAGTGCAAAAGACCCATTGCACGAGTCAGGGGTCAGCTGACCGTCTATACAGCGGCGGAGGATGCTGGAAACCCAGCCGAAATCCAGCTGCAAGACTTACTTCGTGAACGAGGTGCTCTGCGCGCCCAGATCGCGGAGCTCGAGACTGCATTGGCTTTGTCCAAGCCGTGCGCCCATAGCCGTACAAGTGAATCCATCGATTACAACCAGCCTGCAGCAGCTCTCGAGGATCTTGTCCCTGCCTTTGAACAGTTCGATATCGGCATCAAGATTGGCGCTGCTTCCCGGACCGGGGCCGAGAAGGATATCCTGGACCGCCTCTACGAGCCGGCAGCGGATCCACTTTTTCTGCTTCTTCCCAGTCGAGAAGCTAGTCTTGGCCTCGTCACCTTCTCCCTCCAAAGACTGGGATGGATCCATTGCGCTGTCAATGCTGATGATTTTCTAAAGGAGCACGAACAGTTCTGGCAAAACGTAGAACTCAGTGCCGCCATCGAGCGCGAACAACGGCTCTGGACCACCGTTTATCTTGCTGTCTTGGCGGTCGGTATCCTGTACTTGAACCCAGAAGATGTACCGGGTGTAACTCACCTTCCTCAACTTGGCATACCCCTTTCCGATCCAGTATCAGTTGCTGTCCACGTTTCCCATCTCTGGTACGAGGCTGCTCTGAAGGAACTAGAGAGATACGCCTTCAACGGCAGTCCATCGCTTTGTGCTGTGCAAGCCCTTTCCGTGTTAAGTCTCTGCCACTCCAACTTTGGTGAGCATCAGAGAGAATGGCTCATTACTGGGTTTGCTACCAATATGGCACGCTTTCTTGATATGCACAAGCTCGGAAATGAAACAAACTGCTCCAAGGATATTTGTCGAAGGCAAGAATGGTCCTCGCCCATAAAGCGGGAAATGGGCCGTCGTCTATGGTGGGCCTGTGTCATTAAAGACTGGTCAGTACAAACTCGCACTTATCCAACACAGTTCCATTAACAAATCCACAGGCTCGGAAGTTGGGCTCGACCGCCATCTATCTCGCCCGCCAGTTTTTGCTGTCAAGCGTCCATTGCAAGCAGCCACGGAGACTACGTCTTGCCCGGCTCATATACAATTGGTACCCCTAGCTCGACCGCGTCCGCAAACCTAGAGCCACCTTCTCCTGCGCACTACCACTCAATCATGTGCCGTCTTGCCTATATAGTATACATTTACATCAAAGCAAACACCCATCACACACACTTGAAGTTCTCAAAGGCCATCGATGAGATACAAATTGTTCGGCGAGATCTGCCCTTGCACTTGTCACCAAGCTTCCCGGTCACTGAAGATGACCGTATATGGGAGTCGGAACACCCTTGGATCCCGTTCCAGCGGTATCTCATTACTTACGTTATCGACTTCTTGCTGCTGTCCATCGCTCGTGTACTGATTCCCAGGGACCCTGAAGAAGATGCTTCCATTTCCAGGCAGCTCGCTCTTCAATCAGCCAACCGTATCTTGGACCACTATGCGACTCCCGCTCCAAGAGTATATAGGCTAGTTTGGACGGTATCAGCCGCAACCGTCGCGGCTGCTGTGTATCTGTCGCTCGATATGCTTGCGAACTCTCACGAGTATCGTGGTGATTCCCGAATTCGAATCATTGGCCTCTTGAGACAGGCTTCTGTCGAGTTGAAGAAGCACTCAATTGTTGCAGCTCATGCTGCAAAGGGCTCTGCTGTGCTCGAAGGCCTCTTACCCCTGTTGGAGCAGCACGACTTTGATCACCCCCGCACTTCATACTCGATGCAAGACCTGCTACAGCAGCTTGCAGTAGCTGCTGACTTGGGGATACCATCCGATCCGCCAGTCATGACAAATCCTGGACTCGACGGCCTGGTTGATGGCAGCAATTACGAAACCATGGATATGTTTGATGGAACTGGAAACCCTCTCGAAGGAACATATGGTATTGGTGATTGGGATCATGTATTCTCACAAATGTGAAAGCATGCTATACAAGGAAACGACAACGCTACTATGAACCCTGCACTCTCAATACGGCTTAACTCCCGCCAGCTTAAGCAGCTTGTCTGTTAACTCGGGCTTCTCCAACGGCTCAGTCCTTTCCCATGGATCAATCTTCCCATCCACCATGGCTTTGCCTTGTGAATGGATGTTGATGTGTGGCCAATGTGTGGTCGCCTCCCACTTCTCAAAGATCTCCTTCTTCTTCTCCAAATCCTCCTTGGATGCCATGGCTGCTGGCGTGTAACAAGCGTATATAATTGTGCGAATGTTGTCGGTCTCAGGGTACACGGCGTAGTGCATCTGACGCGAGTCCCAGAGAATCAAGTCACCTGGTTCAGCGCACACCTTGACCAGCTTGCAGCCTTGTTCTTCGTACCACTTCACGTCTGATTCCTGGAAGGGGTAAAAATCGTAGTGAAGCGCTGCCAAAGGACCCTTGGTTCGGTCCGGTGGATGCTGCTTGAAAAACTTGTCAAAGAGCTTCGCACTGCCTTCCATTACGACGAGGCCTCCGTCTTTGGGTCCAGCTTCAGAAACTAGGCGTTGTTAGTAAGTTGGATTGTGATCTGCCAAGGAAATACAATGTCTGTTGCTTACGGTTGATGATGCCTTGTACACAGGATAGGCCTTGTCGCTCAGGTGCTTGATCGACGTGTGGCCACGGCTTCGAGCCACCCATCTTCGAGGCATTGGGCAGTGTGAGGTTGATAGTGTCATATGAGACGATGAGTTCATTTGTGTTCCAAAGCTTCTCAAACGCAGCCAGAACACCAGGCTCTCTGCAGCAAACAACATTAGTATTGGTCACTTGCTTGGAAATTCCGAGCGAATGGACGAAACTTACTGCCTAGCCTCCCAGACATATTTCTCGTGTGCAGCACAATAGTTGAGGTACATGCCATTCTTGAAGCTTTGAGGGAGATTCTCTTTGGTCCATGTCTCTGGGTTGTTGATGTCAAAGTTATTAGGGAAGGTACCGAGCCATTCCAACATCTTGTTGCGATACTTTAGAGCTCGTTCCTTAGGAACGACACCCTTAAGGACAACATAGCCTTTCTCGTAGAACTCGTCTCGCCAGTCGCCGTATGTTTGTTGGGCGCACTCTCCGCCATTGAGGTATGGTGCCATGATGTCAAGTCAAAGTTAGACTCTTAAACTTGTTCTGAAGAGGTTGATAGACTGTGAATTAGCTTCTAGGCACACAAGGCTGTTCGTACATATATACTTCTCTACTATCTGCACCCTTTACGTCTAGACACTTTCCCACCCGTTCACGGCCGTTCACGGCAGGGATCCACGAGCCTCGGTGTTGGGTGAGTGGATCCTGTAGCACATCTCGGTCGAGTACGGACGAGAATCCCCACGCAGGTGCGACTCGCAACCCCAGCAACCCTAGCATCTCCACATACCGACACAAGTCGCCTTCGCAGTGTGGATAGCTCTACATATCGGGCATGGCCGTCGGCAGAAGTATCGCGGCCGAGTACGGTCGGGAGACTCAAGCAATGGACCACCGAGCAGTCATGCGCTGCATCAAAACCGCGATGATTTCCCTTTTTCTGTTTACAGCACGTTGGGCAGATATTCATCCTCTACGAGCTCAATCATGCCTCTCGCTTTCCAAGTCGCGAATCTTGCCGTCAAACCA
Source organism: Curvularia lunata (assembly GCA_005212705.1). NCBI lineage: Eukaryota > Fungi > Ascomycota > Dothideomycetes > Pleosporales > Pleosporaceae > Curvularia > Curvularia lunata. The sequence continues at coordinate 89,337 of PELC01000076.1, read as the reverse complement.
CCCAAAGTCGGCGAAAATGGGTACCAAGGTTTCAATCCACGCAAAGAGACACTTCCAAAGGGATACCAGAGCCGTGAAGGCGCTCGTGCACTCTCAGAAGATATGATTGTGGAACATGATGTGGCTGTTAAGGTCAGAGACGGATGCACTCTGTACTGCGATATCTACCGGCCCTGTAGAAGCGAAGGGAATAGTGCTACGAAGATACCTGCCATTGTCGCTTGGAGCCCCTTTGGCAAAAAGCATACCGGGATTGACATGATGTCCAAGGTGAATCAGAGCAGCTCTTTTGTTTTCAATACGCGCTAACACAGTATAGGTAAAATGGGGTTGTGGTGTTCCCAAAGGTTGCCTTAGTGGTCTCGAACGCTTTGAAGGGCCAGATCCAGCAGAATATTGCCCTCGAGGATTTGCGGTTGTCAACGTTGATGCGCGAGGTGCGGGAGACTCAGACGGAGACATTGTTATCATGGGAAAACAAGAAGGCGAGGATGGTCACGACGTGATTGAGGAACTCGCAAAAATGGATTGGTAAAGTTTGCCGGTTGCAGAACGAGGTCAGGAGTTAACAGCAGCACAGGTGCAACGGCTCTATTGGACTTGCTGGAAACTCACATCTTGGTATCGTGCAGTGGTTCATTGCTGCAACGCAACCGCCATCTCTGAAAGCTATCGCGCCATGGGAAGCTTGTGGCGACCTTTACCGAGAGCAATTTGTACGCGGTGGTGCGTGGGATAACGGGCTTTTCGATTTCATCACTGAACACGTCATTCGTGGAAAGAATGGGCTTGAGGACTTCAAAGAGATGTACCGACGTTCTTCGACAATGAACCCTTACTGGGAAGACAAGCGGTAAGCACCTTCCAATAACTTACAGGGGACTCCAACTAATATGTGTGTTCCAGTGCGGAAATATCCAAGATCAACATCCCAACATATGTTGTTGCTTCCTATTCAAGCTTTGTATGTCATACTTCAACCCGCGAATAACATACTAATTTTGTACCACAGGTTCATACTATGGGCTCAATAAGAGGTTGGATGCAAGTAAACACCAAAGATAAGTGGCTCCGTTGGGACCCATACCAAGAATGGTATGATCTCTGGGCCGTCCAAGAATCCATCGAAGAGCTAGCTTCATTTTTCGACCGCTACCTCAAGAACGAGAAGAACGATTGGGAAAAGACGCCGCGTGTGCGCATGGCATCTCTCACATACGGTGACAAGGAAGCGATATATCCTATTGTTGAAGAAGATTTTCCCATCCCGAGAACCGATTACCGTACACTATACCTCAGCGGCGACAATACCCTCCAATTCTCTCCACCAACACAAACAAGCGTCTTATCATACAACTCCGAAAGCAATACGTCCCCCGTATCACATGTTGCTTTTAACATGAAATTCGACAAGCCTACGCGCCTCATGGGTCTTCCAAAAGCCGTGCTTTACATGTCTTGCCCAGATTTCAACGACATGATAGTATATGTCCTGATACGGAAGCTTGACACACAAGGCAAGCCTATGATAGCCATCAACATTCCCTGGTCAGCAGCACCATACTCAAAAGCATCCGACATCCCCGAGTCAGACTACAGTAACCTAATGATCTACTACGGCCCTTCCGGCATTCTCCGCGCTTCCCACCGCAAAATCGACACCTCAAAATCGATACATCCGCAATATCCCTTCCATACTCATGATGAGGTGCAAAATATCCCTCCGGGTGAGGTTGTGAAGCTAGAAATTGGCCTGTGGGCTATGGGCGTTGACTTTGAGGCTGGCGAAAGTATCAGTGTCCAGGTTAGTGGAGAGTATCCATTGGTGCAGGAGTTTGGGCCACGCAAAAAGGTAGAGTTGGAGGAGAGGAATAAGGGAACGCATCGAGTGCATGTTGGTGGGGAATATGCGAGTCACGTGGTGCTACCTTTCGTATAGGCTGGAAAAGAACATCTCTAAGACTGATTTCAATATTGAAATTGAGGATTGCATGTTCTTGAATTACAAACTATGTGTAGACCTAGTATTGTCTCAAACTTCGCATAGTGGCGAAGGCGTGGTGCGGGGAGGTGTGAACGCACTGGTGAACTGCTACTGCCTGTGGGACTCACGAGCGTTTGTCCTCGTCTCGTTGGCACGCTTCCCGCACCTGCCCAGAGCACCCATCGATTAGTCATGGCAAACAAACGGACTCTGATCTCACCGTAACAAGCCTGCACGCCAACTCCTATCCACTTGTAGCACTTTGGTATCCACACATACACGCCTACGAACATTACGACAAACAAGATGCCGCCCGCAGACCCAGTGAGCGTGCCCGACCCGCAAGAGGAGACGAATATCAAGCTTGAAGGCAGCGAGATGGAAAACGGCAACCTTGATTCCTCTGCGGCTTGGCTGCTCAGTGATGATTTTGAGCTTATGGCCATGACCGCAGACAAGGACGCCGCTACGCTGCGCAGCGAGTGTAACCATCTAGTCGACGAGTCAACAACAAGACTTCGACTAGGTCAGGCTCAACTCGCCGCTAACGAATACGAAGCGCCTGATCAGCGTTATAACAGACTCAACAAAAGGCTTGAAGAGCTTGCGAAGATCTGCTCAACATACGTCGATGTCATTTGCGGCTCCTCCTCTCGTGAGGAGCGGTCGGTCAGCATTGAGCAACTGCTTGCTGAGGCTGGCCGCGAGGGCATGCGTGCAAAGGCCCTCCAAGCCGATGTACTCAAGCCAATCATCCGCGAGGCTGGAGGGCTCCGAGCACTCGTATCGCAAATGGAGGTGATACGTCCGCTGATCAACAAGGTCGGTGGCGTCCAAGAGCTCGAAGACTTGGTTTCGGAAATGCATCTGGTCCGAATCGGATTGAATGAGGTTGGAAGCCTACAGGGTCTGCACAACCTCATTGCCGAAGTAAAGAGGTTGAAAGATGAGCAGCTTGACACACGAGCCAGAGTAGAGGGACCAAATGGACTTTCTGAGAAGGCAGCAAAGTACGATAGGCTTGCGCAGGCCTTCAGCAAGATACAGGGTCAGCGGGAGCCAGTCGCACCTGCTGGGTGTGTCGCTCCTACTGAGTATGTCGCACCTGCTGGGACTGCTACGATGAACCCTGCTCGAGCAAACCTCATCGCTTCTATTCCACTCGAATTTGACCCATTTCGAGATCTGTATGAGCCCCCTCCGGTTGGAGAACCACGCAACAGGACTGGCTCAAACAACATTCCCCTGGGACATCCATATGCACGCGAACGACCAAGCCGTTGGGACTCGGAACTACTATCAGTAAAGCAAGAGCCAATGGACGATATCGATATGGGCGAAACTACAAAGAAGCGTCCACGAACAGAATTTGAGCATTCTTCGGCTCCGATGCAGATGTCCAGGACGCCGTCTCTCAAAGAGGAGCCGCCACATGACTCCCCCAACCAGTTACCCGAGTACAAAACAAGGTATAAGAGACGTATGCGGTACTGAGATGCACATCTTAGTGTGGGTACTCGACGAACTGGTACTCTGTCCACGCCCACACGCACTGCCGAAGATACTCATGTGACTTAAATGAGTAACAGTCGGCCTATCCTCGATTGCCCTCTGAAAAAAAAGCTGCTAATTCTTCCGCTCCAGAACTACCTGGATGAATGGCATAGGGCAGTAGAATTCCAGGAGAACCTGGGAAATATCTGGCACATGAGCCCTCACTATACATTAAGAATTAACTCAGGAAGTCTTCAACGCGATGCTGCCGTGCAAGAGTACATGTGTGCTTGATATCTTTCAAATTGAAACGGATCTTTGGGTAGGTTTTAGGGCGCAGGGCTTGTATAGGCTGCTCCCCGGCATAGGCAGGCGTCGCCGTCCACGTGCCTTGCATCTTGACGTTGAGATTTCCGCACTGTAGTGTCTATGCCACTCCCGGAGAGTATAGCAGAGGCCCACAATGGAAATAGGAGAACCGCTGTGGATGAATGCAGATTATGTGTGGAGACTTGTTTAGGTTCCCAGCATTGCATACCACTGAATATATGGCACGGCCTGTCAATAGTTTAGAAATGCTGGCGCAGAGTAAGAAAAGCTACCTACCTGTCTGCACAAAGTGCGATTTCATGAATATAATTCTGCATCATCTGTTCTGCTTAAGCCATGCATCTCGCCCATCTCGCCATGCGCAGCGTGTTCTGGTCGCTTCAGGGCTGTTCCCTCCTTCAAGTAAAGGATTAACCTAAATGCTGCGTTCCCATTCAGATAATACCTATGCAGCCGCTTGCTTCTTATAAAGCCTAGCCTTTCGTATAACTTCAAGCTTGCCGTGTTCGATACTTCTGTTTCCAAAACTATCTCATCGGCGTCGCGAGCGGCCATGGCGTCGACTGCCAGTCGGACAAGCTTGGTAGCTATACCGCGACCACGGTATTCTTGCTGCGTTGCGAGCATCGCAACATAGCCTCGATAAGTGCCCGAGCGGTGCGGTTCGAGTTTGCACGTTATCACGCCGATTAGAGCATTGGTGGGGGAGAGCGCCTGTAAATTGAGAGGTCAGTGAGTATTACGAGAGGAACAGGCGAGAAGCATAGGGAATATATACCATGTAGCAAAGATCACCCCATTGGTACAGGAAATACCGGTATACATAGATACTGTACGGCTCAGAGAGGTCTTTTGAGATTAGCTGGCGGATGGCGGGGAGATATTGCTCTTCTTTTGAAGGCTCGTATTGTATATACTGCAAGTCCGACTCCTTTAGATCTTTGGCGTCCACCGTCTTTGCAGCTTCAACCGCAGAGGCGCCATCGTCATTTCCAGCCATGTCGCGCGTGGGAGTGACTTTGTGAAGGCCGCCGGCAAGTGGAGGTGCTTGGGTAGGGCTGCGGAGAGGACCCCCGGCTTGGCAAACGGCAGCAACGTGCCTTCGAGACCCCTGCGCTGATCATTCCGTCACATGTCGGAGGTTTCGGACATTGGCGAAGATAGCAAAACAGTCCTCGTGCCATAGGATTTCTGCTAGTTACACACCATTCTGTCACTTGAATACCCCTCCAAATAAGTCGCTGCAGATGTCCTTCCTGAGACGCCGCTTTGGCGGCAACGGTAGCGGCAATGGCGAAGCAGAGGACTCGACACCTGAACTTTCGCGCGAACCCTCACCGGCACAGGGTGGTAAACGGCCACCGAATATGCGGCTGATTACCGAGGAGCAGTTGGCGACGTTAAAGAGACAAGGAACACATAAGAAGAGGAGGAATTTCTGGGTCTTTGCGCTTGGTGGTATATTTGGGCTGCTAGTTGCCGGCTTTTTCGCAAGCAACAATGACATGATAGACCTCAGTGGCTTTGGCGAGATGAACATTGAGGCTATTCTCGAAGCGCTGCCAGATAACTTTGTGAAGAGCGCACAGCAGTTGCAGGTACGTGTGTTTCTGCTGTACACACAACGAGCCCTAAGGGCAATAGAGAAGGGTGGAGGCTGACTCTCTCAACTCAAGTAGAAAACTGAACGAGACGCCGTAAACTACGATTCCTTTGCCGTCGGTCTTCATGCGCAGAAGCAGGGTATCAAAGCTAAGCACCCTGTCATCATGATACCTGGTGTTATCTCCACTGGTCTGGAGTCATGGGGAACAGAAGAAAGTTCAAGACAGTACTTCAGGAAAAGACTGTGGGGGTCATGGACTATGATGCGCGCATTAGTCCTTGATAAAGCACAATGGAAGCGACATATCATGCTTGATAAGGACACCGGTCTGGATCCCCCAGGCATCAAACTCCGCGCAGCACAAGGTTTCGATGCAGCAGACTTCTTCATAACTGGATACTGGATATGGAACAAGATCCTTGAGAACCTCGCGACGGTAGGGTACGACCCCGGAAACGCCTTCACTGCAGCGTATGACTGGCGCATGTCGTATATGAACTACGAAATTCGCGATCAATACTTTACCCGTCTCAAGTCCCATATCGAGGTTGCCGTCCGTGTATCGAACAAGAAGGTCGTTCTTCTCTCACACTCGATGGGCTCACAGGTATTGTACTACTTTCTCCACTGGGTGGAAGCAGAAGGATATGGCGGCGGTGGTCCGGGCTGGGTAGACGCATATATCGACTCCTGGATCAACATCTCAGGCTGCATGCTTGGCGCCGTGAAGGACGTTCCCGCCGTGCTTTCCGGCGAAATGAAAGACACAGCCCAACTGAATGCTTTCGCCGTCTACGGCCTCGACCGCTTCCTCTCGCGCTCCGAACGTGCCGAAATCTTCCGTGCAATGCCTGGTCTCTCTTCAATGCTGCCTCTTGGTGGAAACGCTGTCTGGGGAGATGAATCTGGCGCTCCCGACGACGCACCCGGTCAAAACGGGACCTACGGCAATTTCATCCGCTTCCGCAATGCTAACTCCACCTTGACGAAGAAGAACATCACCGTTGACGGCAGTCTTCCCTTCCTCTTCAGAAACACAGAACCCTGGTATAAAAACATGGTCCAAACATCCTATTCCCATGGCGTAGCACACACAACCAAGCAAGTCGAAGACAACCAGCTTCTACCCGCCAAATGGATCAACCCTCTCGAAACGCGTCTACCGCTTGCTCCCAATTTGAAGATCTACTGTTTCTACGGCATCGGCAAGGAAACGGAGCGCGCATACTACTACCGCAGTGACGACGACCCCGTCAGTAGTCTAAACGTCACACTCGACACCATGTATACCGAGGGTAACGTAGACCATGGCGTCGTCATGGGCGAAGGAGATGGCACCGTCAATCTACTCAGTAGCGGATACATGTGCGCCAAAGGGTGGAAGATCAAGAGGTACAATCCTGCTGGCGTAAAAGTCACGACGTTTGAAATGAAACATGAGCCTGATCGGTTTAGTCCGAGAGGCGGGCCGAATACTGGTATGTTACATTCTTCTTACTGTCCTTCTACACCACTCTTACTGACACTTAATCACAGCGGACCACGTCGACATCCTGGGTCGCATGTCCCTGAATGATTTGATATTGCAGGTTGCGGGCGGAAGGGGCGAGTTGATTGAAGAAACGATTCATTCGAATATCCGCGAGTACGCGGAAAAGGTCAAGATATACGAGGAAGAGGAGTAGATGTAATGCAGCTGTCGGATCTGCCAAAAACCGGTCCTTTTACATCAGCAGAAGAGGGGGGAAGAGTAATATTGTTACGTGAAGTGTCCGCGTGTGAATAGGCTATGAGGGCAAATGGGTGGCTGACGTGAAATGACTTGACAGTATGATACCATAGACTAACGAATTATCCTCTTCTTTTTGGTATATTTCTATTCGAAATGTGTATCTCTATCCTTACAATGCTACCTTCTTACTTCTTCTCGTCCAGAGTCAGATTCTGGATAGCCTTCTCGCCTCCCTCGGTACCCACATCTACCGTTGCCTTATCCGCACCCTCAACATGTCCATCTGGCTTGGCTTCGACATTCTTCTTTGGGTGGAAGGTACCCTTGTTCTTGACCTTCTTCTCCTTCTTGATAACAGGTGGTGGTGGGTAAGCCTTTTGCTCGATCTCCTTCCATTCAGGGTTGGCCTGGAACTCCTTTTGTACAGGGTCCAACAGAGTGATCAGGGCTTCTGTGACAGCCGGCTTGAGATCCTGAGGAGTGAGGACATCGTTTCTGTAGTCTTCCTGCATCTTCGCGATATCCGTGTAGACGAGGGGTTCGCCCTCACGACGCTTAACGACGAATTTGGGCTCACCATAGATAAGATGGCCAGCAGGAAGAAGTACGTATTCGACAAAGCTGAGTACACCGTTTTCTTCGACGATCTTTGGCGCCGCGTGCGCCTTCTTGAGCTTGCGCTTGACGACGTCTGCATCGTCGAGGACATCAATCTTGGAGTCTGGATCCGAAGAACTCATCTTTCCACCTTGCAGACCAGGAACCATGGGGTTCATCAAGTGGGCGCGCTCCTTGTAACCGATTTTGGGCAGTACGTCCTTTGCAAGTGCGAAAATCTTACGTTGGTCTACACCACCGAACTGAACATCCACATCAAGGTACTGCTCGTCGAGGGCCTGCATGAGGGGGTAGATGAGTCCACTCAGTGGGGCGTTCTCCGTCTGCTTAACGACTTCGGCACCGGCTTTCTTCGCAGCAGCCTCGCTCGTTATACTCGCCAGTCGTAGCAGATCCATTGTGTAGTCGGCGTTCAATTCATAGCTCGAACCCAGAACAAACTCTAGCTTGTCAATTGGTACTTTGACAGCCTTCAGTAGCGCGGTGATGGTAAAGCGGTAGTATTCGGCGCGGTACTTGACGAGCTCAATCGGTGCTTTGAGGTTGTCGAGGAAACCGTGAATATCAGCGAGAAGGATCTTAACATGGCAACCTGCCGCAAGGAATTGCGCCAGCTTGAGGATGGGCACAAACTACATCAGTCTGTTAGCAACGCACGCGACTCTATCCCAACCACGAGAAGACGTACGTATCCGCAGTGAGGGCGCCCTGTTGTGGCAGTGCCCCAGTAGACCTTTAGATGACCTTGCTTCTTCAATGCCTCGTCCATGATCTCCGGATTCAGCACCTCAGCCAAGTTGACTTTGATGAGCGCCATCTTCTCTTCCGCCGTCATGCTCGTGCTCGGGCCCACGTACGCAGCATCTTGCGCCTTTCGTAGCCTTTCCTTTGCATCTTTGAGCTGTGCTTGCGCTTCTTCAATTCGCTTCTCGATTACGGCGATCTCGTCGAGAATGGCGGCGGGGTCGGCCATTGTGTCGGCCATAGCGGGGTGTAGGGAGGGGCGGTCGGTGTGCTTTACGAACCTCACCGAAAAAAAGGAATACAAGGCTTAAATACGATAAAGTGAGCACAACAGTAGCACTAGTTTACTGTTGTTCTGAGCTCAGCTGAAGGGGTGACTGCTAATCTTGCCAGCTGAGGAGGTCGTTGCGGGGCTGAAGACCAGTCAAGACACCAAAATAACAATTCCAGGGTCCAGCGCGCTGCTGAGCCACCGTTGTGGCTGGTCGCGTCTACGACTCGGCTGCGGCCAAACTCTGCAACTTAACCTTATCTTAGGCGCACCGCAATCTGTATACCGAGAGATCTAAATAAATATACTCAGAGGAAACCACTAAGATAAACTTCAGCAAAAATCGTTTATCTCCCAATGTGAGATTTTTGAAACCCAATTATAAGGTCAACTGATCCTCCATCAGCACTGTTCCGTACAGGATTCCGCCTTTCCTCAGCCAAAGATTCTGCAATCAGCTGAGATTAGGGCGTGCCAAGGTGCACTATGAGGACCAGCTCACGAGCACGTTTGAGTCTGTTTCCAGAAGCACAACAATCGAGATAGCAAGGCAACGAGCCTGCTAAACAAGTGTTTTCTTATACGAGTCTAATGAGTGTATAAACAAGAAACCAAAAATTCCAATAAAAAAATCATAAGAGTAACCATGGGCCAAAGCCAAATCATCACAAAACATTATCGAAAACACCGTCGCTATGAATGACCGAATCCAGAATGCTCTATCTTCGTCCCACCAACTCACTCAATCTTTCCCCATAGGTTGCTGAAGAGCTTAATGCATCTTGCACTTGGCGAGGCACTTGTCCATATCCTGAGCCAGGTTGGCAGGAATCTGCTTGCGGAACTCCTCAATGTTGGACGCGTCAATGGAGCTGGGGAAGCCAAGTGTGGCCTTGACGACATCAGCGTTGAGAGCGAAAAAGTTCTGGGCAACCTGGCTGGTACCCGGATCCTCGGAGTTCAGGGTAGCGACGAAAGTAGCATTTTCGCAGTTGTTGTTGAACTGAAAGTGGATGGAACCCTGGGGGAAAACGGTACCCTCGAACTTGTTGAGGTAGCCGGCGATTTCGGGGTTGTCGCCGGCTTTGACGAGGCCGTTCTCGAGCACGTAGCCAAATTGGAGGTTGTTGCCTTCGACGAGAGTGAGGAACTCGGTGGCGCGGGGGTGGACGTGAGGAGTGTTGATGCCGCAGGGCGCGAGGAAACCGACAGTGGTGCTAATGCCGAGGTCGGTAAGAATGGGGAAGGTCTCGATGTTCTATGGAAGTCATTAGTATGAAACTACGAGTTTACGTTTGATTGTACTCACGGCTGCGACAGCGACACCGCCCTTAGCACCCGCTGGAGGAGGAGTGTTTCGGTCGAAGGTGAAGACGACCAATTTCCTCAAAGCATCTCCGGTGAGGAGTGTCTGTCCCTGGGTGAGGAGCCTTTGGAAGCGCTTGATGGCCGTAGGAGCAGTGAAGAGGTCATCGAAAAGAGCATCTTGGCTTGAAGTGGCAGCTGGGGGTGCGGAGGAAGTGGAAGAAGCACTTGGGGTGTAGGCTGATGGGTAGCTCTGGGATGGAGGAAGAGCTTGAACAGCTCCAAGGGTGAGCGCAGCGACGACGACTTTGGTGATGGTGAACATGGTTACTGATTAAGAAGTGAAGATCTGTACAGCACAGGAAAGAAATGAGATAAGGAAAAGAGGAAAGAAAATGAGATTGTAGTATGGTTTGTTGATTGTGAGTAAGGAGATGATTCTTCAACAGCGTGCTGTACCATATCATACTTATACCTCATTGATGAAGCCCATTTTCGCGGCTTCATCAGATGTCTTACGCGGTAACTCCTCCATCCGAAGATAGCGTCATGGCTGTACAGTGTTCGTAGACCGCCAAATGACGGTATGCTTAATTCAGTAACAAACGTACAATGCTGATATAGTAAACAGTCCAGAAATATCTATTGGTCAGATTTGTAAAAACATCAGCCTTTTCTGTAGCCTGTCAGCGTTTTAGTGGGGGGGCTGAGCGGCGTGAACCTAGTGCGGCTGTACGCCCTGCATCTGAACAACACAAAACGCCATGAGAACAAAACAAGTGCTAACTAATGCTGGCGTGTATGTATGAAACTGAAACATGTTTAGATGACGTGTGAGTGGGGAACCAGGACATCCTGGCAACACCTGCCCTTGAAGATCTCCGAAGATATTTTTTCGTTCCTGAAGGATGAGGCTCAGGGGCCATGAGGCTCCCTAGTGAGGCGCAGAGTAACGGAACCGCTACAACCCGTACTATTTGAGAGTCTCCTCGGCAAGAAAACACCCTGGTAGATTGTGTGGGGTTGAAATGAGTGGTGTCAACGCCCCAAATTCGCCGTTGTAGACGCCTAGGGCCCACCGCTTAGCGAACATGATTCCAAAAATAGCCCCCAAGACTGAAAGCGTCAGCAACCCTTACAAATGGATAACTAAATGAGAGCTGCGCAAGGCAATAGCCACGTTGATCACGAGAAGCAACATAATGTATCTCGCATGGGTGGTCAACGCTAAGCAAGGCAAAAGTAAAGCCGGATTCATTTGGCTCAGTCATGCTAGCCCTCAAAATGACACCGCAGAAACTCCTCGCTGATGAACGCCATGCTTGTTGAACAAAGACATATGAATATGAAAGACATTAGCCAGATCTCGTCCCACGTGAGTAACGTAACCCATATTTTTCTACTCGTATTCATACTCGACATCTATAGTGTCGTGCGCTCTCCAGAATGGAAGCTCATCCAGAGTGAAGCCATCGTCACTCGGGATGGAAGGCGGACCTTGTGAGTATGGCACTGTTCCTTCTTCGGGCTCCTCCACTTCCAGAATGTTGTTGGTGTTCGAGACACCCCGATCTTCAAAGATGAGCATCGACTCTCTCCTTGGCCCGCGTACGCGACGACGAAGTCGACGTGCATTTGGGTCAATGTCGTCTAGGGGGTCGTTGTCGGAGTAGCTGCTGTCCCCTTCAACGCTCTGGCTGTAGCTACGTTTAAAGATGCCAGCACTCCATCTCTTTTTCTTGTGTTGGTATTTGCGCACCCTCTCCTCATCTTCCGATGAGTCTTCTTCGAGCTGCAGTTCGTTCATTCTGGCAAATATCTCTGCCTTTACGCCACTCCTTTCGCTCTTAGCGTCTTCGCAATGGTCTGGTAGAACTACCTCTACATCACAGTCGTAGCCAGGATCGCTGTCCAGTTCTTCGAGTATGAATTGAGCTTTGTCCACGCGGCGCAGGGGCACCTGCTCTACCGGGTCACTTTCCTCGTCGGTCTCATGTTGATCATCAGATTCGCTGCCGGAGTCGGATTCTTCGCAGGTCGTTGCAGCAAAAGCTCGTTCGGAGTCTGAGGACGGACGCGAAGATGGCTCGCAAGACTGTGGGCGGGTAAAGCTGAATTGGTGGTTGAACCCAGTTGGTTCAATGTACTCGAGGGGTGGTGTCTGCACGCAGTTGTCCATACGCTTATATCCTGGAGAGGGTTGTGGGGGTGCGAAGTGACTGTGCGCTTCGGGACTGGGCGTCATGGGCGGCGATTGCAGGTGCCCGTCGAGAGGAGTGACTGGCAGCTGGTGATGGTCTGCCATGGTGCGGAGGCTGTCGTCGTGGAGGGTGGATGGGAAAGATTGCGTCAGGCTTGGTTGCAGCCAATTGCGAAGGCGTACGTATCAGTGGCCGTCTGGATAAGTTGTTGCTGATCACTCAAGGAATCAAAGTCCGACAGGCGTGTCTAATCTTTGAAATAGGGAACAGAAGTTGCGTCGACTGTAGCATTCTGGAGGTGGCCCGAGTGTGTTTTACTGGGATATCTGAGCGGCGAGCTCGAGCGCAGAGGTGGAGAGGTTTTGACAAGTCGAACCCTGCAACGCCTTGGCTTATCGTGCAGGAAGTCGAATTGCAGGTACTATAGGCAGCAATGCAGGAAACGGAGCTCGCAGATCGGTGAGAGCCACGAAGAACAGGTCAGTCTGGGGTGCACAGCGCGTGCTCTAAGTAATCGAATGGGGGGATGTGCGTGCGAGGAGAAGAAAAGTCGTGAAGGTACGAATTCCCTGCAGCGTGAGGAATGTGCGTGGGAATGTCGCCAATTATCACCTGCGTTTCAGCAATGAGCTGGCTGGGCACGGAGCGGGTCAGCGGTCTGCAGCATTGCTGCCCTTTCCATGTGCAGCATCGCCTTGCCTCCATGACTCCGATGCTGGCCACGATATGTGGTCGCGAACGATTAGTCGCAGCAGCAATTCGGGCTCTCTCCCTTGCGTCAGGCCGGATGGGTGCCCAATGAGGTCAGCGACCAAGATTATCCTGCACAGGGCGGGTAGGTAGTGCTGGCACTACGGTGGCCAGCTGGCACAGAGGTCGCATTGGTGAGTTCGGCGGGGCATCGTTGCAGGACGCCCGACCAGGGCAGCCGAGGCCACGCAGCGGAGGCGAATTTGCGAGGAGGTGGCCCGTCAAAGTGAGGCTCTGCTCACGGGCGTTCGTGTCGAGACTGTATGTAGCATGTGGGTTTCCAGCATTGAAGCATGGATCCCGCGACGCTCCAGGAGGCGCGAGAGTCACGTCTCGAACACATCACGTGACTTTGGTGGGGAATGTACGCTAGCCCCAGATACGGCTAGCCCATCTTAGAGGACAATCCGAATGTTGCGTGGCATATCGAACATTGGACAGAGCAGCTCAGGCAGAGGCCGCAATACCGCTGATAATAGTCAACACCGTGTTTCTTTCTCTTTTCCCCGATACCCCTTTGCCTGCGCGCTCGCTGTCTCTTGCATTGAGTCTTCCATAGACGACAGTGAAGCTGCGGCTTCGTCCCCAATCCCGCCATGTCTTCCTCTCCTTCCATGTTGACCAAGGTAGCCAGCTCCCTACCCATGCGCTCGACTCGCCAGCTAACTTGCCCCAGTTCGAGTCCAAGTCCTCGCGTGCGAAGGGCATTGCCTTCCACCCCAAGAGGTACCCGTGCCCTCGAATGCCCTGGCCAGCTGTACACTACTGACCTCCCCAAGGCCTTGGATCCTCGTGTCGCTACACTCGTCGACTATTCAACTATGGGACTACCGTATGGGCACCCTTATCGACCGCTTTGAAGAACACGACGGCCCAGTTCGCGGCGTTGACTTTCACAAGACGCAGCCATTGTGAGCATTTGGAGTAACTGGCCTTTGCATACCCATATACTGAGACGGGCAGGTTCGTCTCCGGCGGCGATGACTACAAGATCAAGGTCTGGTCATACCAGACGCGGCGTTGTCTCTTCACATTGAACGGCCACTTGGACTATGTCCGAACCGTCTTCTTCCACCACGAGCTGCCATGGATATTGAGTAGCTCCGATGACCGTAAGCGCATGCCGGGACCTGGCTGGATGCCAGCTAACGCTAAGCAGAGACTATTCGCATATGGAATTGGCAGAACCGTAAGTACCTCTGGTTGCTTGTGCGAGATAATGCTAACATGAACAGGCTCCCTGAGTAAGTTTCGTCCCAAAGACCTCGCAACCCCCCGTCTAACCCCTCCTAAGTATGCACCATGACCGGCCACAACCACTACACTATGTGCGCACAGTTCCATCCCAAGGAAGACTTGATTGTTTCCGCCTCCCTCGACCAATCGGTTCGCGTTTGGGACATCTCAGGGCTGAGAAAGAAGCATTCGGCACCCCAAGCCATGTCTTTTGAAGATCAGATGGCACGTGCCAACCAGAACCAGGCAGATATGTTTGGCAACACAGATGCAGTTGTCAAGTTTGTGCTTGAGGGTCACGACCGAGGTGTGAACTGGGTCGCATTCCACCCTACACTGCCATTGATCGTTTCTGCGGGCGACGATCGCTTGGTGAAGCTGTGGAGGATGTCAGAGACAAAAGCGTGGGAGGTGGATACTTGTCGAGGACACTTCCAGAACGCGTCTGCGTGTTTGTTCCACCCCCACCAAGATTTGATACTCTCCGTGGGCGAGGATAAGACGATTCGTGTATGGGATCTTAACAGGCGAACATCGGTCCAATCTTTCAAGAGAGAGAACGATCGCTTCTGGGTCATTGCAGCACATCCTGAGATTAACCTTTTCGCCGCTGGACACGACAATGGTGTAATGGTGTTCAAGCTGGAGCGTGAGCGACCCGCATCGGCTGTGTATCAAAACAACCTCTTCTACATCACCAAAGAGAAGCATGTGCGCTCGTACGATTTCCAGAAGAATCTCGAGTCGCCTTCCATGCTGTCTCTCAAGAAGCTGGGAAGCGCCTGGGTACCTCCGCGGACACTGTCATACAACCCTGCTGAGCGCTCGATCTTGGTCACATCTCCAGCTGACAGCGGAACATACGAGCTGATCAGCCTCCCGCGTGATGCTTCTGGAGCCGTCGAGCCGACTGACACCAAGCGGGGCTCTGGTAATTCTGCTGTCTTCGTAGCGCGAAACCGATTTGCCGTCTTTAACCAGGCCAACCAGCAGATTGACATTAAGGACCTTACCAACTCCACCACGAAGACCATCAAGCCTCCTCATGGCACAACCGATATCTATTTTGGTGGTACCGGCAATCTGCTCTTGATAACACCCACCTCTGTTGTCCTGTATGATATCCAGGCTAAGAAGAACCTTGCTGAGCTTTCTGTGAATGGCGTCAAGTATGTCGTCTGGTCATCAGATGGATTGCATGTGGCTCTCCTAAGCAAGCACAACGTCACCATCGCGACAAAGAACTTGGAGCAGGTTAGCACTCTGCACGAGACGATCCGCATCAAGAGCGCCGTCTTCGACGACACTGGCGTCTTGCTCTACTCCACCTTGAATCACATCAAGTATAGCTTGATGAATGGCGATAACGGCATTGTCCGTACCCTCGAACAAACCGTGTATCTCGTCAGGGTCAAGGGTCGTAATGTGTACTGCTTGGACCGAGCCGCCAAACCCAAGATCCTTCAAATCGATCCTACCGAATATCGATTCAAGCTTGCCCTCGTAAAGCGAAACTACGACGAGATGCTCAATATCATCAAGACTTCCAGCCTGGTTGGACAGAGCATCATCTCTTACCTTCAGAAGAAGGGATATCCTGAAATCGCTCTTCAGTTCGTCCAGGATCCCCAGACACGTTTCGAGCTTGCTATCGAATGCGGCAACCTTGAAGTTGCGGTAGAGATGGCAAAGCAACTCGATCGTCCCAAGCTCTGGCAGCGATTGAGCAATGAGGCACTGGCACATGGTAACCACCAAACCGTAGAAATGACATATCAGAGTGAGTATCTCCGGTAATGGCACAGACTTTGATTACTAATGGGCAACAGAATTACGGAACTTTGACAAGCTATCGTTCCTCTACCTCACTACGGGAGATCAGGATAAGCTGAAGCGCATGGCCAAGATCGCAGAACATCGTGGGGACATGACAGCCCGATTCCAGAACGCACTCTACTTAGGCGATGTGCAGAACCGGATAGAAATGTTCCAGGAGCTCGACCTGTACCCACTTGCATACGCCACAGCCAAGGCCCACGGTCTCGACGAACAAGCACAGTCAATCTTGGACGCTGCAGGCGTCTCAGAAGACCAGGTCAAACTGCCCTCGATAGGCAGCCCTCTTTCACCCGTGAAGCCAATTGTGCCAACTTACCAAGCGAACTGGCCCACACGTGCGGCTTCTTCGACTGTGTTTGAGAAGGCTCTTCAAGGCGAGGTTGAAGGCATTGGATCCGAGGAGCCAGCAGCAAACGGCTACGGTGACGAAGATTTGCTGGGTGAAGCAGAGCCCACCGGTGCTGCGGCTGACCTTGGTGGCGATGAAGAAGACGACATTGGCGGATGGGACATGGGCGACGATGCTGAGGTGGAAGCGGAAGACGACTTCGTTGAGGTTGAGGGTGCTGAGGCCGGTGCTGGTAGCAGCGAGGCCGACCTTTGGGCACGAAACTCACCTTTGGCGGCAGACCACGTTGCTGCAGGCTCCTTTGACACGGCCATGCAGCTGCTGAACCGTCAAGTTGGTGCAGTCAACTTTGCACCTCTCGAGGAGCGCTTCCAAGAGATCTACCAAGCAACGCGGACATTCTTGCCGGCTACGCCCAACATGCCATCTTTGGTCAACTATGTGCGAAGGACAGTGGACGAAACAGACTCACGGAAAATCTTGCCAATTATTCCACGGGATCTGGAGTCCATCTTGACGAACGACCTAGTCGCTGGTAAGCAAGCTTTGGTCAAGAACAAGCTGGAAGATGGTATCGCGACATTCAGGAAGCTGTTGCAACTCATCATGGTCAATGTCGTTTCTTCTCAAGCCGAGCTATCTGACGTAAGTTTTTTCCAAAGCTCTTTGATTGACGTACAATTAACAGATCATTCTAGGCAAGGAAGGCGATCAACACGGCAACCCAGTACATTCTTGCCATGACCATCGAGCTCGAGCGCCGCAAGATGCTCAATGGTGCTACTGATATCTCTGGTCTCTCTGATGCAGACAAGAAGCGTGTCCTAGAGCTATCGGCCTACTTTACCATCCCTGAGGTCGAAGGCCCACACAAGTCGATTCCGCTTTCTGCAGCCATGAACTTTGCGCACAAGAACAAGCAGCTGAACACTGCTCTCAATTTTGCCAATGCGCTACTTGACCGGACTGGCAATGCAAAGATGAAGGAGTCTGCTAAGCGTGTCAAGACGATCGCGGAGAGGAACCCAAGTGATGCGATTGAGATTGACTTTGACCAGTTTGCCGACTTCGACATTTGTGCTGCTAGCTTGACGCCCATTTACGCTGGTCAGCCATCGGTGACGAGTCCATACAGCGGAGCCAAGTACCATGCCCGGTACAAGGGAACCGTGTGCAGGATCGATGGCATTAGTCAGATTGGTGCGCCTGCGAGTGGCCTGAGGCTTGTTGGCTGAGAACACTGAAGGGCAGTGTGAGCTTTTTTGTGCATTGGTGGTTGACAATTGTATGCTTAGCGTTTCCATGACTTGTTGAGAAGAGAGGTTTCAAGGAAAAAGGAAAAACAACGCGTTAGCGATGGTGATGAAAGAATGAAGGAGATTTGCCCTTACCTAGCTTCTCGTAGAGGTTTCAAAGACGCCTACCAGACAAGGATCGAAAATGCGATATGAAGTATATAATGTTCATTGATTTGATGACCTATAGTACGACTGTTAATATGCCGTGAACTGTTATCTGATTTCGTTCTGTAGTTTCAAAACTACTGCCAACATCGACTCGTATATGGTCCTACACCAGAGGAAGATACAAGTTTCTATCAGTGCTCTTACTTGATCCATTTGCACGGCTTCTGATCTTCAGGGGGCAAACCCTTCAGCGTTCGCCCGTAGCGCAAAGGTGCTAAAGTAGTTACTTTTCCACTTGATCTTCGAACCGTTACTATCTTATCCTGAGCTTTGACTTATGATTTGGTTCCTTTTCGTCGCTACGAACTACAGCCCACACTTGGCGTGTTGACGATCCCCGGACGCCATTCAGACTGCCCCCCCTCCCCACGATCTGACCGGATGACGAAAATAAGGCAAAGCACGGATTGTATGCGAAGAATAGAATGCAGATCAAGCCAGCACCACAAGAGGCGCCATCTCATTTCCCTTCTATCGACATAGTCGTCTCTCCAGAACTCGAGTGCACTGAGCCATGCAAGGAATTTCGTAGCTCCTGGATAGAGATGCTCATGACTCGCTTCTTCGATCATGTGTTTGACGGAAGCATTATGTGGGGGATTTTTTCGCTAACTACAAGATATTAAGACATGTTTTGTTATTATACAGCACTTACACAAATGGTGTTTTTTCTAGATTTAATTGCGATCACAAAAAGCCTACTTTCTTCTTTCGCTATGTGATTGAAAATCCCCACGACTTGCACTACTATGTCGTTCGGCATGTCGTCTCAGCCACAAACGCCATCAATGTCCTCCGGGCCCATGCCACGACCCTAGACTCTGCCGATCAGGTAAATCTCCGCGACTCGCAATCTCGTGTAGACCTTTAGAACTCTAGGTTTTTTGGATCAGTAGATCTGTAAATCCGAAGATCTCTATTTTGAGACTGTCCTTTTTGCTCCTCCCATCTGGTGGCTGATGCCCTCCTGGACAATCATCGCCACATCCATGTTAGTTGGTGAGCTTGAGCACGATTGCAAAGTAGAGTGAGAGCTGGGCCTCGTCATGCCTGTCTTAAAGATAAACTTGGTAGTCGTTGCTTTTTCTCGAAGTAAAGAGTTGGCAAGTTAGTCGAAAGAATATAAATCTTTCTCCTCACCCTCTTCAATCCCTCCACTTCTCTACCAGAGCACAATACTCAAATTTACTATCTACTACTATTTCGCTTCAAACATTTTCACAAGATGCAATCGGTTCTTCTTGCCTTTGTAGCCGCCCTTCCCCTCATTGCGGGCCTGCCAATTGAACTGCCTACGATTGAACGACTCCCCAGACAGGCCGACACCTCTGCTATCTCTGGAATTCTCCCTGCTGATGTTTCTGTATGTTTTTTTTTTCAATGTTATCTATTCGTACGCATCCTGACAGGCTCTAGGGTCACGAATCCGTTCTCCCTGACAAGAGGGACGCACAGTTTGACATCCCTGTCCTAGTTACCATTGGCCTGGAGAAGAGGGAAGCAGAGGTTGAGGTCCCTCTCCAAGCTAACGCTGAACTGGGGAAGAGGGAAGCACAGTTTGAAATTCCTATCCAAGCTGATGGTGATTTGGGGAAGAGGGAAGCGCAACTTGAAATCCCTATCCAAGCTGACGGTGACCTGGGGAAGAGGGAAGCGCAACTTGAAATCCCTATCCAAGCTGACGGTGACCTGGGGAAGAGGGAAGCGCAACTTGAAATCCCTATCCAAGCTGACGGTGACCTGGGGAAGAGGGAGCCACAGTTTGACATCCCTATCTCAATTTCAGTTGGCCTGGGGAAGAGGGAAGGACAGGAGGATGATTTCGTCTCTCTCCTTGACGCCACTGCGTTAGGTCTGGAGAAGAGAGAGGGATAGATTGCTCACAACATAGACCACCCTAGGGCTGGTCTTATCATTTCGAAGAAACAACCCATGTTTCAGGGGGGGTTTGGCAGAAGCAATCAGCCTTTCTGCCATGTAACTGCTTCTTGTACAAACACTTAGCGACTAGCTATGAGCGGAGTAGCTTGTACCATAACTTCAGTGTAATAATAATAGCCGAGGAAATAATCTAATCAATTGCTTTGTTTTACTTCTCTTGGGCTACTACTTCTCAGCGGTGATGAGCTTGTGGCTAAACACAAAATCAAGGCCCTTACAAAACAACAAGACAGGATTGTGGTCCGCTTGGATGGGAACTAGGCACTGGGCCTGAAAGGAGTACAATTGACAACTTTATTCATCCCAAGAGGGGAGCCGTTCTTCTCAACTCTAGTAGAAAATTCATGTTTCCACAAAAGTCTTTGATCAATCTTGGATTGCCTTTTATACAAGCCGACATCCGTTCGCTTTTGATTACGGCTACTATCTGTATGTGTTTTCGCTCGGCGCAAAGCATTGTGTGGACAACAGGGACCAATGTCACGACACGAGTAACAGTTTTGTTCCAGCATAAGTGGAAACCTACGTTTCGTTTTGCCGACCATCCGTCTTTTCCCGTTTCACGAGTCGAGGGTACCATCAGACTGCACATGGTCCGCTTAGGTAAACAAAGTATCTAGTTAACTATCGTGATTTTCATTAGAAAAATTCTACTCTTTTCACGGAGCAGGTGTAATGTAAACTCAACAAGTAAAATGTAACCAAACGAAAATATAACATTAGACATAAGATATGAAAAGAGGTATCGAGCGTTGCGTCAAAAGAAAGTTTTATCCAATATCCCAGCCTTTATCCAACTAGTCTGTCATTCTTCGTTTCGTCTTTCCCATTATTTCAACCCCTAATGTTTTTCCAAGCAAAAACTCTGGTATTGATATTTATGTTGGATGATTTGCTGAAGGGATGGCTTATCGCAGCCATGACTTAGGCCTTGGCTGGTGGTGGGCCGGGTGGCGGCGCATATCCGCCGTAGGTAGGCTGAGGCTGCTGAAGCTCGACGCCGCTCTGCTGACCATAGTAGCCTTGGTTTGCGCCACCGCCATAGTATCCGTTATTGTTGTTGTTCACAGCAGCGTCATAAGGAGGGGCGGGCTGGTTGGCGTAGTATGGCTGGGCGTTGTACTGGTTGTTGTTTTGGTTGTTGTAGAGGCCAGGACGAGCGGCCCAGCCAGTTCCGTAGAATGGCTTGCGTCCTGCCCTGCGACGGCGACGGGCGGTGAGGCAGCTGTGGGTTCATGTTAGATCATGTCTGTGGCGCGCGCATTGGAGGCGTATGACTTACGAGCATAGTACAAAGAGGAGAAGGAAGCCAACGACGATGACAACAAGCACTACCCATCGGACCCAGTTGTTCCATGCTGAATTTGTGCAGCGCCTATAGCCATATCGGTCGTAGTAACACCTAGCCATGGTGTGTTAGATTGTTGATGGTCTTTGGAGAGTAGTCGCGATGTGCGAGGGTGTTTGTAACGCTAGGCGAAAGGGTACAGAGGCGAGAGAGATTGTGTGAAGGAGATCAAGACACGAAGCCAAGGAGAGAGGTGGGTTGGAGGTGGTAGGTATACACGGGGGTGCCGACTGAAGCGGCTTGGGATGGGTATTGTGACGTCGTATGTTGCAAACGAACAGGACGGATCGTCACAGCCCAGCCGCTACGCAAGCAGTGACAGCACAGCCACGGCAAGAAAGACCCAAGGAGGAATGGCGCAAGACTTACCCGTCATCGCCATAGTAGGACTGCCTGGTTTGCAGATGCATGGTCAAATCGCTTTACAATGTCGAGCTAAGAGCAAAGCTTGGGAGGTAGAATCGCGAGTGAGAGTGCAGCAAGGTGGAGAATGACGAACTGGCGTGACAATATAAGCGGGAGCCAACAAGGATGGGACGGATGCTCAGCCACAGGCCAAGGGCAGCCCCGCTTGGCAGTACGTGGTAGACTCGAGCTGGGCGGACCATTCAACAGGCAGAGCGGAGTCGGGCGGATGGTCTGCGCCTGCATCGGTGACGAACGACGACTAAGACGGTCCTGGACAGTGCTGCTGTGGATTGGAGAGGGTTGGAAAAAAGTCGCGCAAGATTTGGGAGGTGCGCTGGCGATGATGGTCGCTCGGGTTGTTGGATGTGCAACGGCATCTGGTGCGATTCTATTCGCTTCGATTCCGCGGGGCGATGGCGAGGATGGCGAGGGCAGGGCAGCGTCGCGTGTACGTACTCAGCCCTACCGGGACGAAGTGATTGCGTCGTCTGTGGGAGCCGTTCTACATGGTACGTAATCTGACGCACGTGACATGCTCGGAACCGATGCCGAGCGGCGTCCGGAATGGCGTCGTGTACCTCGAGGTTTGTACAGTTCCGGCACCACCTGAGCGTGTTCCAGCTGATGCTTTGTGAGACAGTGGCGAGGGCGTGTCCGCTTTGGGCAGCCTGCAATGGAATCAGATGCGCCAGCCGGCTTCGCTGGTTCCACGTCCACGTCCCTGCGGCCACGCCTCAGTTGCAAGACGCCCCCGCGCCCGACTTTGCTCTGGACAGTGCTAGGGTGTATTTTGGATGCTGCCGTCCGACTGCAAGCAAGACGGCTGCATGGCTCGGTGACCCCACACTCTCTCCCCGACCCAAGCCACAGGTCCCCCTCCGCCTTCGCACCTCTACGGCCGCACGCTGGCGGGTCCTGGCCTTCTGCCCTATGCCCCATCTCCATTGCCCTGAGCCCCTCCAGCTCGTCGGTTCGTCTGCCACCCTTCGACAAGCAGGGGTTGGCAGCGCTCACCACGCGCCGGGCCAATCACCTCCCCTCTGCTCTCCATTCCCTGGGAGGCGCTAATGCAGGATGAGTTGTTCAACTGTTGATGGCATGGATTTGCCTGGGGCCCGCCAATTTGCCAGCGCGCGCATGGTGTGAAATAATAGTTGTTTGTCCCTCGCCGTCGCCTCTTGCCATTCCGCCCATTGATCCTCTCCTCGCTCGCTGTCGGCGTGCTTGTCGTCCTCTGGCCTCCAAACCGCCGCGCAAGCGTGCCTCTGCGCCCCTGCTCCCCTCACTAATCACCCGTGCAACAAGCCCGTTCCAAACACCACAAACACGCAGCCGCCTATGCACAAAGGGAAACAAAAGAAAGCAACGGGCAGCGGCAGCGCCATCTGCGTCTACAATTGCTTTCCGGCCCTCAACCACCGCCATTTCTGACAGCCCGTCCACAAACAAGAAAATTCCTGGCGTCCACGCGCGCATGCACACGAGCCGTCTGAGTCACGAGCAACCCCAAGACAATACTAGTCGACAGAGACGTGAAGAGTCCATTACCTCGCTGCCATGCTCACCGCATTCTCCATGGAGCATTACAAAAAAGATAACGCATACGCTGCTAAACTTGCCAAACCCTTCCCCTTGGACCCTCTTCTCATCTTTTCTTAGTACCTGCTACAACAGATTCGCCCCAAATAGCAAACAAGCAAACAAAATGATACATGACGGAAATATGGCCTGCCGCCTTAACTAATAACATGAAAGGCCGTAAACGTGTCGAGCGCTGCGGAACTGGAATGGCCATCGCTAGCCTGCAGAGCGATCTGCCCGTCTTTTCTTCCATCAAGTCGTAAGAATCATTAAAGATATCGTAGAAAGCTGACGACCGTAACTCGTAAGAATCTAACCCCATAGGCCTCGTTCAAGTTGCCACTTTAAAGAAAACACCAACCCGAGTCGAATGCGTTGCGACCGTCATGTGTCGTCGGTCACGTTACCGTCCGATCCAAGTCGAATAACATACCTGCTCTCTCATTTGCTGGCCCGGGCAATCAACCACTGGAGCACCGCGTCGAGATTAGTCTCTTCCTTTGCGCTGATGCCGTAGCAGCTCACTTCCCGGTGCGACACCGATTTAAGATCCAGCGCCTCAATCAGGTCGTCGACCGAGAGCTTGTTGGGCAAGTCCGACTTATTGCCCAAGACAAGAAGTGGAATCCCTTCCAGCGCTGGCTTCTCTAGAAGGAGCTTGAGCTCTTCTTTAGCCACGGGCAGAGCCTCCTTGTCAGCCGAGTCGACAATGAACCTAGCCTGATGAGCACAACAAGCCTCTTCGTCACATGCGAACTATACGTACACAATCGCATTTACCCCGCGGCAGTACCGCTCCCACATGGAACGAAACCTAGGTTGGCCTCCCAGGTCCCAACTGTTGTTGATGGTCAGCAGACGCGCCTTGGTCCTAGTAGATTACCCTACACCCCGCCAGGCCGGCTCAAACGGGAATGGCGCTGCAACAACCCAACATGCGTGACCCAGGAGAGGACGGGAAAAAACACTCACCACTTCAAGGTTACATGGCCTTTCTGGACACGCTTCATGTTGAAGCCAACGGTGGGGATGGAGCTAGGACCATAGTCAGCGCATGGACCCCACTACCATGACGCTCATGGTTGCGCGAAGCTGTAGCATCGGCATTCTCGTGGAACATTGTCGCCGTAGGCTTGCGCGCCTCGGGACCAACTCTGAACTTACTCGACAGTGAACTCTCCGCCCTAGACAGCAATCGGTCAGCTTGCATCCAGCTGGACAACCCACGCCAACATGGCATCGTGGTTCCGCATCAGGAAGCGACTCACCGCCAGAACTCTCAAGAGCGAAGTCTTGCCAGCATTCTGCAATCCAATCATGGTGATGTCCATCTCGGTCGCCCTAGATAAGGTCAGCAGTCTGAAGCTCCATCTCAGGTCGTCGTCGCTGGTGAGTCTGCACGTCTGGCTGGGCCATGGCAGCCCAGATGAGAGACATCAAATGGCGCGTCAGGCAGGTCAGGCGTGCGCAGGTGACGAAGAGCAAAGCTGAAAGGTAGGCGTACCAGAACAGGCGGAGCAGCCAGTCGTAGATGCGACGGAAGAGGTTCGCCATGGCCGTGGTCGCGATGTGATACTGACTCGATGCTGGAGAGGTCTGGTTGGGAGGATTGGTGATGTACGGGCGATGGAGGAAGCCTGGGAACCTTGATCCTTGCTGCGGGGCATGTAGTAGGCGTGATCGCCGCGTTAGAGTTAGCAGTAGCAACCGCAAAATGACGACGGTTCAACCGCGACTGGAGATGCGAAGAAGTGCCAGACAATGCCGTGAGGAGGTAGAGAAGCAGAGCTGTGCCGCCCTAACGAAGGCCAGGAGTGGTTCACGCTGCAGCACAGTGATGGAGCCGCCGCGGCGTGTGACTTTGGGGCCCACGGCGCTAGACAGGGATGGCCTATCCGACTAGTCTGATAAAAAAGTTCGAGATTGGCATCGCATCTTCACCATCGCGCTGCAGCTCGCTGTGCTCCCTCCACAACCCACCGAACTGCGACGGCCGTCCTCCCAATTTGGCTTGCGCATGTCCTCGTGAGCTGCGCCTCTGTCTCTTGTTTCCGAAATTGCAGAGCACAACCCACTTCCGGGAACCATGGCGCCTGCCGCAAGCGCAACAACAGGCAAGCCACAGCCGCAGTGGTCAACAAAAGTAGGTGCAGCTTCACTACTCTCTCCCATGACCAGTAAAACCAGAGAATCAAAGCGAGCAGTCAAGAATATCTGTGGCAAATACAGCTGGTTTTAAAAGAAGTGGTTTTACTGGAATGCAGGGTTATGGGAGTGTCACTCTGGCAGCGAAAAATGTCTCTAACGTTACTCCCAGTTCGATACCCTGCGGCGACACGACCTGTTCCGAAACCCACCCAAGGATAAGACGGCCTATCCGACGCTCGCTGCTGCCGTCGATCCCCACATCGAGTCGTTCAACGCCATCTTTGCTCATGGCGGCCAGCTTGCCGAGGGCATACGGGACATTGGCACCAAGATCTTCCTCGATGGTGATCCATATGCATCTCCCGAAGAGACTGGCCCCCGAAACAGGCTGCATCTGCGCATACAAGATGTCTTCCTCGACAAGCCCGTCCTGCCGCCCACCAACAAGGTCGCCCTCAAGAACCGCAACATTCTCCCCGCAGAGACACGCGAACGACATGCCACATACCGCGGCAAGATGCGCGCGCGATTGGGGTGGAGGGTCAACAACGGAGACTGGCAAGAGGAGATTGCTGATCTGGGCTCAGTCCCCATCATGCTGAGATCTAATCGCTGCCACCTTGAGGGTCTCCCACCAGCGGCTCTAGTAAAGGCAAAGGAGGAGAGCGACGAACTTGGCGGCTATTTTATCGTCAATGGCATCGAGAAAATTATTCGCATGCTCCAAGTCAACCACCGAAACTACCCCATGGCGATCAAGCGTGGTGCCTTCACCAACCGCGGTCCTGGCTACACTCAGTTTGGTATTCAAATTCGGTCAATGCGACCCGACCAAACTTCACAAACCAACGCTCTGCACTACCTCAGCGACGGCAATGTCAACTTCCGCTTCTCATGGCGCAAATCTGTACGAAACATCACGTTCTTTATTGTACGCTCGTTTTGCTAACAAAGCTCCAGGAATACTTGGTGCCAATATGCATGGTCCTCAAGGCCTTGGTCGAGACAAACGATCGCGAAATATTTGAGGGCCTCGTAGGCGCAGCGGGATCCGAGGGCCTTGAGCAAAAGCAATTCGTAACTGACAGAGTAGAGTTGCTGCTCCGAACATACAAGGTTTACGGTCTGCACTCCAAGGCGAAGACTCGGGCATACCTAGGCGAGAAGTTCAAGGTCGTTATGCAACTACCTGCAGATGTCACAGACGAGGAGGCCGGCACTGAATTTTTGCGAAAGATCGTACTTCCTCACCTGGGCTGCGTAAACGTTACCCCGGCTCAAGATGCCGATAAGTTCCGGATGCTTCTCTTCATGACCAGGAAGCTCTATGCTTTGGTTGAGGGAGACTGCGCTGTCGACAACCCGGATGCTGTCCAGAACCAGGAGATTCTGCTGGGTGGACAACTGTACGGCATGATTTTGAAGGAGAGGCTAGAAGAATGGCTCAACAGTTTCCAGCTCGTTTTGCGAGAATGGGGACGGAAGACTGAGTACAGACCTTTCACCTCACAGGAATTTCACAAGGATTGGTCTTCCAAAATTTTGCGACGGACGCAGATGAACATCGGTCAGGCTATGGAGTACTTCCTTAGTACGGGTAACCTCGTTTCGCCGGTAAGCATTTTCTCCGCCCACACTTCACAATGACATACTGACCAGCGAATGTAGACCGGACTCGATTTGCAACAGACTTCTGGATACGTGGTGGTAGCAGAAAAGCTAAACTTCCCAAGGTCAGTCACAGCCCTGTCCTGGCTAGCGCATTACTGACTGCTATAAAGATTTATCTCACATTTCCGAATGGTGCACAGAGGTGCTTTCTTCGCCCAGCTCAAAACAACAACGGTCCGAAAACTTCTCCCTGAATCTTGGGGTTTCATGTGTCCTGTCCATACTCCTGATGGTTCTCCCTGTGGACTTCTTAACCACTTTGCGCACAAATGCAAGATCGCGACAACCAACCTCGACGTCTCGGCAGTGCCCAAGCTCGTTGCAGAGCTCGGTGTATCAAGTAAATCATCTGCTTCCCTTGACGCCAGCGTTGTCGTACAGCTAGACGGTCGCGTGTTGGGCTTTTGCTCGCCTAAGCAAGCCAAAGTCATCAGTGACACGCTGCGCTACTGGAAGGTTGAAGGCTCTCACGGTGTGCCTCTCGAGATGGAGATTGGTTACATTCCCAACTCGAACAACGGTCAATATCCGGGAGTCTACATGTTCTCGCAGTGCTCGAGAATGTACCGACCTGTCAAGTACCTGCCTCTTAACAAGCTGGACTACGTTGGTCCGTTCGAGCAACCTTACATGTCCATCTCTTGCACAGACGCTGAGATTGTTTCGGGCGACTCTACGCATGTTGAATTCGACCCGACAAACATTTTTTCCATCATCGCCAATCAGACCCCGTTCTCCGACTTCAACCAATCGCCGCGAAACATGTACCAGTGTCAGATGGGTAAGCAATCGATGGGCACACCAGGAACTGCTATGAGATATCGAACAGACAACAAAACCTACCGCTTGCAGACAGGTCAGACTCCTATTGCCAGACCTCCATTGCACAACGAGTATGGAATGGACAACTTCCCCAATGGAATGAACGCTGTTGTGGCTGTCATCTCATACACTGGCTACGACATGGACGATGCCATGATTCTGAACAAGTCGGCACATGAACGCGGGTTTGGTCACGGCACAGTCTACAAGACCAAGATCTGCGAATTGGAGGAAGGAAGCCGTAAGAACCGATCGAGCAAGACGGTGACCAAGCTATTCGGTTTCGCGCCTGAGGGCTTGATCAAAGCTGAGTCCAAGGAGACTCTGGATGTTGATGGCATGCCTCGCATTGGAACTATGCTACGATCTGGCGATCCCATCGCAGCATGGCACACCGTATCTTATGATGCAGCTACAGGTGAATACGTTAACCGCGATGGACAGACTCAGTTCTTCAAGTACAAGGAGGAAGAGGTTGCTTTCGTTGAGGAGGTTCGCGTTATTGGCTCTGAAGACGGCACTCAGCCTTGTCAAAAAATCTCAGTCAAGCTGCGGACACCGCGTTCCCCCGTTGTTGGAGACAAGTTCTCTTCTCGTCACGGCCAGAAGGGTGTCGTGTCTCAAAAGTTTCCGACTCCCGACATGCCGTTTTCTGAGTCGGGCATGCAACCAGATGTCATCATCAACCCTCACGCTTTCCCGTCTCGTATGACAATCGGTATGTTTGTGGAGTCACTGGCTGGAAAGTCTGGAGCACTCCATGGTATGGCACAAGATTCAACACCCTTCCGATTCGACGAGCAGAACACGGCCGTCGACTACTTTGGTGCCCAGTTGAAAGCGGCGGGCTACAACTACCACGGAAATGAGCCCATGTATTCCGGAATCACTGGCCAGGAACTCCATGCCGATATCTATATTGGTGTAGTTTACTACCAACGTCTGCGTCACATGGTGAACGACAAGTTCCAGGTGCGAAGTAACGGTCCTGTGAACTCGTTGACCGGCCAGCCCATCAAGGGTAGGAAGAAGGGTGGTGGTATCCGTGTCGGTGAGATGGAGCGCGATGCTCTATTGGTAAGTTACATCCTATTTTATTGCAATAGGCGCAAGCCTAAATCCGTTTACTCTTTCACATGCTGACTTTGTATTTTAGGCCCACGGTACTGCCTTCCTTCTACAGGATCGTCTAATGAACTGCTCCGATTACACCAAAGCAGCTGTTTGTAGGTCATGTGGCTCTTTCCTCAGTACGACACCCACTGTCAGCGAGTATGGTCGCAAGAAGGACCGGAACGGCAAGGACGTCACTATCCGGTGCAAACGATGCGCCACGCTAGCGGACGGCGTCGCCAACAAGTCCGACGTATGGATGGACGCTCAAGGAATGAGATACTGTGGCGGAGACGATGTCGCGATCGTCGCGGTACCCGGCGTCCTCAAATACTTGGATGTGGAGCTGTCGAGCATGGGAATCAGGCTCAAGTACAACGTTGATCCATGAGTGTCACTTCCTGGGAGTTTTTGATTTTTGGAGTTGGGTGTGGCAAATACCGTGGCGCGTACGCCTTTGTGCTGCTTTAGAAAAGTTCATGACTTTGATCGTTCTTAGACATGCATTGCCTGGCGTAAGTGGGCATTAATCAGGTATTTTGAATAAAAAGATATTCTCTATTCTGATTGTGACAAATACAACCAAGTTTAGTATCGGGATTGGTATGTACCATTTCGTGCAGGCCCGCTCTTACACAATCTGTAAATCAGCAGTATCCAGGACAAGCTAAACATGATGAACAATGGATGACTGTGACGAATACCGACAAAGAAAATTAGAGTCGGAAGTGCTTAGAATATAGGAAATAATAAGTAACTGTGACAACTACAGCGGCTTCTAAAAGTAGTGATTTTACTATACACCAGGGTGTTTTTGTAAGCCACGCAGCCTCCACCACGTAGGGAAAGAGCAACGCCGACACCATTGCGTCTTCATCTATTCCATTTTGATAACGCAATATATTTTCACAGTGTCTGACTACATGTACCTGCCCCAGGTCGTCTAGTGTTAACTTCGTATCTCTGGCTGGAATGCAACTGTCTGAATCAAATGAGGTGTGAGATATTAAATACCGGCTATCTGTTTGATTCAAATCAAGTTTTTTTCATTGGCATGAGCAGAGGGAAGTACGTTCAGTATACGGAAAATAGAGAGATAAAACCAAATTATTTAGAGTCAAGTTTGCATGATGACATGAGTATCAATGTGACGGCGTTCTTAAATACTTGACGGTACTGTCGAGATATGTTTGTATCTGTCTTGTGTCTCCTAGAGTGAAAAAAGAAGGGCGCGTTTTGTGGAAGTCGGTGGGTAAGCTGTGGTGGTATGCTAAGGAGCGGTTCTTCTATTACAGTATTTGGTACATCGAGAGGAAACAGCGATGTAATAGTTAATTCCATATTTGTGCATTTAGAAACGCAAGAATCTAGGTAATTGTCTGAATGTTCCTAAACAAGTCAGTGACGCAGGTATTGGTGTTTGCAAAAAGGGCTTTGACACGTAAAGTCATGGAGCTTGAAGTTCAATGATTTATTGAAAGCAAAAGAATGGGAAAAAAGTAGATAAAAAGGCTTTTTGAGTAGCTGATATTCCCCCACTCGTAGTCCAATGTTGTTTGTCAAACGCATACTTCGCACACTTGGTGATGCTCCCTCGTATTGATAAATCCATGCCACCAAAATAGAAAAGGTATTTGTCACCAGGCGCCTTCGAACAAAAGGTAAATAAAACCAGAACCAAAATATTTCTATCCACTAGTAGGGACCCCAGAAAGTTATCATAACCAAGGCACATCAATTTTCCCATTTCGAACATGAGAATTTAAAAGTCCGTCTTGCCACCCATGACCTTTGCAGCATTGACGGCATTCATCTTAGAAGCCCAGCCTTGCGCAGGAACAATCTTGCGTACAGTCCTGACTTCATCAGAAGCATAGCCTGGAATACGGATGTTGTAGTTGCGCTCAAGAATGACTTGAATGTCGCGGATATCGAGTTGGGGTGAGTCGCGCAGTTTGGAGAGCTTGCAGGCGTTGCTGATGACGTTATCGACAAAGTCGTCGGCAAGTTGGAGGACGGCCTGGGTAAGAATGATGTTAGTACAAGCTCCTCCACAATTACTGTAAGAAAGAATAGCGGGATTTACCTCTTCAACTTCTGGTGTCAGGGCTTCCTCGGAGCCGCCGGTGACTTGACGCACGAGCTCATCTAGTTTCCGCTTGCTGAGTACACGGTCGCCGTCGCCCTCAAGCTGGAATGGGGGCGGTCGCGGGATGACAGGCTGACCCATTGGTCCTGGTGCACCGTTGGTAGGACCACTCATAGTCGGTCGGGATTGACCCATATGCACAGCTTGAGGTGCGGTTACGTTCAAGTGTCGTGGAATTGGCATCTTGGGGTTGTTAAGCTGCTCGCGCTCGCGACTGCCAAAGTTACCGCCCTGTCCCGGCTGCATCGGTGTGTTTGTACGCTGAGGATCGGTGTAGGATCGGTTCGCGGCGCTAACAGCGGCTTGGTGAGACAGCGGAACTGGCGGACCAGTTCCTGTAGCAGACTGTGGGTGCGGTGAGTTGCTCTGCTGATGGGCGTTTGCTTGCATAGGGTTGATCTGAGGTCGCTGCTGCGGATGGAAGTTCTGCTGCTGACCTTGCTGCGCAAATTGTGGCATCTGGTTTGGCGGCATTGTCTGAGCGTGTGGTGCTGGCGGTGGTCGAGGCTGCTGTTGTTGTGGTTGCTGCGGCTGCGATTGTTGTTGCGGAAGTGAAGGCGGCATCTGCTGATTGTGCTGCTGCTGTTGTTGCTGCTGTTGCTGATTCCCTTGGTTTCCCTGTACGTTGTACTGTGGTTGCGACGGAGGTTGCTGTGGCGGTTGCTGCTGCTGTGGTTGTCCACCCTCAATTTTGATCTGAGGCTCCTCTTTTATCTGAGGTTGCGCAGGGGCGTTGGGTTGTGATGGCTGTCGTTGAGGCGGCTGGGGTTGAGATTGTTGTTGTGACGGCTGCTGTTGTTGCGGTGGCGGCGGCGGCGATGATTGCGCTGAGTTCTGGCCTTGCGTTTGCGCCTGGCCCTGCGGATTCTGCTCGCGCTCTTCTTTCCACTGCTTTTGCAAAGCTCGAAATTTATCAATTTGCGCCCTCATATTAGCATGCTCCTTCTCGATCTTGCCCTTCAACACGAGCAGATCCTGTGGTATCTCTTGCCCGTTACTCTGTCGCTCGCTCAGTTGTTGCATGAGTTTCTTTCGGTTCTCGTTCAGGGAAGCCTGCTTCGCTAACATGTTTAGATAGCCATTCCGGTATTCTTTCACTTTGGCCTCATATTCGGGCGTGCCCGGCGAAGGTCCGGTCAACGGCCCCTGCATGGGAAATTCCTGGACGTGCTTTACAATAGCAGGATCCACCTGGCCGCGGCCTTGGTTCTGGCCTTGATTAGATGGCTGTTGACCTTGCGACTGATGGCTAACTGCTCCTGCAGTGTTTTCGGCACGAGCCTGACCCCCCTCCTGTTTGACGGGATTCGGGTTTTGCTGGCCGGCGGCATTGGACTGGCCTGCTTGTCCCTGATTCTGATTCCCCTGCTGTTGCTGCGCCTTCATTTTCGCCCTGTACTGGCGTTCGCGTGCAATGAACTTTTGCGACCATTCCATAAGCTTCTGACGAGCGTTGGTATTTTCGGGACTCCCTTGCGGATGCTGATTGCAGATGTTCCAGGAGTTCTGCATGATCAAGCGATACTTTTGCTTCTCATCTTCAGGGAGGCACTGCAGCTTGAGGATGTCATCGGGGCGCAGTAGCTGTTGCTGCTGGCCGCCGGTGGGCTGCTGGGGTTGCTGGGGCTGCGAGTCGCTCATCGTGAGGGCTGCGGACTTCCGAACCGCGATCAAAACCTTCTGAGCTGTGTACGAGATGCGATCGGGGTGGTTACGATGGACCGGATCGCGTACTTATGGCGATTTGACGAGCGTGCGCGTGGAGAGATGGGGCTTGCGTGGGAAGTATGGTGGCCGGAAGGATGAGGTTTGAAGTCGTGGTTCATTGAGAAGCCAAGCCACCACTCAGGTGTCGCGCGTCTGTACAGCAGCACGTGCACGCGTCTTTCCCAACATCTGGAGCAAACGGATAGCGGCGTTGCAATTATAACATTTCTGTACGTCTATCTTCCACTGTTACTCTGACGCGTTCGATACCTGACTATCCTCGGATATCGTCTTTTTTGATGCCGCCTTCAATGCTCTTTCCCGGGCATTCCTTACCTCCCACTCAAACTCCTTTAGTGCCCTAAGCTCGCTACCGACGAACAAGAATCCCATCAGCCCATCTATGACGCCGACACTGAGCCCCAGGGTGCTCAAGAGCATTAGGATGAAAGCGACGTAGTTCTTTGGTGACCACCATACACCAATCAGACACCCGATAGACATGGATAGCTGGTAGAAGAAGTGCCCTATGCGCAGTTTGCGTTGCACTCGCTCTCGAACCTGGTATTTGAGTGTCGTGGCTAGGATCTCATCGTAGGTCTCGATGGGCAGGTAGCGCTCAGGCAGAGTCCAAGGAGACAGCGGGACGGCCGAAGGCGCGATTGGAGTCCTCGTTAATGTCGCCTCCACAGAGAAGTGATCACTGAGAGAGCAGTGTAACGTGGGATGTCGCATTGTCATTCCCACGTTCGCTTCCTTCAACTCCCACTCAGTGACCTCGTCCTTCGTCTCTGGGCTGTGCATTCTTCCGCTGCTAAAGAAGATATAGTCCAGCCGTTTTGCGTTGGGATCTTCAACGGCAGGGTCTATCTGCACATTTTCACCCTTGGCAAGACGCCTCTGTTGCCCTTTGTTCCACCTCCAGGAATTGAATTCGCTGTCACATGTAGCTCCGTTTACGGTAACGTTGAACTCAGCAGACGGCATTGGTACACATCGACGCTGTTCGACCTCATCCCTTGCTGCGCCAATTGAAGAATCGGGATGTAATATGCGCCACACGTCGCGGACCGGTGAATGTGTTTCTATTATGCGGTGTGCGAGGGACAGAGGAATCATGTTGAAGTCGCCCATGCCGATAACGAGATGTCCACGTTCAGCGGCTGCCCGCATGAGTTTCGTAATCTCCCATGCTTGAGCTGTTCGGTGGCAGATATAAGAGTCGTGGGGTTCGCGTTCATAAGGGGCGTGGAGCTACTGCTGTCAGTGTGTGTATTTTGGACATCCATGAAAGCGATGGGAGACGGACATGTGTGCAGAAGACTTCTGCGATATCTCTCTGCGAAGGTCCCATTTGTATTTTTGCACAAGCGACGCCTTTACCAACAAACCAGTCGCCTCGATAAAATGCAGCGGGCCGTCCGTTCAATGGATACCGCACCATGTTGCTCTCAATGATGGGCCATCGCGACAATATGACTAGACCGCCGCCAAATATACCACTGTGATAGAACTTCCCGTAAGGAAGGATGTGCTGGGTCTTCTCACGAATCGCATGGTAGTCTTCCTGTGTCCAGCACTCCTGCAGGCCGACGATGTCTGGCTGTGGGCTCGCCGCGGCAATCTGAACACCGATTTCAGTAAGGCGTTCGTTGCGGAGCTTGGAGATGAACTTGAGACCCCAGCAGTTGAGCGAGAGAATGCGAATGTTTGAAGGCGGGTGAGCGGTCTCGGAAGTCATGGTGGATGTCTACTTGTAGTGGAGATTCGAGGATAGTGAATGCAATGATGCAACTGGGGAAATAGTTCCTGGAACGCTGCAGGGGTACTCCTTACCGCCTGCACGCTAACGCCCATATTGCCGATCCGTCGCGTTTTCCCAATCCAACACAAAGCATCTGGCTCCTCTACATTCAACAATGGACGGCACACCATCTCCCTCACCTAAACGACGGCACGAAGACGAGGACATATACGATGAAGAACGGCCGCGCAAACGCTCTGCCTCTCACACACCACACAATGTCTCTCCAAGCTACAGTCTAGCAGAGCGGCCTGCGCGCCGATATAGCAGAGACAACAGTGAAGACGAGCAACGGGAGTATAGGGACCGGAGCCGAAGGCGATCATACTCGCGATCAAGGTCGCATTCACCACGCTCGAGCTCTTCATCACCAAATCGACGACGACGCACGCCTCCACCACCGTCAAAACCGACCTCTTTGAACTATTCTCCTACACTTATTCTGCGCGGCCACAAAAGAGGCATCACCTGTGTCAAATTCTCTCCAGACGGCCGATGGCTTGCTACTGCATCAGCCGACTGCACTATCAAGATCTGGGACGCCAAAACCGGCGAGCTTGAACACACACTCGAGGGCCATCTCGCTGGTGTGAGTACAATATGCTGGTCATTAGATTCCAAGCTTCTTGCGAGCGGCTCAGACGATAAGAGTATCCGACTTTGGGATACAGCAACTGGGCTGGCGCATCCCACTCCGTTCATCGGGCACCACAACTACATATACAGCATCGCATTTAGTCCAAAGGGCAACATGCTTGTATCTGGCTCTTATGATGAAGCCGTGTACCTGTGGGATGTGCGCGCCGCCCGAGTCATGCGCTCTCTACCTGCGCACAGCGACCCGGTCGGTGGTGTTGATTTCGTTCGTGACGGTACGCTTATAGTCTCGTGCTCACACGACGGTCTGATCCGTGTATGGGATACGGCAACCGGCCAGTGCCTCCGCACCCTAGTCCATGAAGATAACGCGCCCGTTTCGTCTGTCATATTTTCGCCTAATGGAAAATATATCCTGGCCTGGACATTAGATTCCTGTATCCGGTTGTGGAACTACATCGAAGGAAAAGGCAAATGCGTAAAGACATACCAAGGGCACACCAATAAGAAGTATTCTCTCTTGGGGACGTTCGGCACATACGGCGATCGTGAGGCTGGACAGGAATACGCCTTTATAGCGTCTGGCAGCGAAGACAATACTGTTGTCCTCTGGGACGTGAGTAGCAAGAACGTGCTTCAACGACTTGAAGGCCACACAGACGCCGTATTGAGTGTTCACACGCATCCAACAGAGAAGCTGATCGCGAGCGCGGGACTTGATCGTACTATAAGACTGTGGAGGCCGAAAGAGGGCGCAGGCAACGAGGAAGAAAAGAGGACAAATGGACGCGAAGAAAAGGTGGTTGATAATGGCATCAGACGAGAAGATAGTAACGACTACGGTCATGATACTATGCCTCCACATCCTTTTACTGAGACATGAGCGTGAGCGAATTTGTCAAAAACAGAAGCATATGAATGGAGGGACGAGCAACAGAGGAATTGAGGTCGTAAAATAGGCAATTTTAGATACCCCCGTACTGTATCTCATATGCAGAATAATACTGTTATCCCCTGTTATTCCCGCTTCAACGTGAGGCTATGTATCGCCCCAAAGCATACATCAACACCCAGGTCATGCCTTTTTTTCGTTCAGGTATAAGATCCCCAAAGAACGCCATTGTGCTTTACCAAACGCATCCCGAAACGCCATGCAATGCCATCTTAGGGTTCACCTACAACATGTTTTGACCCTTCCATTTTAGCTAAAATGTATGCCTTCTTGATTAAATGCATACAACAGCTTCAAGAAATCGCCCTCGTCACACAACCTCGCTCGCTTATCCGCAAGCTGTGTCTCATCTTCCAGCACCTTTCTGACTTTCTCCCTCACAAGCTCTGCTAGTCTGCCCTTGCGCTTGCGGTTCGCGCCGTTTCTATTCTTCTTGTTCTCTGCCTGCAGCTGCTTGAAGAAATCAGGGAGCTCATCATCTGGCTCATCGGGATCAGAGAAGCCCTTGAACTCGTCGTCCACATCCATTGTCTCAGCCTCTTCTGCCGCGGCGATTTCACTGGGATCGAGGGGAGAATCGTCAACAGGGATGTCGTTTTGCGCGCAGTAGAGACGATAGTTGCTAGTGAGAAGCTCGAGGACAGCCGCTGTACCCATGAAACTTGCGCGCAAGGTCCTGTTCTTACGGACGAAGCAGATGCGAAGCAAGCCATCCCATTCTTCGTATGCGATTTGTGGGCGTGGATTCTTAGGCTCGATGCGCACAACGTTGCTTTCGACTTGCGGCGGCGGGTTGAAGTTATTGCGGCCGACCTTCATGACGTGCGACACTTTCGACCACATTTGCACGTTGACAGAGAGGCGGGAGTAGAGCTTTTCGCCGGGCCGGGCGAACAAGCGCATGGCGAATTCGCGCTGGAACATGAGTACGCAGCAGCGCGGTGGGTGCTGCAAAGCCAACAGTTTGAAGACTAAAGGCGAACTGATCTGGTATGGGGTATTACTGATACACACATCAAATCGTGGGAGTTCAGCCTTAATCACATCGCCCAGTCGTATTGTCAGTCTCTTTTCCTCTGGTGTCCCTTGTACTCGCTTTGTCAATTCTGCTGCCATTCGTGGATCCATTTCTACAGCTGTGACTTGTTTTACTGCCTTCAGTATTAGGACTGTAAGGTTACCAGTACCGGGACCAACTTCCAGGACGTGGTCGCTTTGCTTCAGGTGCGCTTTTTGCACAATTGCAGTTGCGACACCAGGATTTTTGAGGATATGCTGGCCAAGGTCTTTGTCCATCTTGAAGATTGAGTGTGCGGCTGCTGCCTTGGCTGATGTTGGCTTCGCGTAGGGCGAGGCATTGTTGTCGGCGGCTTTGCTTCGTTTTTGCTTTGCTTTAGGCATCTTGGTAGAGATGGGTAGGCCCCGGAGGCTCTTCTATGGGTGTTGTGGGGATCGCAAGGGGACAGAAACAGTTGCGAAAAGATATCTGAGCCAGTCCGACTGCTATATCGGCTGTCTCTGGTGGATACAAGGTCGTGGTGCTGTTGGCGACAAGTTGGTATCGGTTGTTGGATGTGGGGATAATTTTTTGGGCGTTGCGGACTTAACGCGGGGTTAAGCCAGGCATGTGAGCTCGCGTTTCTGCTGAACGCGTCGCTAGTCACTGACGTCTTTTGTCTCTCTCGTTCTACGGCGCATCGATTCTTGGAATCTTTCATTGCCTTTGTATGAAAGCACAATTTTTCGGAATCCCAAATCTTACTTCATGTTTGTCGCGCTGTCACTCTTTTGCAGTCATTGTCCACGTTCGCTCTCTCCTGAATTACCCACCGTTGAAGGGGCGCTCCTATTCTGCCTTGTCGAAGCAAAACAGCAACTACAGACCATACAAGACCTTCTTGCACTACCAGCAACGTGTGCCTCTATACGAAGGGACGAGATCGACTTCGCTACTATTGGATCCCGTCCTATCATCACGAACATCTGGAAACTGGAATAGAAGTGCCATCAGGGGCATATTGAGCAGTTTCTCTCATTTTCACCAACATCGCTCACTGTCCTCCACTTCCTCATCCCACACAAACAAATCCTCTTTTCAAGATCGCAAGCTATCCTACGGCCCTACCTCTACCATATTGACAGCCTCGGCTAGCTCACGAACCACGGCCACAATCGACGATCTTGCAGCGCCCACCATGGCTCAACCGCTTAAAAATGCCCATTCAGATTCACCCGTTTCGCCTGTTGCAATCAAGTCCGAAATGGTCAGCAGGAAGAGAAAGGCAGAAGTAATTGGGCGTACAGAAAGAACTACACCTGGACAAACCGGGGCAGCGAATGGCGTTGCGGTCACCACTGAGTCGCCTCGGCCTAAGAGACGTGCAGCGAAGAAGGTTAAAGTCGAAGTGGAAACAGACGAAGAGACAGTCGCCCAAGAACCCGTTGGGGATGTCAAGCCATCGTCACGCTCAAAGCGTGTCTCTACAAAGAAATCTATAATAGAGGAGACTACGGTTGACGGCGAAGAAGAGGATGCCAAGACCGGTAACAAGACGAAGGGTTTATCTGAAAAGACAACTAAAAATACAAAGAAGAAGGTCGATGATGGTGATGAAGACAAGCCGAAGAAAACTACAAAGTCCAAGTCTAA
The DNA here is from genome assembly GCA_005212705.1 of Curvularia lunata. NCBI lineage: Eukaryota > Fungi > Ascomycota > Dothideomycetes > Pleosporales > Pleosporaceae > Curvularia > Curvularia lunata. Next base: position 50,521 of record PELC01000076.1, on the reverse strand, counting down.
GCCAGCCAAGGTTCTGCCGCCAATCGCAGAACGTACCAAGGGCATCAAGCCCCGAGTTGGTGCTCATGTCAGTATCGCTGGAGGTCAGTTGTGGCTATCTTTTGTCTACCAATTCCTCAGTATGCGAGCTAACATGGGTCTCATGGTTTTCTTTTAGGTGTGCACAATGCTATCCTCAACGTCGTTCACATTGGGTAAGTTCAGTACTTTTCCCACTTTGGGAGTTCTGCTCTCTGAAGGCAAGTTTGGTATTTGAACAAAGCTGACACTGCCAGTGGCAATGCCTTTGCTATGTTCATGAAAAACCAACGCAAATGGGAGACAGTGGACATGGATCCAGAACATGCTCAGTTCTTTGTGCAGTGGTGCAAAGATCATAGCATAGACGCTGCAGAGTGTTGCTTGCCCCACGGCTCCTACTTGGTTAACCTGGCACACCCAGATCCCGCACGTAAAAAGCAGGCCTATGATTCATTTCTGAACGACTTGACGCGTTGCCACCGACTTGGCATTCGATACTACAACTTTCATCCCGGCAATGCCAATGCCACCACCCATGAGGAAGGCATCCGGATCATTGCAGAGAACCTCAACAGGGCCCATGCAGACCCAGAGACGGGTAAAGTCATCACCGTTCTTGAGACCATGGCGACTCTGGGCAACACAATCGGCGGCACGTTCTCTGACCTTGCAGCCATTATCAAGCTAGTCAATGATAAGAGTCGCGTAGGTGTTTGCCTAGATACCTGCCATGTCTTCGCTGCTGGCTACGACCTCCGCACGCCTGAAGCGTATGGTGAGACGATGAAGAAGTTTGACAAGGAGATTGGCCTGGAGTATCTCAAAGCCTTCCATGTTAACGATAGCAAAGCGCCGTTATCCAGCCACCGCGACCTCCACGCCCGCATTGGTACTGGTTATCTCGGACTTGAATCTTTCCACAACTTGATGAACGATGAACGTTTCCACGGTCTTCCCATGGTCCTTGAGACACCCATCGACATCATCGACAAGAATGGCAAGAAGGTCGAGGACAAGGGTGTGTGGGCCCGCGAGATCAAAATGCTAGAAAGTCTTGTGGGTATGGATGTTGACTCTGAAGAATTCAAGGCACTCAGTGCACGACTTCAAAAAGAAGGCGCGGCTGAACGCGAACGTGTTGGCGACCAGGTGCAGAGGAAGAGCATCAAAGATGCGAAACCGAAGAGCAAGAAGGCGGCCAAGAAGAAGGTCGAGAGCGAAGAGGAGGAGGACATGGAAGAATAAGCATGAAAGGCCTGAGCTGGTGATCAGCGCCACCGACGAGGTGGATGACGCATGTGGATCCGATTGATCGAGATGAGGGCTCGGTTCGAGATATGTTTCTCGTCAGTCTTGCGGTTGAAGCTTGGACTGGCTAGTTTGGAAAGAAGCGAGTCCGATGCGTTGGGCACATGCTACTAGGATCTGGTGTGGTATGCAGGGCATCGGCTGGTTGATGTGTTATGATACCCAATTGGCCATTCTAGAAACTTTAATTAATCACTTCGTTTGATATTGGGTCGACATAGTGGAATGATTGTAGCAAGTTTACAGGGAAACCCAGACAAACCAAACGAGGGAGCAGCGTCATGGCGAAGCAATATGCAGGTGGGTGGTACCAAGTCATGGCTGTGCTCTGATCAAGCTCCTTTATCTTAGCCTACCTGATGCCGTAACTACCGGACAGAAAGTATTGGCTGGAGGCTTCGAAGGGTGTCAGCAAGCTTACCCTTTGAGCGCTAACGTCACGGCGAAGTGCCAGGGCAGTGCAGTCGGTAATGGCCAAGTGTAAGACACGGATGTTAGTCGATAGCTGGACTGAAGTCGAAATGCAACCAGTGCAGACAATAGTGCCAGGCTGTCATCCGTCCGAATCGGCCCTTCCAAGCACATTGACCTGATATGGCTAAGTTTTTTATATTGATTGCTAGTATGGCTGTGTAGAGCATGGATATGAATCGTTGTGTCCGAGATCATGGCTGCGATCAAGCTTCGCCACGGTATTCCCGCGGACGGGGACAGAGAGAGTCTTGAGATCACGAGTGCTGTTCATGAGTTGGGGTAGCAAGATATGGTACTGTGTGGTAAGCAACAGTTGTGATTTGTAAAGCAAGGTCATGATTGCCAATAGCTACCATCTGTCTTGGCTTCAGCACCCACACACACACACCGATGGTCGACGGTTGCTGGTATGCGACGCACGAAGCAGACATAGACACGCGTTTGGTGGCACGGTTACATGGACTGCAGATAGAGTAGTCTGATCAGCCCTACCGGCGACAGCTAAGGCTTCTCTCGTCATGTCGGTTGCGTCTGTGGCGCGCCGGAATGTCCGTCGGTAAGGAAGAGAGGCTGGGAACGGTGAGTGGCCGTTAGCCATCAAGCTACATATATCCCCGAACGAATGGCGTACGGTTAACAATTCCATGGCAGCCTCGATCGACAGTGGTGAGCGGGAAGAAGCGGTGATGCTGTGCGGTGTAGTCGCTAGCCGCGGGGCGACATGCCGCGGCTTGCGGTATATGCCATGGTGGATGCGAGCGAGCAACGGGGCCGCCGACTGGTCAGGAGGGAGCAGCATCGAGGCTTTGAAGGCGGAGGGAGCCTCGTGGTGGTTAGGTGTGCTGCGGTATGTGGCTAGGGGCTTGGCCGTGGCCGCCGCCCTTGCAGTTGGCGTCCCCAGTGGTTTGCCCATACCTCTGGCCGGCCATCTGACCGGCACATACAGCGCATTCGGCCGCGTTCGTAGCCTCCGCTGGCTGTCACCACGCACCCGAACCTACTCTCGGTATCCCAACGTCATATCCGACTTGGCCAATCGTGGGCCCCTCGGGGTTTACGCGTCAGGCCTAGCCCTCTTGAGTTGCATGCTGCGAGCACGTGAGCCGGCAGGCTTCATATCCAGCCAAACGCCCACCGCCAGTCCGGGATGTGAAAACCCAGCCCTGCAGCACTAAGCCCTGTCCGCAGCCACAATGTGGAAGCTTGTCCAAGAAGCGTAGCAGAGGCGGACATCCCGCATACTTCATCCACAGCATCGTCCAACGGCCAAATGGCGCCTCATATGCGTCGACTGCGAAGCTTCTGAATGCAGCCTCCCATGTTCTTGTCAATTCCACGGCCCCAGCCCAACACGCACACTCCAGAATACTGACACGCAGTGTCAACCGTTCTCCACCGGTGCGCTCGCTGCGAACGATGGTCGGCGTCCCCAAAAGCACGGGGTGCCTCATCTGCCGGAAAAGGAAAATTAGTAAGTCGCCGGATCCCTCCATCTACCGCGCCGTCTTGTTCTGACTCTTGCTAGAGTGCGGTAAGGCTAGCTCCATGGCTTGGGCGCGACTCGAGCACCCTGGCTGATGGTGAACAAGACGAGTCCTGGCCAGCTTGCTTGAATTGCAAAAAGAACGGCAAGTCCTGTCCGGGCCCTCCGGCGCGACACACGTTCAGAGACCTCGGTCCTAGATTTAATACCAGCTCGACGAGGTCTGCGGCCGATGAGGCCAGCGCATCAACAGGTGGGCCGTTCCTTGTCCAAAACAAAGTATGATATTCACACACAAGCCGCAGAACAACAAAACAACCACTTGACCCAAATCAACGAGAAGTTCGCCGAAAATGGCTCCGTTGTCCACAAGTTCAGGATTTCGCAAAGCGGTTCAACCCCTCGAAAAAGATCCCCGCGGTCAATCTCTGCCAGCCCGCCCAAGTCACCTTTGCTGAGGCACCCGTCGCAATCGCATGATCAACAGCTCGCCCACGCCTTGATTGCAGCTACGAGAACCGGGAGTGCTGGGCATCGAATGTCCGTCTTTGGATCCTTCATTCAAGAAGTTCCGGCTAGAATTGGGCACAATCCTGCGCTTGACGCAGCCGTCACTGTACTCGTCAATGTCCATTCATCGTTGGTCTACAAGAAGACGGCGAATGAGATTGTTTCCCCAGAGCTGTATATCCGCGCCATCAAGACTTTGCAGACATGTCTTGAACATCCACAACTCGGCTTATCACCCGAGACGCTCTGTGCATCAGTTCTCCTAGGTTTGGTAGAGGTGAGAGTTGCTTGATCAGACTTCTGTTTTACAAGCATACTTACATCATCAGGCGTTCGCGGGCCCAAGGACAGGCAACCGGTATCTGACCCACGTAGGAGGTGCCGGACGTTTGATGGAACTGCAAGGCCCAGGAAGATACCATGATTCTTTCACAAAGGAGATGTTGCGCTTCAATCGAGGCGGAATTGTAGGTCGATTACCATGATATATGACACGAGCCGTCTTACCACGAGGCTTGGGGATATGAGGAAATTTCAGTTCTCAACTAATGCGTGGACAGATCATTACCTGCATGTACGAACGCAAACCTTGCTTCCTTGCTTCGCCTGGTTGGCGAGAGATAGCTTTCGACAAGACAGGGCTTGGATTCGACGACTGCCTGAACACAGACTTGATGCAATACATGGCAGAACTGCCAGGTATCTTCAACGAGCTGAAAGAGCTGGGCGACCAACGTGTCTTTCAACTTTCACGCACTACGGGTCTCAACCTAGACTCGAGCGGCAGCTCCCAAAAATCTACGGAAACACCGCCATCAATGGACCTTTCATCCGGTTCTTTCGATGAAACGGAATTTCTGGATGAATTACAGCCCGTCGATGCATCATATGCCGCCAGCCAAACTCCATATACCTACCCATACGAACCTGCGCGTGCGGCGTTACTCCATAAGGTGCGCGGTCTCAAGAATGCCCTTCGCTGCTTAGGCCAACATATGGATGCGAAGCTTCGAAACGGGACTGTTGCGTCAGAGAGACAGCCCTGTGAAAGAGACAGTCCTATACGCCCAATCTACCATTTCAACCACTGGCGAGATATGACAGCATACAACTGCTTCTGGTCCGTTGTAATCCTTACGAACAAAGTCCTGATGCGACTTCTGCCGCCCTTCGACCGAAGCATATATGACTTACAATTCGAATGCCAATGCATTGCCCTTGAGATCTGCAAGACGTGGGAGGATGCCTGGGCCAGCAGACCGATCGGTGCATTTCACACTGGCCTTAGTTTTGTTGTTGCATACGAATACTGCACGACAGAAGTAAAGGAATGGATAGTCCGAGGGTTAAACTCCCTCTTGGACTACCAGCAGGTTGATGCATTTCGTTGGTCCGACGAGGTAATCACACACATGTCTGCAAAACTGGCTGGAGAAGGGCCAGACCTTGCTTTCTCCAATATCCGGGTCTCGAGGGAAACGACTTGAAGGCTACCGCGCTCGGATGTAATACACAGAGAAGCGACCAGCATGTTCCGATCCGCTCGAGTGCCGGACTGGAGAATAGGAATTTGATGCCGAGCCGCGGCTGGTTAGAGCTGGCCTAGTGGTGGATGCATGACAAAATATGTCTCACTTGCATTCTTACTTGCATATGGCTACGACATATGCAGTTATCAACCTCGTGTACATCGTGGGGGGCAAGGAAATCACATGGGCTCTCCTGTTTGGTGGTTTAAATGCTGACGCTTTTACTCCGTCCCTGGAACATGCCGGCGGAGTCGCAAGCCACGGCGGCTATTATACGAGAAATAGCATGATCTCGCTTGTGTTCGCTTGGAAAACTTGCCAACAAATCTTCAACACAGCCTCTTCTTTTGTTTGAATGACAAAGCCCGCCACGATTACTATCGGTGTTATTATGTAGCAAACTTGGCCTTGGTCGCCGAAGTAGCTCCTGGTCCCCACTAACCTAAGGCGGGCTGGCGGCCCGTTGCGAGGCCACACGGGATCGAGTGGAGCCGTGCACTGCGGAAGTGTAAGACGGCACTAGGGGATAAGAATACGACCGATAAGTCTGGTCTTGGTCGGTGATTGTGCACACCATCATTTCTCCTCTCTTTCCAATCGCGATCTCCACTTTTGTCATGATATCATACGTCATATCGCATTTTGACATTCTTCCTTTTTTGTACCAAGAAAAGCACATCACTTGTATGAAACTAAGACCCAAGGTCCAGGGAGATCCCATTGCGTACAGCGAGACGGAAAAAAACAGAACGAGAAATGAAAGCAGTAAAGAGCAACCCGAAAAAAATGTAAGGAAAAAGTAATATTCAAAGGGCCCAACGGCGAACAGCCACCCTTGTTTCTGGAAGCTAAAAAGCAAAACACCAAAACATTTGTTGCATCACCCAACATCCCTACCAACCCCACATCACAAATCCATATTCCCTATCCATCTCACTCCCCTTTTCGTCGCTACAGTTGTGTCTTACTCAATTCCACACCTCTTCTTGCATTCCTTGCTCCCGATGATCGCGCCCGTGCCCACAAGCGGAATCTGCCCACCCACCTTCTGCGCATCGTCCAGTGCTGCTGCGTTACCAAACGCAGCACCGATGATGTCCTGCGGCACAGACCACAGGCTAGGCAGTATATTAAGCGTGCCGCTGTCGTCGCTGTTGAGCGAGGAGATGAGGAGGGAGGGTTCGCAGTCTAAGGGAGGAGGTAGTTTAGTAAGTGATGATTTTGAGGCTGAGAGTTATTCTAAGAAACGAAGAGATAGTTAATGGGGAAAGAGGGAAAATCAGGAATACGTTTTGTCATGCTTTGTTTTTTCTTCCCATGCATGACGGTGAGTAAGAATGAGGACTAGTCCAGGGTATTTTCCTGATTAGGGAAATAGTATACTGTGCGACAGTCCTAAAACAGCAAGTCGAAGAAACAGAAAAGAAATGAAAAGGGAAAGAGCAAGCCAAAATCGGACATGGATCCTCTAATCGAAAGGGAAAGGGGGGTTTTAAAAAAAAGAACTCACCATTGTTCTGCATCATGTGCAGACTTGCCTGTGGAAACACCGTCACCATCATCGGCAACAAGTCAACCGTCCGTAACCCGACGCCATTCTCGCCTATCATGTATGTCGTCGTGTTCCCCGTGATCGCAGTTACGATGTTAGTCGCGCGTGGGTGCAAGTGCGGAGGCAGCATGCCGCAAGGCGCTAGCTTGAGCAGCGCTACACTTGAGCCTAGACCCGTGACGACGGGGAAAGAGGCGGCGTCGGCGTTGATGACGGCGCCGGTGGGCGAGTCGTAGTTGGGGTGCTTGGAGAAGTCATATACCCAGTCTGCGTTGTTGGGGAGAAGAGCGGCCCGGTCAAAGGCTGTGGCTGCGGTGCGGAGCGCGGCATTTAGTTCGGGTTTTACAGTGCGTGACTTGAAGGTTTCAGCGGTGGTGAGGGGGGTAAGGAGGGTAAGGGGGAGGAGGAGGAGGCTAGTGAAGATGGTCATGGTGGATGTTGGTGTGTAGTGGTACCAGTGAGATGTCAAAGGACTGGAGAGTGAATGATAGCTTGTTGAGGTTGTGTTATAGTAGACTGGATAGAAGCTCTTGATATAGACTGCCATGAAATGTAGGCGTCGTCTTTCTGTCCCAGAGAGCCTTGCGTTGCTAGACAATGCCGTGGAGCTGATGGGGCGCTTTCTAACCAGAAACAGAGCGAGATAACTTTGTCGGGTTTGTAAATGCAAGGAACAATGAGCTAGAGCTGTAGTCTGCTGATGGTTGGGGGCCAATTTGAATGAACTTGAGAAACTGGGGGAGTTGGTAAGCAGACTCAAGTTTATTGTTTGTGATGCTAGATGGTGTTGATTCGTGCATAAAGCCGAACTTTATATAGACTTGATGGGGGCTGTGGACGCTAGGAAACTGTTGGAGGGCTTAGAGAGAGGGCAGTAGAAAGTGGTTTGTGTGAAGACGACCATACGATGGCGACCTTTCACGCTGCGATCATTGTCGTAGGCTCTCAAGCCACTGTTACTCTTGTTGGTGGTGTTGGCTTAGAGAAATTGGCCCCAAGGAACAGTATTTCTATACACCAGTGTGCTGCTCGATTTTTCACGGCGTCATATGTAGACATCTTTTTCTGGAAATACACTCTGTTTTCGGTACGGCTGCGTAGGATGATTCAACTTTGAGCTTATCGATTATTGTTCAAAACGGAAGAGTAATCGGGATCAACGGGTAGGGACAGCCGGCTTTACGTGGTGCGTAGAAGCATGAGCACTTGTGACATCTTCGCATACCCGGTATGTGGATACCGACAAGAGATCGAGAGCATCTGTGCCACAGCGATGAACCGGCAACCGAGATAATCTAAGTCTAACTAAAGAGAGCTGTGACAGAAACTGCATCGTAGCCTATGAGGTGTATGGCTTTGCTCGAATTTTTGTACAAAGGCACCTGTAACGGAGCAAGGTTGTAAGTGCGTGACAAAGATACTCATATTACCTGCATTCTGCTGCTGGGTGCTTTGTCTGGTGAATGACAGCAATCCTGTGTGATTGAGAGAATTTTGTGGGTGCTGTTTGGAAGTATGGCTCTGCTGTTAGGAACGAGTCAGCCAAAGTAGATTACATATTAACCTATAACCGTAGCTCTTGTGCTGTCGGTCATGTTCCAAGCCACCAACAAATGGCCAGAAGCACTGACCATGTGACAGGCGCCTGTGGGGGGCCAACTGCCTAAAACGCCAGTTATACTCGGCGGAGCGGGTGTTTCTGTTCTATGTGGATGAGCAACGTCAATATGTTTGGTAACACGTTCACCCAAAGAGATCGCGCAATGGGTCGTGCAAGCTTCAAGGTTAGCCAACTGCAACGCAAGTAGGCGTGCAACAAACGGCTTGCGTGGTCCACACCAATCGCATAGCGACTATGTTCACCTTGTTGCGCGGCTTCCTGCGGCCGTTGTTATACCTCTTTCCCGTGATTTGCGCGAAGACTCTTAGTGGAGAAAGCCTCACTATGGCATCAAGTTGTGTGAGTTGGTATACTTTGCGAAGTGTGCACCGGATGGCATTCTTCGAGCGATCTGTGACAAGAATTTTCGTGAGTTCTGCAAGAGCTAGGCCGGCATCTCACGTGAGGGATGAAATGCGCATGGGACTACGAGAAGGTCTTAAGCGTATGTGGGGATTTCAAGTAATCTGTGACATTACAATCCGGTTCAGATGCCCGGTCCCCTCTTGAGTTTCATGACTCCCTGGTGTGATACCCGTGATTGATGCCGCTTGAGTGTGTCATGACCTCATCTAGTGGCTGAGCGATTCAGCAGCAATGCTGATGACGAAACTCTCTCATCCACTCAGATCAGCGTTCTCATGGCCTTTGTGGTCTGTACGCATGAGATAGGACATGATGCCCCAAACCCCTCGCATAGCTTCAGTACGGTCCTCGATGTTGAACAAGTCAAACCACTTTGTTCTCTGCAATTTTGGCGAATACCAATCAGGTTCTCGTGGCATCTCAGTGGGGAGTTTACCTTCGGTGATGAATTCTAGGTACGCTGGATGTATGCGAAGCTTCAATAGGCTGATGTGATGGTTCAGTGACGACACCATAAATACCTGTAGTATCTAGTCAGCGAGTTTAGCCATGTGAAGCAATTGCACAGAATCCTACATCGTCCCACTCGACGCTTCTATCCTTGCCAATAGCCTCGTATGTGACTTTTGGGTCCCAGAGCGGATTGCCGGGTCGCAGTATCTTCCAGACTTCAGCTGGCGTTGGCCTGCGACGGACTTTGGACCCATCTCGGTTTCTTTCGACGGGTTTTTCCTCTCGCTTGGAGGCTGTGTCTTTTTCGAGAATCTCTGTGGCTCCGGTAGCCTCACCCACTTCACCCCCAGGGCCTCCACCCCATCGCTCTTTCGTCGACCACCATTTGCCGTCACCTCCTCTTCGTTCACGTTTTCCCTCTCTGGCCCTCTCTTGTGCGAGTAGCAGCAGCCCTCCTAGTTCTCTGACAGCATCCAGCGTGGACTGGGCCTCTAGTCTTCCGGTTGCCCCAAAGTTAACATCCGCTCGACATTGCATGCCTAATACAGGGCCTTCCAAGCACCCTTGCCTAGCCTTTGCCCTGTCCTGTGGACCCCGCCAGGCTACAGAACTCATGCGAACAGGGAATCGAACATGTTCGATTATGAGCACCGGCGGACGGCGATGTGGCGAGAGGGTCACGCCAAAAGCCCACGCAATGGGCTCAAGGAAAGAACGCACGCAGTCAATACGATATTGATCAGGCATTCCAAGTCCATTGCCAATACGGTAGCCTCGGTAGGAACCTTGGGGGATTTCAGCCGGCTTGTCGTCCGTCTTCATCCTTGCAGCCCTCAGGGACGCGAGCGGATCCATCTTGTTCCGTTGCATACGTTCTAGATAGCTTGGTTCATTCTGTGGGTCCCTTCTGGAAGCATTTTCACTGTGGAGATGGATCGGCTGTTTCTCGATTCCAGTTTCTTCTACTTTTGCCTTTTTCCGAGGCTCTTCACCACCAGGTGTACAGGGCTGTGAATCAGTTTCATCTGCGGCCTCTTGACGTTTAGCATCAGTGGACCCCAGGACGGAGTTGGGGGTTGTTTGTTCGCTACTGTTTCCTTGTTGAACTGGCGGGAGATACTCATCCAAGGATGTATCCCAATAATACGCCATGTTATCAAGGCCCTCCCAGAATTTACGAAAATGGGCTAATCGCAGTGGTGGTTGGTTTCCACTGCTCTTACGAGTCAAAGTCGAGAAAGCATCGGCGTTGTTGACAAACAACTCTCTTGCACGGACAAAGAAATCGCGCTGGTCTGGTGCTCTTCTTCCGTTGCTCAGAAGCACCGGAGCAGTGCCATGATTGGAGGAAGGCTGCTGTTCTCCAGGGCCGTCCAACCAGGATCTTGGGGGCAGGAATGCCTCTGCATGATTTGACAGGGACGAGAGCAACGTTTCCAGGTCACTCTCAGGCTGAAACGTGACATTGAGCAGGGCCAAGGTGTCTGTACTGACGTCGGACGGCTTTCTCAGTCGCAGGAAATGGTCCGATATCCTGGCACCCGGCTTGGTCCAGGAGGGTGGCGGTGCTTGGGTACAAGGCTCCGGTGGCTGCAGAGCCGGAAACGTGACGGGAGTGGGTTTCGGTGGAGGGGATCTCTGTTTCTGCGTGTCATATTGCCCCGCCAGTAGATTTCCTATCGAAGAAAAGCCCTGTATCAGCAACTAGACTGCACGTGCACTGCATGTCTCAGACGAAACATGTGTGAAATGTCCACCAAACAGGCCGGCGTGTGCAGAGCGACTTATGGATCCATCGTTGGGCTCGGGCTCGAGAGGGCAGGAGCAGCGAGGGCAGCGCATCGACGGGATGCTGCATGCTGTTCGCCATGGTGTTTGGTGGTGACGGGTGTGCATTGGGGGAACGTGCCAGCTGGGGCTTGGCACACGCCAACCTGAAGCCCCAAGGAAACAAGACGGGGCAGGTGGAACGCGAACGGACGAGACTTACCACTGAAGTTGAACATGGCGGTATGTTTGTGCAATTGGGCCCTCTGTAGGCCCTCGACTCAGGGATGAGAAAGGAGAAGAGCAGGCAATGTCGCGGTCGGGTGGTGCCCGCCGGTCTCTAAACTGGACGTGCACTCGCAGGGTACCAACGTCTCCACATGGGCATACCTACAAACGGACCGTTGGGCAAGCGTGCAATGGTGCTACATACCAAGCCACCTCTGATGGAAGCCGACTGGAGGATTTTGACAGCGGCCGTCCTCGACTTGTCGTAGGCTTGGCTGCCAGGTGCCGGCTGCCAGGTGCTGGGGCAGTTCCTCGGTGCGCTACGTCGTCCAAGACTGCTGGTGCGCGAAGTTGCCTGGTGTGCCTGGCCCAGTCGTGGAAAAGGGCGTACGCCAGCAGCTTTGGATCCGCAATCAGGTCGTAGTCCTGGCCTGCAGTTTCTTGCCGCTGAGGGAGAGAACAGTGTTGGGTCACGTGCGCGTGGTCCCTGAGGAGCGGGCTCCCTCTACCCATTCCGTTTCCCGCACCCGCGCACCCATCACCACTCTCGTCGCCACGATAATGGCCATGCCCGCAATGGCAGCTGCTACCATATCCCGCTAGCTCGATGGCCTCTGGGCTGAGACGGCAAGGCTGCCACCGTTTAGGGACTACGAGGCCTACGGCGCTTCAAGTCTTGTTCGAAGCGCGACATGAAGCCGCTCATGTTTCAGCCGGCTATAGGCGCACCATGGTATACCAACGGTTGATGAGCACCCGACCGCTCTCCAGACTGCAACTAACCTTTTCTCCCTGTTAATTATTCATCCCGTACCACGTTCAGTGACATTCTCAATTTCCCACGTTAACATGCGCACAGCGCCCGCGGCGCCTAGTCTTATTATCTCTTAATCTCTTTCCTTGAGTCCTTACCACTCGGTCTGTTCATGACTTGTCGCTCGAATGGCCACCCCGCAGCAGTCGATTACGACCGTCAATGGGAGAAGATGTACACGTTCTCGAGCGCGGACAGCAGCCATAACTTCGCAAACAAAGGAAGCCACAACTTCTACCCAAATCACAACCTCCTCCTCCTCCACCACCACCACCACCACCACCACTCCCCAGGAAGCGCCACAGATACAGACTAGCAGCACTGCTCAGGCATCCTCTAATCCTCCCCCACCGCCATCATCACAACCACCACCACAACAACCACCAGCACCAGCACCAGCACCGGCTCCCTCTTCAGAACCAGCTCCGTCTGCAGATCAGGCAACACAACCACCGGCTGATGGCACCATAGCGCCCACAGACGCAGCAGTAGGAACATCGTCGACAGGTACGCTCAGTACGGTCCTTATTTCTTCCTCTGCGCGTGTAGAACCGCTTGCTCTTCCTTCTCCAGAATCGGCTACGGCTGCTTTGGAGCAACCACCAGCAGCTCAAGCCTCGGTGGAAGTGCCTTTGCAGGTCCCTGTGGTGTCAGCAGCTCCCTCTACGAGCGCAACACCCACAACCCCTAGCCCAATAGCAACAGTTCCCAACCCAGCACCAACAGTCCCCAGCCCAACATCAACAGTTTCTAGCCCAATACCAACAAGCTCTGACTCAATACCAATAGCTACTCCTGCACCACTGGTCGAAGCTTCGGAGACACTGCCTCCCTTCGCTGCGTCACCGGCATCTAATGCTCCTGCATCTGTGGACCCAAACACAGCAATCCCTCTAGAATCTGACACAAGTCTACTATCTTCCATCACAGGACCAGCCGTAGGTAGAACACGACCCACAGTGTCACCGGCTGGAGGGTCTGCTGGAATCATCGCGCCCGATCAGGGATCATCTAACGAAGATGGTCCTCTGACGTTGAGTCGTAATGGAAATATTGGAGGTATTATGGGAGGTGTTTTTGGTGGCATCGCTGCCTTCGCTTTGATCAGTGGATTGCTTTTCCTTTGTTTGCGGAAACGGAAGTCGCAGCCAGTGAGATGGAACGAGAAGAGGCAAGAGTACCCAAGCTTCTTGGAAAAGCTGAAGACCATCCCGACCGGACTGAGTGCATTTGTTGCAAAGCTGAAAGGGAGTCAGTCTGGATCCGCTCGCAACACTTATCAAAGGCATGTTCCAAAGGCGAGTGTTGAATCGGTATACTCGAGAGACTCCAACGGACGCATTCGATCAAACAGTGAACCGCAAGGCGCTTTTGGGGTTAAGCGTACAGGATCTCGCGGCAGCATATCAAGCAGAAAGAGCGATAGAAACGTGCTTCGTAAAAAGCCCAGCAGTGTTTCTGCTTATCGATTTCCCGATATCGCAGAAGACACAGGCTCGCCAAACCCATTCGCCGACCCACAGCAGGTGCGCCCGCTCTTGTTACTCAACCCTGATCCGAAGAGCTCGCCTGGCACTCCGCAAGTGCCCGCGGCTACTGCAGACCCTGAACCAAGAGACCCGTTCACGTCTGTCTACGATCCACCGCCAGCCGCACCAGCCTGGGACAGGGGATCAGCCAACACTCATAAGCGTGCAATGAGCTCAGTGTCTGGGCAGAGCTCGCTGACCACATGGTCTCTGTACCCTACAGACAATCCATTTAGGGACCCACCCAATGTGCCGCCACTACCAAATCAGGCTGTGTTGCCACAGCATCAGCGCCGACGCTCTTCCATGGCATTGCCGAATTTTAACCCTGCCACAGCATACGATCCAAACACGACTTTCGCAACCCGTGACTCCAGCATGTACTTTGGGGAGCCAGGACCAAGTAGGCCTGTGACCAACATGTTTACGCCAGTCACGCCAGCTCGTCGAACAATTCGACAATCTGATCCATTCGACCTGGACCGACCTGAAGTTCTTGGATTTGGTGGCATCAGTAGACAGCCCACCAGAAGCAAACGCACGAGCAACGCGAGTACCTGGTACAACACCGCTGGAACCGGTGCTGCCGAACCGCCGTTGCCAACGGGCAATATAAAATCTCAATGGGGTCCGGGGACAGGCATATGACGACAAAGACTGAGTTTTGCAGTACAAGGCGACCAATCGCTCAAGCTGCTATCAAAAATCGCGCCAGACGTAACTCATGATAAGCAGAGAGGTGCTTCATGATGATTTTCTTTTCAAAGATGGCAGGAAGTATTCCGCGGGTTCCATCATGTCTTTCATTTCTGATCTGTCCATGTTTTCCAACTACGATCATTCCCATCATGACCATCACTGCATAGCGACCATTTACCTGTAACATATAGTGTGCGATATTCTTTGTAGCTTAAAAATACCCCCTTTTTGGACCTGTCATTAAATATTGCACTACACTGTCCCAAGACGAACAAGCAGAGCCTGTCCTTGAAACTCCCGTCCTTTTTTTTCTTCCTTGGCCCTCTGTAAAATCGTATGACTACAGCAAAAATCAAGCAACAGGGCGCTTCTTGCCAAGCTGCAGCCTCAGTCTGAGGCAGCCTGGTGAAACGCTCTACAAGAGGATTTGAGGGGGTGCTATTTGTCAGTTTTTGCCTGCATTGATCTTCAGTGTAGGGACTAGCACCAAATGGTTAATGAAGAAGGGGACTACGCTACGCGGGAGAAAACGCCATGTATAACATAATGAAATGAGAAAGCATTCCAAGCAATGATCATCGCAACTCTTACGCATGGAGAGAAAGGTACCGTGTGTGGAAATAAAGTGATATCGCATTTGAACAGTGCCTCAATCTGACATCATGCAGGTTGAATAATTACGTATAATCCTACTGAGAAACTAAACAAAGGAGATTCGTATTCATATGCATGATTCACCATCCAAACCAGGCCTAACCAAGATCAATAAACATACTAGCTATTACTCCCAGGCCCTATAAGCACCATCTCCCTCCTCGGCTCCCTACTCTTCCCGTACCCGGCCGCCTCCTCGTCTTTCCCAATCTATCCCGCACAAATCTCACATCCACTTCTCCGCATCTCCAAACGGTGGGTACTTTAATCCGTTTCCTACCCCGCTCTTTCTCCTTACCCATTTCCCTCGCGCCCCGCCGGCAGTGGCCGCAGTACTGCTCCCGACGGTGCTACTTACGCAATCCCAGTCCCACGGCATCTGTCTTCCGAGTACCTGGTAGCCTGCTACTCGTCTTAGGTTCTGGCGCGGTCGCCGGTCAGCGCTCATGTTCTGCTGTGTGCTGGTGCGCAGCGCGATGCGGGTTGTTTCACGGACGGCGGCACTGCGTGAGGAGGGAGGTTGGATGATTTGCGTGCGGTAGATGGGGTCGCGGGAAGGGGAAGGGATCGAAGGGGGGATGAGGGGGGACGTGTCATGTGGTAGTGGTGGTGAAGAGGAGGACGAAGAGGAAGAAGGTACTGCTGGTGCTGGTGTTGGGGATGCTGGAGGGCATATTGAAGGGGGAGGAGGCGGACATGGTGATGAGATTGATCTTTTTCGTCCATGGCCTCGTAGTTTGATGTCTGAGATTTCGGACATGTCGATACTGCCGCGATGATGGTGATGATGGTGTCCTAGACCGAAACTCATGCCAAGATGATGCTCCCCGTGTATAGGATGCATGTGAAGGGGATGGAGATGTGGATGGCGATGGTGGTGCTGCAAGTGCGGATACAAATGCGCGTGAGTGTGTTTCTCATCTACCTCGACATCCAGGCTTGGTGCTCTAATACGCACATTGGTCAAGCGGGGGGATGCCGGGTTATGATGTACGCGAACGATGTCCTCCACACAAGAGGAATCCGAGGTAGGGCGGTAGCCTTTCTTTTTGCCTTTGGACGGGGTGAGGGTGACCCAGCACATGATATCTACGGGGCACAGTGATCTCGACTCCAGAGTCGACGCGCGGAAGGGGTTGCAAACGTGCTGGTGGTGCGAGTCGGTGGTATGCAGTCGGTGAAAAGGCTGGGGTATAGGATGACGGAGGACGAGAAGGATGATAATAAGAGTAAGGTGTTGAATTATGAGGGCGGTGCATTCAGAAAATAGATTTGCAAAAAGGGTTGCAAACAAAGGGGGCAGTACCTGAGTTACTTATTTTACAATGTGCACACGACCTTTTGTACGTATGATCAAATCCTCCTTCGTCTCTCGTCAATCTTTCCCTATGATTTGGTGTCCTTCTCTTCCGAATATACCTACCACCATATCGCTGCCCCTTAGATAGTCACCCGCTAGCCCCACAGTGCATGCGACGGGCGGTACTACCACGCGGGCGGCTCGTCTGAAAGCAAGGCAGGGTATGGATAAGACATATGTGAGTAAACTCAGTGCCTGCATGATTAGTTGACGGTGCCTGCATACGGGTAGATGCAAACATGTGTTCTGGTACGGTGGGCAAATGACGGAGTTGGTGAGGTCGGGAGGTGGGCGCGTGGGTTGGCGCCACTGTCTTGGATGACCTCCAGTCTCAATCCAGTGGGCATGTGACAGTCCAGCCACAGCACCTGCTTGCGATACCTTGCGGCGAAGGCGCACGTAGATCCTAGTGACGTATGTGACAGGACTCTGCCTGGTAAACATATCTGTTTGAGTCTTCGTCCTTGTTTGCAGCCAAGTCCGCATGGTAGTACGTGGGTGGGTGAAGTGCACGAAGCCTGTCGCCATGGCATGTATGCCGTCATTACAATGCCCCGTTCCCTTCTCTTTGTTTAGAAATACTGGGCACCGTCCATGTGAGCTGGGTGCTGTCGTAAGAAACCAGTCCTCGGCGTCATGGGTGCCTGCGAAGGCGCGAAGAGGCGCAACTGTGGGACAGCATTGGGAGGCGTCTCAATGGTGAACTGAAGATAGATAGGCAATAACTGGAATCAAAACAGCTAGTATCACAAATCACGTGAAAGCTCTCTCAAGATTGTCCGGTCCAGCATGTTGTTGATGTTGATGACAGTGCGACGAGGTGAAGGCAACAGCTGGGACGCGGCTAGCCTTGGCATTCCCGCAACGCCGGAGCTTAGAGCTCACATCACCATCCAACGCCAACACCCACCCCCTCACTGCGACTACTCGATCACGCCCTTGATACCCTCTGATCGTCGCCAATACACATAGTCGCTGCAGCCATGGACTCATTAGTATCGCAATACAGCCGACCGGCCTACACTGAGGAGGGCCCGTCCGAGGAGGAGCAACTGCAGCTCTACAGCGGCGCCCCAGAGCTCTCTCTCAAGTTTGCCCTTCCACCCGTTGCTCAGGTGCGCTCTACATACTCAAGTCAATGCTAAAGACTGCCCATGTACTGACAGTGGCATAGTCAGCATCATGGCTCCGCGCAATGACCGACGACTACTCCAACCCCAACTGCCCCATCAAGATCGCCCACGGCACAACAACTCTTGCCTTCCGCTTCAAGGGCGGCATCATTGTAGCCACCGACTCGCGTGCCACGGCTGGCAACTGGATAGCAAGTCAGACCGTCAAGAAGGTCATTGAGATCAATAGCTGCTTGCTGGGAACCATGGCTGGTGGCGCTGCTGTACGTACTTCGATTTCTGGGGGAGACATCGAGGGAAGGACTGATTTCTGACATTCTGTAGGACTGTCAATACTGGCTTGCATACCTCGGCATGCAATGCCGCCTCCACGAACTGCGGCATAAGCGCCGTATCTCTGTAGCTGCGGCATCTAAGATCCTGGCCAACTTGGTCTACTCATACAAGGGCATGGGTCTGAGCATGGTGAGCTACTCTGCGCGCTCTTCTATAACCTGACCTATCTAATGACGATACACAGGGAACTATGTGCGCCGGTGTGACCCCGCAGGAAGGCCCCGCTCTTTACTACATCGACAGCGATGGAACGCGTCTAGCCGGCAACCTGTTCTGTGTCGGTTCCGGTCAGACATTTGCCTACGGTGTTCTCGACGCACAATACAAATATGACCTGGAGGATGATGAGGCCCTTGAATTGGGCCGGAGAAGTATCCTGGCTGCTACCCACAGGGACGCGTACTCTGGAGGTTTCATCAACCTGTACCATGTCAAGGAAGACGGATGGGTCAAGCATGGATTCAACGACACGAATCCCATTTTCTGGGAGACGAAGCTCAAGAAGGGCGAGTTCTCCAATGTTACCAGCGAGTTGGAGTAGGAGCATCTTGGCTGCAGTAGCTATGATGTCCTGAGGCCATGGCAGCGACGACAGGATGCTGGAGCTCCTGCTTGTCGTTCAGCTGCCATGTATCAACTATACCAGTCACGAAATAGACACGCACAATGAAATGAACAGCTTGCACATGCATCTAAGCAGTCAATTGAGACAAGACACCTGGATAGCTTTACTCTATTTTTGTTTTCCTGACATCTTTCATTACTAAACCTGCTCACTGGCGCTGGTACCAACACGATGCAGTGGTTGTGTATGCCAGTCACGTAACCATATAACCAAAGAAAAAGCGCAGTCCCATGTGCTGGCATTGATGACAAGGCGATAACAAAGAAAAAAACGCCAGCTTCCCACCCATCCACCTCCATACGATGATAAAAACACAGGGAAAAGAAAAACCAAGGTGTGCAATGTACACTCTCCCAGTGTCGACTTGGGTATAAGCAAAAAACCTTGAGGACTTTAAACAGTGCAAAACAGAGACTGGATAGACAGAGAGATCCGCAATACTAACTCCCGAATAGGTAAACAAAATGCGCCAGGTGAAGCCAACCTAGCTTTTTCCTCCCTCTTCCCTTCTACTACCCTCTGTAGCCATGGGCCGGTGAAAAGAGAGAGGAGGGAGAGATAGGAGTGCCCAACCGGTATGAGTTTCGGGCCTTGAGGATAAAAAAAAAAAGATGCAGAGTAATATCAAGGGATGAAGTGTAAAAGCGGATATGAAGTAGTGTATGACCAACCCTACCAGGCCAATCATCGACTTCTTCTCCGCAAGCCCAGGTCCTCTTGCTGCAGTTGCTTGATGAGATCGAAACTTGCTTGATCAAGATTGGGGTCGATCATGTTCAGCATTCCCATATTCATGCCCACACCCGTACCCATGGTCATGCCGTGTTCGAGTTTGATGCCATTCCCGTTATTGTCATGTTTTTTGCTGCCTGGCGTCGACTTTGGCGTCTTACTATTTCGACCGCCACGCGAGGGAGTGTGGCTTGATTTGCGGGCTGAAGACTGCTGCTGAGCGCGAGATACTTTGTTTGAATTTACGGTAGGTGTGACGGGCGGAGGTGGGAAGTCGGAGTTCGTAGTGAAATTATTGTAGGTATTTGTAGCGGGCGAGGTTATATATGGATTGTAACCGTTGGCTGTTGGCGAGGCGTCCAAAACCGGGGATGAGGGGTGGCGGACGGCGTGGTGCTCCGTTGTAGGATTTGCTACGAAACCGTTCGTCTGAGCATGACTATTGTCGTTGTTAGATGCAGGACCGGGCGTGAGCGGTTCAACGCTAGGGCCGTGGAGCTCGTTGTGATGTTGCGTAAATTCGATACCATTCATTGGCATAGGTTCTGCGGGTTGGTACTCGACAGACGACATGACGGTGTCACCATTGCTATGGTATGCATTCGCTACATCGCTGTTGTTGTTGTATTCGCCATTGGTGTATGCTTGCAAAGCAGGATCAACGGGCACCAGTTCGTCCTTGTCGGGAGTCTGGTCTAGCGCTTGCTGGGCCGAGTAGGCAATGTCCTGAAGGAAAGATGAGCCACCATTGTACTGATTGGCTATGGCGTGCCGCGCATGCATGTCTCCGTTCATATATTCCTCGTCGTATGATGACGCGTGTCTCATTCGCTTCGCGGCTGATGCTGAGTCCTCGTCACTGACCCGGCGTTTCTTGGACGCTGAACCTCTTGGAATAGGAATCTCATTGGCTTTGATTGGATCAACATTGCCATATTCGTCGTGTATGCAGCGTCGCTATGACCATTAGCGATATACGGTAACTCAGTTTCAACAAATCCTACCTTGCTCTTCCGGCAGTCGGCACAGGCTTTTACTCTGCCTGACTTGAGTGCGTAAGGATCTCCATTCACGTCTGCCATGATAGGACCACCATTTACAGGGCCATTGGGTGCGTTCGACAGGCTGTC
This sequence comes from Curvularia lunata, assembly GCA_005212705.1. NCBI lineage: Eukaryota > Fungi > Ascomycota > Dothideomycetes > Pleosporales > Pleosporaceae > Curvularia > Curvularia lunata. The sequence continues at coordinate 30,158 of PELC01000076.1, read as the reverse complement.
TGCGATAGAGTGATCGCTGAGTCTACGTTTGACCGAGATGCCATATGAACCCGAAAGATCGATGGTATGCATTCCAGGCTTTGAAGTATCAATGAGCTCGTCCTTGTGCTTGCATCGTATCCGACGCTTCCTACAAGCATCACACGCAACCCGTTTGGGCCCAAGCTGCGACGTTTTTGGTGTTGTGATATGTGGGTTGTTTGCCGATGGACGGAGGAAGCCTGTCAGCGGGCCTGAAGTAACGGGCACCATGTCAAAGTTATTGAAGTTCTCCATCTCAACCGGTGGAGAAGGCTCTGGGACCACGTCCGAGGCTTTGATCCGAGCAGAAGACCGCTCTGCTGTTGCTCGCAGAGCTTCATGAAGCGTCTCCCGCTCCAATCTCTTAACCTGAGCAGCGCTAAGCTTCTTCTCGATGGTCTCGGTTACTTCGGGCAGTGTAGCACCGGAGAAAGCCCATGAAGGTATGGTCTCGTTCCCACGTTTCCAAGCAATCCACATAGCAAAACGTCGCGCTAGTACAAGCGGTTCACCGTGGCCCTTCGGTATGGATTTGTTGACGGCACTTCGAGTCTTCTGTGGTACATCAATCTTTCCCTCTGTAATGAGGACAGTCCTCCATATGTAGTTGAGAAGGTCTGTAAGGCCTTCCAGCTCATGCTTGGGGTAGTACCGTCGGTTGTAGTTCTGTGCGCCGAGATGCGAATTATGTCCAAATCTGTCGGGTTCACAGTAGATGGGCGTGGATCGCCTGAATTGTTCACCGTTCTGTAGGAGCTCCTGCACTGGGCCAGGGACAGGGTCTTCTTCTAGATATTTGATAACGGTCAACCACATGATCTTTTGGAAGAACGGGTACCGAAACTGCAAGGCAACCTTGGTATTCTTCTCAATTTCCAAGATTTTGATCTGCATGCCGTAGTGTATGCGAGTGAGGAAATTGCCTCCAATAACGAGACTGTCTTCAGGTGTCCAGACTGCGTGGATCCAACCTGAGGGGATCAGCATCGTATCCCCTGGATACAAGTCGACCCGGTAACACTCCTTAACTTGTTTACCGAGCCAGTCATGACCTTGGTTGGGCGACAGACACCAGTCCTCGTATTTTTTGAGGTTTTGTTTTGTCGGCGGAATGAAGAAGAAGACCTTTTTCCCCTTGACAATGTGATAGTACACTGAAGACCCGCCAAAGTCGATGTGGAAATCAGTGAAGCAGTCCGCAACAGACATCAAGCAGTAGAACTGTACAGGTGGCGGGGCGGCTTTGTCATCTTCTCGCCACACGGAGTCTTGTAGATCCATATCCCGTACAGCTCTCGGTCTTCGGATGAGCTTTCCCAATCGGCTTCGAGATACCTCCAAGCTGATGACATTGCGTACAGGCTTTTCTCCTTGCTGCTCGTAGTAGTCTGCCCATTTTCCCATGGTCCATTTCTTGCCCTCGCCTTCTTGAGCCTTGACATCAATCACTGGCACAGGCTCGTTCGGGCCATAGAGTTCTGCCACACGGCGAACTGTCAACCCCTTGGGAATGACCATGTCAAGACTGTCTTGACCGTCATCCGCAACCGTCTCGTACTCAAAGTATGATGCCAGATCGTCTTGTTGTGGGTCGGTGTCTTCGGCTGCTCCTGCCCGGGGGTTCATATCGCCAGGAATCACAATGGGTTCTTTGAATCCATTCATCTTCTCGAGAAAATCGCCAGTAATAAGCTGTGCCGGCACGCGCGCAAATGTCTCTGGCGTGAACTCAATATCACCGTTCTTAAACGCTGCAATATAGTGATGCTCCGGATTATCGTCCGAGGTCTTAAGCACGCCTTCGTTTAAACCAGCGTAGTCAACAGTGGTGTGGGCTCTGACGGATTTACGAACCTCTGGACCATGTTAGAACTATAAGGCCAATGTGCGTCGGTAGACCTACTCGTTGTTTCACCAAACTTGGGTCTACACGGCTCGCAGTAGAATTTGTTAACCTCCCGTACCTCCCGCTCACTGTTGAATCCTGCGCAAGGGTAGTGATACCACTCTTTGCAACCGTCGCATCCTATCCATTGCTCACCGTCACCGACTTTGACTACCGATTCCGAAGACTTGCATGCGGCGCAAATGAGTTCAGGTTCGACCGGAGCGTTTGTGGGCTGAGTAGGTACATCTACAGGAATAGGTACTGTTGATTGTGAACCAACGGGAAGTGATTTGGCGCGCGAATAAGGCAACGTCGGGGGTTGGCTCAAGTGTGGAATAGTCGACGTGGAGAAGGAGTGGCGGCGGCCTTGTGTAGTAGGGGAGCCATTAACAGGTTCGGCGGGCTCTGCTGGGGGCATTGGGTTCTCGGCGATGGTAGCAACAGGCTGTTCAACGTGTAAAATCGAGGGCGGCGTTTGCTGTTCTGCGGCGCTGGTAGCACTTGCAGATGGCGCGCCCTTCGGCTTGGGCGTCCTCTTCCGTTTGCTACTCGTCGCGCTAGTGTTACGACCTCCCCGTGCTTTCCCTTTCGGCCAACCCTGTTGCTTTTTTGCCTTGGATTCTTCTGTGGAAGCGGAGCCTTGCACTGCGTGTTGCGCAACTGTACTTGAAGCTTCGTCGGGGAGTGCGTGGGTCTGCGCAGCTGGAGCAGTCCGTGCTGCATCAGATGGCAGCCCCAAAGGGTGCTTCATGTCTAGGGGAGGCTGCGTATGCTGGTGGTAATGATCGGTAGGCGGCGGCGGTGGCGGTGCTGTAAACGGAACCGGAGGCTCGCCCATATGTTGTACTTGTCGTGTAGATTGTTCGACCGGTGCTGCGTGTGAAAAGCTCCACCGCTTTGCCGTCGAAGGCGGTGACTGTGCAGTCTGTGTGGAGACATTGAAAAAATCCAGCAAAAGCTGCGCGTCTGAGAGCCGGTCGTTGGGCTCTCCAGGATTCTGATACATGCGGCTGCCATTATCCGCCATCTGTTCGACATTGTAGGACCAGCCCGGAATGTGACTCGTAGCCGGTCTCGAGTGGGACTGGCCATACTGCGGAGACCCATAGACCTCAGAACGCGCTCTCTTTGCGGGTCGCTCGTTGAAAGGATATGCGTGATCTCTGGGGAAAACATGTACTGGGGCGCGTTCGGCGATCGGATAAGGGAGGGTCGTGGGCGATGTCGCCGGGTATGAAGAATGGCGTGGTAGCTCAGCAAAGGCCGGACTGGGACGTTGCGACGTTACCGCGACATCTGCAAGTGCCTCAATGGGCGATGCTTGCGTGTGAGAATACTGCGGCGGAGGCGCTGCCGTGGCCATGGCAGGAGGAGGCACGGATCGCGAGGATGGCTCATACGTCACCGACGTCGACGCCAGCTTTCCCGACACGCGCGTACTCTGCCCGAGAGTAGACGTATGTGTATGAGGGCCATTATTGTGTGCGCCGGCTGTGAGCGATGCTGGTGGGATATTCGCTTTGCCGGCGGGGTGCGCTGACGAAAGCTCAGTCGGCGGCAGGATGGGCGAAAGCGGCTCGTAAACGGGCGGCGGCGGGGTAGAGGCACGCGCCGAAGCTCGCCTGTACTGCTCCTTGAATGAGGAGATTCGTCTCATGGCGGTGGCGGCGGCGGAGGTGGATCGATGGGGGCTTCGGGGGTGCGAGGGACTCCTCGGTCTCTGGCGTCTCACGATGCGCGGCTATGGAGCAGCGGCAGGGTAGGCGGAGAGGCAGGCAGAGAAGTAGACGGGCGCGAGCATATCCTCCTGAATTGAAGCGACAGCGGCGCGGCGCGGGGGGAACGAGCGTCGAGGTGGAGGTGGTGGTGGAGTGTAGCGGTGCTGGAGTTGTCGCGGGGAATTGTATTGGGATTGTTGCGGCCGGCGACCAGGGCGATCACCGTTCACAATGCGACTGCGACGGCAGCCAGCCAACGCAAACCGAAACACAGCAGGGTCGCAAAATGTATGCGGAGAAGAGGCGGCGCCGGCTTTGCATGAGGCTCTGGGAGAAGCCTCTACTTTGCGGTGCGCAGGTGGTTGGGTGAGCTGTGGAGCGCTGAGCCGCTTCATTCGCTCAAGCCCGCATCTCCGATTCGAGGGCTCAATTATTTGGTACCTCAGACGTTCCAACGGGCGCGCTCTACCACTTTTTTTTGGTCTACATCCTTGAGCCCTGGTACATTTCCGAGAGCATGTTGCAGTCTTCTCAAGTATACAGGACATGAGTGTATGTAGCATATCCCCAACGCCTCCCTTGGTGCGCTGCGGCGGCCGCTCCTGGCTCATGTGCAGCCGTCACGTGGATTGTCGCGCTCGGGCCATGCTCGCCATTCATGCATCTATCCCGCATGTTCACCAACTACGCCTCCTCTACCAACTCCCCCCACCACCCGCCCACCAGTCGATCTCCCAATCAACGCCAGTTCTTTACCGTACCTAATCGTCGCCAAAGTATGAGTCGAGGTGGAAAATTGGCCCCGGAAGTCAACCGGTACGTTGGCCCTTCTCCGCATCGCGTGCGCCAGCCAAGGCTGCATCAGCCAACTCACACGACATTTGCGCTAACATGTCATTTCTACAGAGCTCTCTTCGTAAAGAACCTGAGGTAGACATGGTCCCTCGCTGTCAAGGCGGCAATGCGCTAACCCTGTGATAGCTTCAACGTCACCCCAGAGGAACTCTTCGATCTCTTTGGCAAGTTCGGCCCTGTGCGGTACGTCGTCTTCCTCTGCTTTGCGCGCGCGCATACAGCAGACCTTTGCCGTCACTTTTCAACGCTGACACCCCCACAGCCAGATTCGCCAGGGTATCGCCAACCACAGCAAGGGCACTGCCTTCGTCGTCTATGAAGACGTGATGGACGCAAAATCGGCTTGCGACAAGCTCAACGGCTTCAACTTTCAGAACCGATACCTCGTCGGTCCGTACACACCGCATGCCATCTTCGCGCTCAACGCTAACAGACGCAGTATTATATCACCAGCCAGACAAGATGATCAAGGCAGCAAATGATCTCGCCGAACGCCAAGAAAACCTAGAAAAACTCAAAAAGCAGCATGGCATTGATTAGGGGTGCGAGAGGCCTCAGGAACAGGTGATATCGCACGAGCAAAGTCAAGACAAGACTCCTGTGGGCCTCAAGACCGATAGCGTAATCTCTAATCGATCCTCGAGTAGCGGCGGCGAACCGCGCTCCTCGACGACGACAATGACGACCAATTCGACCTTAGCGGAAAAGACCGACACTCATTCCTCGCCCCCCTCGACCGCCGCCTGCCGCCACGGCGACTGGCGCGCCTTGAAACAATCGCTGAAGGGCTTATGGAAGTCGGCACATGGCGTTAGGAGGTCATGATGCGTTTATGAACCAGGGCAGATTGCTACATTTTCTTAGAGGAGGATCTCTAATCAGGACAGCTGGTGAGGAAAAGGCCGAGTCAAGTAGATTGCAACGGGCCTCAGCTTCCATTTCTTAACATATCGCACGGTCGGCAAGCTTCAAGCGCCCGAGTCAGAATCAAGGAATTCTCTTTCTTTGCCTATATTTCGGTTTTGGTCTATTGTGAAATGCTTACAGAGTGATGTGAACAGCTACGTGCAGTGTTCTCAGTTGATGCTGATCGCTAAGACTCATGATCTACGGTGCCTTCCGCACCTTCCGGACACCTTTACTGTGGCAGTAATAATGCAGATATTCGGCCGAGGTTATGGTTCTGGAAGCCTGATCAAACCCCTTTCTGAGATAGTTGAACTCGAATGGAGCCACTACGTTAACGCCTATTGTTTACGCGTAGCTGCGGCCATTCTGATTATGCCCTTCACATCTTCCATCCCAGTCTTTTGTGTAGCCAATGGTTCTTTTGAAGGGTTCCAACTCCTGCACTCAGTTCCTACATTCCTCATTAGGGCCGCGTCGCCCATGACAAACTCGGCCGTATTGCTCCACTTCGCCGAAAGCTGCACCCACGTGGGTGCTTTGCTTCGGTGCTAGTAAGCGTCATATCAAGAAGTAAAATTAACGATGCCTTTGTTGATGCGCTTTTATGATTTACCCTTCAAATCTTTTTACAAAAAATGCTTGAGATGAGCTGAGCAGTTGCGTAAATATCAGATACACGAGTGAATACTTGTTTACAGCGCGTTAGTACGGCTGTCCAATGGCAATCATCATAGTCACAAGTGCAAACAATCTTTCAGAGTATCCTCCCGATAGCAGTAGCGGTGATGTTTTATTTTCTACGTGTCTTTGAAACAATAATATTTGGATGATGCATGCGAGATTGTATGGCTAGCCATTGGACATAAACGCAAGTTCGACAGACCACTAGCGCAAATATATGGCAGTCCAGCCACCAACAGTCGCATAGACCGGTCATGACAGCTTAACTCCGTTTCTCGCCTTACGTACATAACACCTACATGACCCCTCCCTGAGAGCTTGCAATACGACTGAGGGTTAGACTCATTCATGTAGTCCACCAAAAGGGTCGTTCTACTAGCAACACTAATGCCTTCATTAAATCCTCTCTACAAATCAGATTCCCACCATGTCAGCCATCACACCAATCCGGAAGGCAACAACCGAGCGCAAACGGCGCGCCCATGCAAAGTCCAGAAAAGGCTGTGAGAACTGCAAGCTCCGACGGATCAAGGTTAGCTTCATAAACCAGGATATCATGAAATTAGTACTGATCTTGGTGATGCAAAGTGTGATGAGACGAAGCCACAGTGTAATAAATGCAGATCGTATGGTGTTTCTTGCACTTTCGGAGGTTCCAACGCTTCGCTAGATATTGCTGCTCAAGGCTCGTTCCAGGTTTGTTTTACGAAAGAGGTTGCCGTAGAGGCTGTTGGAGTCTTCGGTAGGGATGAAGCATCTCACGACTTTCACCGATACGATGGCATGGAGGAAACATCAGGAGTCATGGCCTTTAACAGTGGTGTCGAGACATCTACCTTGATACCAAACTATGAAACCGTCACTGGATTGGAAAATCCGTGGTCTCATGTTTCCGCCAATGATACCATGGTGGCTATGATTTCTGACTCCCTCAGATCTGCATCTTGGAATCAACATATGCATCTGGGAGCAGACGCCGAGTTCTTCTCTTCTCATGCTCCTTGGCAGTTTTCTGAATCACATTTAGAGATTCTGACCAGGTTCCAAAGTAGGACAGCGCTGACCATTGGAGGTGAGGCCCGGTTTGGACACACAAGCAAGAATACATGCGAACTAACTGAGTGCAGACTACCGGATGGCAACTGGATACCGTGATATCGTCTGCCAACTAGCTCTTCAGGTACCATTAATCTTAATCCTTTGTGTCGCTTTACCCTCCTTGTCTCGTGATGCTAATCGTAATACAGCACCCTTTCCTGATGCACATGGTTATCGGTCTAACACTAATGCACGACTCCGACATCTCTCTGGCTCAATCTGCTGCTCTATCTAAAAGACAACAGCACCTCTCACTCCTGCACTGGGATCTCGCCACGACCCTCTTCCAGCGCATCTTGTCTCATCCCCTCCCTCCCGCCTACCGCGACGCCATGTGGGCCACTGGGGTACATCTCGGCGCAGCATCTTTTTGGTACGTCGAGTCTAGCGATGAAGGCGCAGTTTGGCCTTTGAAACCCACTGAGCCGAGCGATTTCGCTTGGATGAAGATTGGCAAGGGAAAAACTTTCCTTTGGCGTATTGCGGATCCAATGAGAAAAGATGGCATGTTTCATGAAGTGTTGAAGAAGAGACCATTCGATATGCCTCCTCAGTGGGAAGAGGGACAAGATATTGGATTCATCCTGGAGAAAATGAAGGTTTTGTTTGGTATTGATGACACGTCGACGAAAGAAAACAACCCGTACCTTGTTGCTGTGGCTATTCTCTCGCGCATTCGGCATTTGACGCTCACCCACGCTAATGCACTAGACTTTCTCCATTTCACAGCCTTTATCACTCCAGATTTTGTTGCTTTGCTTGAAGGGAAGGACCGCCGAGCGGTGTTTTTGCTCGGTTGGTGGCTCAGCTTGGTGGAACGGGGAAACTTGTGGTGGATGGTTAGGCGGGCGAGGATTCAGGGGGAAGCAGTGAGGATTTGGCTGAGGAGAGAGAATGAAGAGCTTGCAGATTTGCTCGATGAGATAGGGAGAGAGAATCAGAGAGCCGGTGTACAACCAATATTATGCAGCCTTGCGATGGCTCAGACGCCAAACAATGAAGCTATACTAAATAGGACTTTTGTAGGCTAAGGCACGACAGTTGAAACAAATACAAGGATAAACCCTCTATCTAAGTCTCTTGTTTACAAAGCAAAAGCTAGATGACTAAATTAATGCAACATCCCAGATCTCTCACGCAAAACCTCTACAGACCCAACAACCATACACGCCCACGCCAGCACATCCACCGTCCCCACCCTACCAACACGCCACCCAACCTACTCCCGCAATCACTCCTCCGCCTTCTTCTCTACGTTGACCTCTGCATGCTGCCCTTGTAAATGTCTTGCACACAATGCTACCAGCGCCCTCACACTGCTTCCCACAAACGGCACAAACGCATAATGCGCCAGTCCCGCCGCTGCACCAGCCGCATACCACACCCGCGCTCCATTTACCTCGCAGGGAAGCCCGCCACACAGATTCACCAGGACCGTAGTTAAAGTAATAGAATTGAGTCCTATGACGGAATATACGCCCCTGTTGAAGAAGGCAGTGGACCACGCTGGGATGGCAAGTTGTTTGGCCTCACTGAGCGTTCTTGCTGCATCGGCGTTCTCTGCGTTTTAATTCGAAGACAACTCAAGGGTTTCTGGGGGAAATGAAGCGGCACTGCGCAGTAAACCACTGCTGATGCGTGATGTGATGGGTGGTTTGTCGAGGAAGGCGTGCGTGGTCACGTACTCCATGTAGGCATGTGTAAGGGAGGCGGTGGCGCTGAGGAGCGGCGCGAGATGTAGAGCGGTTAGGAGTGGGACTGTTAAGGATGCTGTGAGACCAAGGGTGCTGAATGGGGACATAATATCGGTTCTTTGATATTACGAACTACGTTGTAAGTATAATCTTGGTTGATCGTGAGGTTTGGTGCTGGGCTCATTTTTGTTTGAGTCATCAAGAGAAAACTACAGAAAGGGCTTATGAATACAACTTACGTCCAGTGGTCTGGTATTTGACCGGCAATACTCGGAAGCTTCACGTGGTGCCTTATGCTGTAAGACTAGTTGGTGGCCTGATGTTGAGGGACCGCAACCAAGTTGGAGTAAAGGGTATCATGATATATTCGAGATATGTAGATACTCGATCATTAACAACATCGAAAAACACATGCTATACTTTTGCCAGGTCCCAAACGCCCTCAAATGCGAGGCTCATCGCCGTCGCCCAGAATGCAAACACGTATTCCATCTGCAGTACGAACGCTAAATCTACCAACCCCTTCTCTTGCCTCTTTCTTCAGCGCTCCTTTCCTTTCGCTTAATCCTCTTCACTTCATGTCTCCTGCGTTTGTCCTTGCCAAACTTCTCTGGATCCACAATCGCCTCTACCTTCCTCTTCCTTCGCCTTTCTTCTCTCCTTTCTCTGACGCCCTTCTGTACTTCTCCCATAATCTTCAGGTACTCTTGTGTCCCCAAGCGTTTCTGCAACGTGTTCATGACTTCACGGGCCTTGTCAGTGAGGGCTTTGTACGCATCAGTGACCGTGTTATTAGGGCCGGATTGCGCAGAAGATCGAGGAAAGGTTGCAGTGGAGTCGGTCAGAGTGGCCAGAGTAGTCAAGAGGTGAGGGAGAGAGGTCGAAAGAGGCTCGAGAGGGAATTTGGCGGCAATGGTGTCGAAGAGATTCATGGTCGCGGTCTTGGCGTTCATCGTGATCTTGTCCTTTCGAACGATGCTAGAAAGGCGAATCATGAGGCGGTGGATCGCTGCTGGTGGGGCGTCTTCTGTCTTCTTAGGTTTTGTGCTTTGTGGTGGAGGCGAGAAACCACCAAAGTCTTCCTCATCTTCAGTGTCAGCTTCATCGCCATTGGTGACAGCAGTCTCCTCCATTTCTTCATCCTCATCGGTCTTCTGCCACTGCCACTTAGCTCCATTTACAGCAAGGCATCGTGCAAGAAAAGCAATATTTTTGACGCTTTGTAGGCAGAGCTGTTCCGAAGCCTCAGGATTCAGCAAATTTCGCAAAAACGCATTACACAACTGCGTCATGTTCTGCTCCGCCAGTTGCAAACCGCCAGATCCCTTGAGTGGGAGAGCCTCAAGACCTGAATCCTTGTTCGAAACTCCTAGATGGGCAAAGTACGTGCCTAGCAGCTCTGCAGCCTTAAGCTTAACCCACATGTGCGGGTAAGTTGCGCTGGCTTGCACTGCAGTCCACAAACCGTCTTTGCTTGACGAGAACATTATGTCTGTGTATTTCTTGCAGACTTTCGAGAGCAGAGTGAGAGAGTAGTATAAGAGCTCCCAGTCGTCCTCGTCGCGTCGGCTTAAACATTCGCCAATGGTTGCATCGAGCTGATCGAGGACATATCCTAGCTCTTTCGGCTGTTCGTCGTCATTCATAGCCTCGAAATAGAAACCCCAAACCTGGATTCCGAGGCGCTTCAAACCAATGTTGTCGTCTTGCTCCAGCCAACCCTTGAGATCCGTAACGAAACTTTGCAGCCGCTTTTCGCTGGCATGTTGGAACAATCTCTTGATCAACAGACTAGCCATTTCTCGGCATTTACTTGAGTCATCGTTTGCCACAGTGTTAATCAGCGGCAAGAACATGATACCGTGGTATTCATATTGCGCCTTCTCGGGGAATCGAGGCAGTGCTTTTCCAATGATGAGATCTAGAGCTTCCATAACCGATTGTCTGCCTTCCATATGCTCGTATCGTAGGTTCTTGAGAAGGAACTCGATCTGCTTCTTGAATCGCTTCTCGCTCTGGGTGTACGACGTCAGGAATTGGAAATAGTGGCTGCGAGCAATATCGCGAGCAGACTTGGTCTGGTTAGTAATCATCATTTCGGCAACCTTGTCCATGGCTTCGTAAATCTCGGGGACCTCGAAATGTCGGTTCATAACGGCTTTGAGGAAGCCAAAAATGACACCTGAGCGATCTGGTTCGTCCAGATCCGGCATCATACGCTTGAGGAGATGCCCAACATCTCGTTCCCTCACTTGGACGTTAGGCCGCTCACGCAAGACAGCAGAAACCAGCTTCAGAGAGGCTTGAGCGAGCTCGGTGTTGTTCGATAGGGCACCCTTGATGGCACGCATTGCTTCATCAATATATACGGGGCAGTTGGCATCCAGCTCAGGCATCGGCACCTTGATGATGGTTGTGAGGAGACGGACAGCCGATACTTGCACTTCTTCCTGGCCCTGCACCATGGCATCGCCGATGATCGGTAGGAAACCGGCCAAGTTCTGTGGGGTTTGAAGATCTTCATGCTTGCGCAGCACGGTCCGAAGGATATCCATGCCAAATCGAATCATCTTGTACAGATACGAAGAAGTGCTAAGTCTCGTTCCAGACTTGGCTGCTCCCTTGTTGTTGACCAGATAGCGCTTGCTTCTAGGGTCAATCTTAGCCTTCTTGTCAGTCGACGCGTTTGCTGCATAAACTTCTTGGATGAGCTCGTAACAGAAGACCAAGATATCCCTGTTGTTCACAGTTGGGTTCTGGAGAACACCGAGTCCGATACGCCGCAGTAGCTCGTCAATTTTCTGAACCATCTTGGCGTTGAGCTTCTCGATTAAGAGTGATCTGATCGGGAGCACGAGCTTGATCAGATGAGAAGGAGTGGCCGAGCGTGCGATAATGTCCATGGAGTCGAAGCTTTTGCTGCTCTTGACTTCCTTCATCTTGGAAATGTACTCTTCGGCATCTTTCTCTTGACCAGCAGCACCAAAAGTATCATCCATGATCTAGAAAGAGTTAGTCTATCCGATTAAGAACGGTTCACACCATGATACTTACAACATCCACAAGGTCTGCGAGGCAATAATCGAGATCTCCCGGGCTCGTTTGGTCCGCGAGTTTCACCAGGATAGTGTGCAGAGTGTAGGAAAGAACATGGAGTTGATAGCCTCGTTGGAGGGCGGTCCGCAATGCCTTGAGAATGAAGCCCAGGTAACCCGGTCCCATGAGCGTAGCAATGTCGCTAAGCGTGTTTCTTGACATGTCACGAGCTTCCTGGGCGCGACTCTTCAAGATATAACATATATCTAGAAGGACTCCAGGTAGTCGCGTCTCAATTTCCAGTGGTGGAAGAACGAGGAGAACCTTGGCGATGGCGACGGCGATAGGCACTCGCAAACTGACCGTCGCTTCATCCTTCTTGTGTAGGAAGTTAGTGAGATCAGGAAGGAAGTTGTTAATCATGTCGCTACTCAGTTTGTCTTGCTGAGGAAGGTTTTTGGTAAGTATCGACTGAGGCTTATCAACATCCATAGCCTCAGCGTCTTCATCGGCCTCGGAAGCCGCAGGGCCATGTGTCGCGGGCTTGGACGTAGCGACATAGCCTTTGGCGCGACCTGCTTGGTTCAAGCCATCCATCAAGCCTGCAATCAACCTAATGATGGGCTTTTGGAGGTCCTCCTTTGTGGCCAAATAGCCAATATACCGTTTCAGAAGGGAACGGAACTGCGGCCATTCAAGACACTCTGTCAAAGCTGTGAGTGTTTTGATGGTCTCTCCCAGAAGGCTGTCTGCACCCTCGTCATCAGCTTTGTTAAAGACGAAATGCTCCAAAAGAGGGATGAGGATCTGATACACATTCGTGCCACGCAGATGAGAGGCATGAGCAGCCAAGCGGCGCAATGCCCTAAGTCGACGATGGCCTTGAATGTGCAAGATGTTGCTAAAGAACGACGCCTCGTCATCATCTGAGAGAAGGATGTAAAGATCTGCAACAGGAGGCCAGTCGGAGTGAGTCTTGACCAGATGCTCGAGTACAGCAAGGTATTCAATTCGAACCAACTCGGACGTCTCTCGCATACCAGTCTGAATTCCAGGTAGGATTGCTGAAGAAGCGAACGCCTTGAACTCTTCGCTACTTGAGACTTCACTGAAGCGGCGTAAAGACAAAGACGCGTTGACTCTGATACTAAGCTCCTCATTGTCCTTGATAAAGTAGAGCATGTTGTAAACCAATGGCTTCCATTGGAGCAGGGAAAAGCTTCGGTAGGCTTCTTCGTTGATAGAGCTGAATGCTTGTGAACGTCGTTCAAAGTCTGGCTCATCCAGGCGTCCTTTTGCAAAAGAATTGAGATCATGACATATCTTTGCCACTACCTGGAGTTCGTTGTTGGTGTCGGAGAGGTCTTGAACAACATCGCATATCAACTCTCTTGCCGTGCGATCTTGGACAAAAGCGAACATAGGGCAAACGGCATCGTATATTGTACTGAGCAGCTCATTCAAACTCTGGTCATCACAGCGTTGGATGAACTCGTGGAGGATCTTCAGCAAACCCAGTTTGGTACGGGGGTTCACACGCTTTGAAGGTTGGCGAAGGAGGAACGTGGCGATCTCGATCATACTGCGGGATTCAGAAGCACCAACCACATGAGGGGCCAGTTCTGCAACCGTGTGAACTCCGGACTCGAGTACTTCTTTACTGGGGTTCTGGCGAAGTAGATGGCCGACGCGGCTAAGGATTGAAGTAGAGTATGGTTGGATGATGTCGGTATGTATGCGATTCTTCAGGATTTTCGAGTCAGTTGTTGGGGCATCCTCTTCCGTCGTCACAAGAGCTACAATGCTTCGAATAACGCTATCCAAAACATAGCACTTAACCTCATCCTTGGCTGAAGGCACCTCCAGGCAGTCGATAACCTTGGACAAGATAGCTGGGTTGAATTCCACCAAGAAAGGAGCCGTGCGAGCGGATTTTGACCATGCTGCGAAAAGACGAAGAATGCCCGAGACAGACTGCGCCGTCTCGATGGGAAATTGATCAAGCCTGGGTTCAATCATCTCCTTGACAAGAGCTTTGGTATAAGGATGCCAATCAAACCCTGGGCCGTTCTCGACCAACTTGCTTAGAATATGGAGTGCGCGTTGTCGTACCGTCTTGAGCAGGGATGTCTGTGTTGACCGACCATCGTCGCCTTCACGGTCGGCTGAAGCCGAAAGCTCTCGCGATGCTTTGATGGCAGCGTACAAGACAGGATCTACGACCGTTGCTGTGAATGGGGCAAATGTCTTCGCAAAGGTGCTCAGTAAATCGTCTAGCAAGTTCAGCATTCCGACCTGCTTTCGGGCATCTACCAGAGTTTTCTGGAGTAAAGCCTCGTCAAGCAATCCATCGCTCAAGAGGGAAATATTGCCCAGAGGTCCGAACGCGATCTGTAGGAACTTGTGTATGGCGTCGTCGCCAAACCTGGTTTTCAAGCTTACAAAGACAGCCTTTCGCTTTGACTCCAAACCCCGTTTCCCGGCTATGACCTTGCCGTACAGTAGTCGCAACACGATTGGAAGAACTTGGTCAACGTCGGAATCTTGCAGTTTACCTTCGCTGAGGAATATAGGAAGCTCGTCGCGGAACCTTTCGTCGTCCAGGAGGTTGAGGAGCTGTTCTTGGTAGGCGACGATTCCACGGTCCTTCCAGGTGAGAAGCGCCTTTAGGGCAGCCTTTTGGATTTCGACATCTCCGTTGCTGAGTAAGGCGAGCAGAGCTTGGCGTACTTCTTCGGTTCGATACAAGACCTTTGGGTTGTTAAACTTCGCAAAGATAGAGAGCATTGTTTTCTGGTCTTTCCTTGCCCAGTGACCCTGTGAAGTGGGCGTGGCATCCTCTTCTGAATCGGGGTCTTCGGGCTCTGGCGCTTGATCAAAAGCCCACTTCAGAAGGACTGGGACGAGAAGTCTCGAACGCTTTTCCGCGATATGCGGTAGAGAACTCAACACCTTGAGAGCCTGTGTCCTGCTGAAGGAGTTGTAGAAAGGTATTTCGGCATGTGCCTCCTTGAACATCATCTCCAGCTGTTCCTCGATACTACCAGCTTTCTCTTGAACATCCGTGACATACTCCTGCAATTGCATCAGGTTCGTGCACTCGAATTCGGTAGCATAAGGGCGTGATGGGGCTGCCTGCGGACCGTCAGAAGGGACATCTGCAGCATCCGCAGCGGTCAACCATTCAAAGACAGTTTGGGTGACAAATTCCTCTCCTTCTTTCGTCCCACAGATGGCTTTCAAGGCAGAGCAACTGTCCTCCCAAACTGATGCTAGGCGCACATGTAGCAATCCTAAACAATACGCGGGGATAGCTTCTCCCACCCACTCATCAGAGCAAACAGCAGGGTACAATTTGGCCATCTGTCCTATACGCATTGCAATGGCTCTTTGAGTCTCGAGATTTGGTGGCGTCTGCTCGATCAACATGGCCACGGACAGAATGTTCTGCAGTTCGTCGCTTTGTCCTGCGACAAGTTGGACGACGTATATGGCCAAAAGCCTAAGATCATGCGAAGGGGATCCTAGGCAGCGCATGATAGTTCGCTTCAGAGGTTCCATATGCGATCCCGTAGTGTCCAAGTCAGCCTTGTACTTTTTTAACAAGTCAAGCAGCGCGCGCCAGAAAGCTACGGATTGACCAAACGATGTTGATGCGCGGCACAACTCAGGCCACAGGCTCTTCGTCTGGTCGTTATCGCTGTCCTTGCTGACAAGAAACTGGAACCCTTTTCCGATAGCAAACTTGTCAACCGTCCTCTTTGAGATGAGGCTGGCCTCTTCAGCAGCATTTTTGAGTAGGCTTGCAACGTCGTTCCAGATTCCCCGTGTCTTATCGTCAGCTATGTGAAGCGCCTCTATCGCATCCAGCAGGGCGTTGCAGTAAAAGATCTGATCATCCGAAGGCTTATCAAGCTTGTCAAATGGCTCCTCCAGAGTTGCTTGCCAGCGCTCGGAAGGCTGCAAAGTGGTATTTACTAGTGCACCGCTCTGATAAAGTTGGGGCAAAACAGCACAAAACTGAGGTCCATGGTCATGGGCTTTCTGTGAGACAAACCTATCCTAATATTAGCAAATGAGCAAGTCTGAAAAGAGTATGGTCTCGTACCTTTTGAAATATGGAAGCAGGAGGTTTCTAAACCTTTCTACACCTAGGCTGGCGAACAGGTTGCAGAATGGTAGGAAGTAAGGCTCCCAAGCGCCACGAGTGAGCGCTTCCAACAGCTTCTCATAGGGTATAGCTGCGTCAAGCGTACAATACTGAAAGGTGACGCCGATCACAGATAGCAGCTCCCATGCATCGACGGAATCGATTTCGGTCGAAACTTTTGTAGAATCAAGCAGGTTGCTGATTAAGCCCAGCACGGGTTTCCAGTCTTCTACTCGAGCGCCCTGCCGTACTCCACAAACGACCATGAGCAAGCGAGACAAGAGGCCGACGTAGCGCACGTCCGACGACACTTTGTCCGACTCTGCAAGAATCACCTCTAGTAGAGGGCTGAAATTTTCTGCATCTGTATGGTGGATAGCAGCAGTGACAACACCGACGAGCACGGGTTCGAGAGGCGGAGTTCGCAGATCAAGATGTTCTGGGTTGAATGTCTCCGCCAATAGCTCTTGCAGAATGACGGTGGCACTTGAGTGAAAGCCGCGCTGCACACCTTTCAGCGAGTCGGTAAAAAGGTGCATAAGGCCCTGCTGGAAAGCGTAGTCCTTAGTGGATTCCTGTTGGTCCTTGAGCAGGTCGGATATGTGCTTGATGATTGACCTGAGTGGTATCTTGTCTCTGTGATACGCAGCTCCAGCTTTACGCACGAGAAAGCTGAGCGACTCGGCAGCGAAGCGAGACACGAATGCCTTTTGGCGCTCTTTGCCCAGTAGAGGCGACATGAGATCAAAAACGGGGCGCAGGTTTGGCACCAGCAGCCGCGACAGATATTTGAACAGCCATGCCAAGCATCCAAATGCCCATTCTATCACCTCTACATCGGCGTGTGTAGCAGCCAGATGTGAGACCGTCCTCACTGCCTTTTCAAAATACCTCTCGAAACGTTCGCCGAGGTCGTGTGCCAGGTGGGCCATGAGACTGAGCAGCGGTTCCTGACTGAACTTCTCGCCCTTCTCGATATGTTCCACAAGGAGTTCGAATATGCGGTCGCTGTGGTGGAGGACCTGGGGGAGGCTGTCGCAGAGTGGCGCAACCTTGCGGGCAAAAGCTGTGAAGGGCTCGGACATGTTGAGTTCCCTCCATTCAAGGAAGGAGTCGCGGAAGTAAGAAAAGGTGGACTCGAGCTCGGCATCGTCGAGGATGGTGCTGCGACCGCGGCGGACGGGTTCGATCTTGATTTGCGCAATGCGCTGCGAGAAGCCTTTGAAGACATGATTGCGCGTGGATTCGGTGCCGCCTTTGACTCTCTTCTGGGGGCGCGCGGGCTTGACTACTTTGGAATTGGGCTTGGCCGCAGGTCGAGCAGCAAGTCCCCGCGACATAGCAGCCATGGTATGTAGTGTGAAATATGCGGTGGTGTGGTGTTGAAGGCTGCAGTGGCTGCTGTATCTATCTCTTCTCGATGCTCCACTAGAATTTCCGGACGCTAAAAAAAAAACTGGACCCTGGCATCACCGACGCCGCCGACGCGCCAATCGCCCATGCTCACCACCAACGCGTCTGCAGTTTGTCGCCGGCCCCATCAACACCACCCATAATGGCGTCCAAAATGTAAGTCGATTGTGTTTTTATCGTGTTATAGTTCACTGATGTATGCAGCGTCGTCGTAGGTGACGTCAACGGTCAATTCAAAACTGTCTTCCAGAAGCTAGGCGCATTGCACGCAAAGAACAACTTTGCTTTTGCCCTCATCGTAGGCAACTTATTTGCTCCTTCTTCTGATGTTGAGAGCGAAGATTCAGGCGATGTACAGGCGCTGATAGATGGCAAAATTGATGTGCCATTGCCAACCTACTTTGCTCTTGGCGGCAACCCACTTCCCCCAGCAGTCGTGCAAAAGCTGGAATCTTCAAGTGACGAACTATGTCATAATCTCTTCTTTCTGGGCAAGCGGACGACTATGAAGACGTCTGAAGGCATTCGCATTGTCGCACTTGGCGGCCGGCTTGATCCCAACATCGTCGCGGGCCAGTCCAAGGATAAGTATCCACCATTCTACAGCGAAACCGACGCAAAGATTCTGCGAGGGGCAACAACAGCCGATATCCTCATCACCAACGAGTGGCCAGAAGACATTCGGAAGCGTTCAAAGGTCGATTTTGACCCCGATGTGCAGCCAACCAGTCAGCAATGCATTGCGGATTTGGACGTGATACTAAAGCCGAAATATCATTTCTCGACATCTGGTGGTTTTTTCTACGAGCGCGAACCTTTCTTTCACGCTCCCAGTGATGAGACCGACAATCTTTATCCGGTAACGCGTTTCATCAGTCTGGCCTCCTTCGGCAACCCCAACAAGCAAAAGTGGATTTATGCTTTCTCTCTTGACCCTTCAGCAAGCAATCCTGTCTCGCCGCCTGCTGGCTCGACTGCCTGCCCTGTAGTGGTCGCTGAGAAGAAGCGAGCTGCGCCTGAGTATCACGAACAACACTTAGTCTACGATGACGGAAATCGAGGCCGGAGAGGCAATAAGAGGCGAAAAGGCGAGCCTCGAGGACCCATCACCGCGTCAGAGTGCTTCTTTTGCTTGGCCAACGAGAACATTGCCACACACTTAATTGCCTCGATTGGTGAGAATGCGTATCTGACAACGGCAAAGGGCCCTCTACCAACTCCACAAACCTTCCCCAAGCTCAGTTTCCCTTGCCACATGCTCATCATCCCTTTCACGCACCAGCCGACATTGGGATCTATGGAGGAAGAGGAGCGGCACGCAACCTATGCAGAGATGCAACGATATAGGCGCGCGATGAACAGCATGCTCAAGTCTGTAGCTGACACCGACTATGGCTCTGTCACATGGGAAGTTAGTAAATCGAGTTTGCCTCATACGCATTGGCAATACCTTCCGGTCAGCGCAGATCTCATTAGCAAAGGACTCGTCGAGGCTGCATTCAAAGCATTAGCTGAGAATTTGCACTGGCCTAAGTTCCAGAAAGAAGACGTCGGCGACGGGGTTGAGGAGACAAGCGACTTCTTTAGGGTCTTGGTGTGGGATCCAAAAGATGACCCCGACAAGCAGACAAGTTATGTTATGCGCTTCGACGAGAAGATACGTTTCCACAACCAATTCGGGCGAGAGGTGCTGGCCAAGCTACTGCGACTTGACCGACGCGTGGACTGGAAGGATTGCGGACAGACGCAGCCTCAGGAAGAACAGGATGTTGAGAAGTTCAAGGAGGCGTTCAAGGAGTTTGACTTTGCCGCATGATTCCCCTATTCGGCATGTATCCTTTTCTCTACTTGTTCGCCTCACCACCATCAAAGAAGGCAGTACTGAGATGCATGACTGCCGGGGAGCCGGAGAATCAGTATCATGGAATTTTGTAGGCGCCGGAGTCTGTCCGACAGAGTGGCTCCGATAGCTGGCTTGTAATGGATACATGGCGCTCTGCTAACTGAGCTTTTACGCATGTCCACTCAAGTCCACCAGCCAAGTCCCAAGACCCCGACGTCGCTGCCAACATACTCGAAACGGCAGTTCTGACAGCAAAGTGTCCAATACAGCACTAAAGGGTTGGCATACCAAGATCCGGTGTCGCATCATTAATTTACGCCTTATTTCCGGTGCCCCAGGAAGTATCAAAGCATTAACAACGCTCATGTTTTGCACCAGAGATTCTCATTTTGTTCGAAACGCTAGATTCAGGACCGACCAAATATCCAAACATGGCTTTTCACCATTTGCATACCATTTGACTATCTACCTCTTGGCATCTTCCTGTTGAGGCTAACATGTTTCTTCTTCCAGCCAAGACCAGCCCTTGGCCTTCACGTGTCTTGTAAGAGGCGGGGCAGTGGCCAATCAGCAACACCATCGCTCGCTTCCGCAATTGTCCGCCGAATCCTTCTCATCTTTCACGTTGACTATCTCTCACCACCCATTCGCCGCTGCACAGATACACAAACCTTAGGAGAACCATCGTGCCGAGCCGCAGCAGGCGCCGGTACTTTGTCCACTCGGACGAGTTAACCTCTTGCAGCACGTCACCCAATGAGACCTGGCAATTTAGCACATGCCATCCCACGGCCCTATCACAAGTCGCGATAAGGCCCATGTGCGACATGTCCGGCAGATTTGTAACCACCATGATCTTACTGTCGTACCAGTCATGTCCCGTCTGACTATGCAGCTGGCGCTGCCCAGGATAGGAAGGCAAGCCACTGGTTGGGCGTAGCAAAAAGTAACACCTGCCGATCAGGTACAGATTGCTCTAGTTGTCCGAAGTCGTTATATGAATGGCGATGCTTCAGCCGCGTGGAAAGCGAGTCGACCTGCCCAATCTGGCATCGTGAACGCCGCCATACTGGTGTTCGTCTGATGTATCCCCGCAGAAGGACTTGGTTAGCTGGAATACACTGGTGGAAACGTGGGCGTGCAGCACGTCATTGGGTTTGAACAGGTCTATGGTTATTTTTGCTCTTGGAAAAAGGCCGACGAGGGGACGGGACAGTGTGGTAGGGGGGAGGGAAAGCGACATACAGGTATCTATATAACAGGAAGGCCTCGCCATTCGTAATTCTACAAGACATCCAGGCTTACCACGGGATTCTTCGACTGCATACTGCAGTTACCGTCCTGGTCTTCCCTCTTTCTCTTGACATAGTATCTCTACCCTCCCCACCACTACCAAAATGAAGGCCGCTGTCCTCCTCGCCGCTGTCTCCGCAGCCCTCACCTCGGCGGCTCCCGCCCCTCTCTCCGCCCGCGCACCTCCCAATATCCCCAGCAAAGCCGACGCCACCTCTCAACTCGCTGGCCTGACCGTCGCCGCCCAGGGCCCTCAGACAGGCTACTCTCGTGACCTCTTCCCCCACTGGATCACCATCTCCGGCGCCTGCAACACGCGCGAGACCGTGCTTAAGCGTGACGGCACAAACGTCGTTACGAGCAGCGCCTGCGCCGCGACATCTGGATCGTGGTTCAGCCCATACGACGGCGCGACGTGGACGGCAGCCAGCGATGTCGATATCGATCACGTGGTGCCGCTGAGCAACGCATGGAAGGTACGTTGTCTCGCTATCTTTCCAAAGAAGAAACAGAGAACTAATCAAAGATAAAACAGTCTGGTGCAGCATCCTGGACCACCGCACGCCGCCAGGCCTTTGCAAATGACCTTACCAACCCGCAGCTGATTGCCGTGACGGATAACGTCAACCAGGCCAAGGGCGACAAGGGCCCTGAGGACTGGAAGCCCCCGCTATCGAGCTACTACTGCACGTACAGCAAGATGTGGATCAAGGTGAAGAGCGTGTACGGATTGACGGTTACGAGTGCGGAGAAGAGTGCGCTGTCGAGTATGCTTGCGACATGCTAGGGTGGGCAGGAGAAAGGGGAGGTTTAAAGGGGATGAGAATGACATGTCATGATCTTTTGTTTCTTTTTTCTTCAAGTGAATGTTTTTGATTTGTGATGTTTGATTGAAGGATATCCGGTGAACTGGATGCGAGTTGTGACAGCGTAACTTCTCTGCTTAACGCATGTATGAATCTTCTAAATGTCTAAAGCGTGTAAACAAACTCGGGATTCTCTCTGTCTGTGAGGTCGAGCCACCTAGATGTGAAGCGGTTACTTAATATACACAATACCCAGCGGAGACGAACAGTAGAAGAACAAAGGGGGAAGTGAGAAAGAAACTTACTCCTGATTCTCCAGCCTCACATACTCAGGCGACGCTCGAATCTGCGCCTTCTTCTTATTCTGCCACACGCAGTAGAAATGGATAAAGGCGAGAATACCCAAACAGACACCCCAGCACACGATGATGGTGACTTCAGCAGGGACATACCGCGGAGCGTCGCTTGGGCGGAAGGTCTGGGGGCCTAGAAGTGAATACTCGTTAGCTCAATGACTTACACATCACCTTGAATCAGTAAAAGGACACACCTATGATGTTACCGACACAGTACCCAATCAAGAACATGGCCGCAACAGTTGTCTTCTTCGTGTACCCGGCCACATTACTTGCGATCAAGCTGAGCAGCGCAACAAACGGTGTGGGACTCGCCTGCGTCAGATAGTATCCCGCCAGACGCCCAGAGTTGCTTGACAAGGGCAGCGCAACAATGAGTACCATGCCAAGAATCGCAGTGCAGAGACCAATCATGGAGATGAGGATGCGGTACCCGTACCTGTCGCCCGCCCAGCCGCACGCAATCAAGAAGACGATTTCGACTGCGCCACCAGGGGTGCCGTAGAGCAGGGATTGCTCGGGCGTGTATCCGAAGCCGACGATGAGCTGGGAGAAGAAGTTGCTGATGCCGCCGTTGGGGATATCTGCAATGAGAGCATAGAAGAAAAAGGCCCAGCTGAGCGGATCCAGCAGCGCCTCTTTCAACTGGTACCATTTGAAATGCTTGTTGCCGACGCCTTGGGCGTTCACTCTGATACGCTCAATTGCCAGCACGCGGTCTTCCTCGCTCAGCCACCGACAATTCAGTTGATTGTCTGGAACAATCCATAGGAAGACGACGCCCGCGCTTGCCGTAAGCAGGCCAGTGGCCAGAAACACAATCTTCCAGGGCTCGATCGAAGTGCCGGATTTGCGGCAACCAACAGCGATGCCGTAGGCGAGGCAGCCGCCGAATATCTGGGCAAACCCGTTGAAAGAGAACCAGATCGCAGTGCGGGAGCCCTGTTCTTTCTTGGTGTACCACTGCGAAGTGAAAAGAGCAAAGCCGGGGGTCACGGCTGCTTCGAAGACGCCAAGAAAGAAGCGGATGGCGACTGCGCCGGCGAAGTTTTCGACGGCCGCGAAGCAGGCGAGGATGACGCCCCAGATGATGATGTTGAAGGCAGCTGTGGAAGAGGATCATTAGCATACGAACCATTGTCTTTTCCTTGACATTTCTTGTTTCATTGGAGTAAAAAGGTATAAGTGATGCTCACAATATTTCCCCAACGGCAAGACTTGCAACAGGCGTGACGTAGGATACTCCCACGCAATGTATCCAAAGTAGAACATACTGCCGAGCCAGGAGTATTGGTCTCCTGTAAGTCCGATTCCAGAGTGTAGTGGGTCGCTTGATGGCGGGAGTTTAAGACCCATGATACTGGCGTAAGAGAGTGTTGTTTTATCTAGGTAATTCAAGCCGTAGACAATACACATGATCTGTATAGCGTTAGCGATAGCCCAGTAGAACACAGCCTAGAGCTGTCGAGAGGCATGTTTGGAGAGTCTAGGACACGTACAGGCATCAGATGCCAATCAATCTTCCTCAGCAAAGCCTTGCTCTTCTCCTCAGTGAGATGAATCACCTGGCCCTCCATGCCTTCAAACGCCTTCATCGCAGCGTCCGCATCATGCGAGTGCTTGAGCAGCTTCTCCGATAGCACACCCTTTGGGGCCGTCTTCGTCACCGTATCCTCTATGACTGCATCTTTCTCCGCATCCGTGGAAGCCATTGGTGCTGCAGTTGCGGACGCCATGGCTGATGTGTTTCGCCTCGTACCTCAGTCGCTCGAGAAACCAGCGACAACAAAGGTATATCTTGGATACAAGAGACACAACCGAGGTCTAGAAAGAGAGATTGAGAGTCGGTTCAAAAGCGCCCGAGGGACACCAGTTAAGCTCTCCAATGCCGCTTTCGCTCACGCTTTCCCTTCCTTTTTCTTTTCTTTTCCCCTCCGCTATTACCCGTCTACTTCCTTAGCAGCTTGCTTGTCATCGATAAGCAAGACGACAAGACAAGCCCACTCTTATCTCAACCCGTAGCATGCTGTCTATCACTTATCTCCGGGGAGCGAGGATGCATCCATCATGTCATTGCGGGGTAGTGTGTAGTGATCGTCGCCAAAGACCGAATCGGGCATGCAGACGGATGCTACATAGCGATAGGCAGGGGGCGAAGGGTTACATGATAGACGCAACGGGCGCTTTACCGGATACGGAAGCTGGGTTTCGGAAACATTGGGTCAGCGTATCTTGCTCGGAGGAGTGAGTAAGGGTGTGTGGGGAAAGAGAGTGGAACAATGGGATTGCAGGCTGATTAGGACCGTCTCTTTGATTGCTGGTTGTTGCCAAGGGGTGTTGATTGCAAAAAGTGGGGCACACGAGAAGAAGAAAGATTACGGAGGTAGGCAACGGGGCCATGCGCGCGTGTCATGTTAGGTGCGGTGCTTAGCAGGCTTGACATAAGCGCAGTTTCCTGGTTGGAAAAGAACTAAGCATGAAAACAAGTTTAAAACTCTAAAATAAGCGCTGCGCACATCGAACTCTGTGCACAGTCTCGAGCACACTAGGACGACGAAGATAATCGTAAGGATTAGTCAATTGGAATAGGAATAGCCAGAGTGCTATTTTCCACAAGCCAAACAGTCATGCGGATCGCAGTAATAGTAACCATAACGTTTATGAACAAAGCCCCCCCCCTGAAGACGCCAGGCCCGATGAAAAGCCGATGCTGTAAAACCACGTGCTCCCTCCCTTGCAGGCTGTCCCTAATTTTGGATGATAGCCCCGAGATCCCAAACGCCGTCCGTATGCAGTTTCGTAAATGCTTGTAAATGACGACTTTTAGCCCGTGACACGGGAAAAAGAAGCAGAAAAAAAATGAAGCCGCGAGTAAATCATTACGCGTGTAAAAATGGAGTGAAGAAGAGAAGACACACTCTGAGCGCGATGAAAATGCAACGCTGCTAGGATCGGACAAAGACACTGTTGAGCTTGTTTAGTGCGCTGCTATCAGCAGCCGTGCTGTTCTTGGCCAATCTTTCCGGCGCCAAGTCGCGAGGAAACCTGGATGCCGTGTTGGGGCTGCGGCTGCCCGAACGGCTATTGCTTTGGTTTTCCTTATTTTGGCTATCGCCGTTGAGCAATGAATCCAGCGTTGGCAGCGGTCTTGAGACTGGCGGTGCTGATGTAGCAGGAGCGGCGCTGCCAGGCTCTGATGGGCGAGACTCGGACTTGTCTGAGGTTTCCGGGGTCGGAGGCCTGTTTGCAGCTGCTGAGGCGGCTGCACCGTTGATGGCTGGCAGTTGCGGGCCTTGCTCGGGAATGGCAGCTGTAGGCGCTGGAGGAGGTTGAGGTGCACTGGCAAGCAGGTGCTGCTGGCGTTGAGCGTGTTCAGCCGCAGATGGAGCGCGCAATGGAGGCGCTGCGAGGTACTGCTGGGCTGCATGAGCAGCGTGGGCGTAGGCAGGGTGCTGCACAAGCATAGGATGGGGGCCTTGGGGAGCATGGGGATGTCCGAGAGGCGGCGGCGGGCGGTCGAAGACATGGGCTTGTGGGTGATACGGAGGCTGTGCGTAGACGACGCCAGGGTAGAAGTAAGGGTGGTGGGGGTAGTATGCGTGCAGTGGAGAGGTGCCGTTGGGGGGTGTGGGAGGATATACCGGGACTGCGTACATGGGCGCAACCGGACCGCCGCGTGTATATGGAGAAGAAGGAGCCATGCTGTGTCCTGGTGCGTTGTAGGGAGAGCCAGGCATGGGGCCGCGGGTGACGGCAGGCACCGACTGAGTCTCGTTGACTGCAGACTCTGGGTACATGTTCTTTGGGGGACGGATGTGTCGCAGCTGGGCGTCGTTGCTGGGCTGGGGGAGGTTGTTGGAGTTGGAGCGCGAGTAGTAGCTGATGAGGTGGAGGTGCTGTCCGCTCTGAGTGGTGATGCTGAAGGACTGCTTCATCAGGCCGTCGGGCTTGTAGCGGTAGCCGTCTGGGCCTTCGCCTTCGGAGTCGCCTGTTGCTGAGCCGTCGGGCGACTTGCCGCTGGCGCGCTTGGCTACGGGTGGTGTTGGGACTGCGCTGCCTCCTCGCTTGCCCTCCATCTCCCGATATGTGAGGAAGCTGCCCGACACGCGGCTTGCGCTCCATGACTTTCCGTCGGTCCACCGCCTCATGCCAGCCTCGCGCTCATCCCATACGAAGACGGAGCCAGACTTGATCTGCTGGCGCTCTTTTTCGGACAGGCGGCGCTGGACCCGGGGTAATATGCCGATGCGGCAGGCTTCGAAGAGGATAATGGCGTCATTGGGAGTGCGGACGTGGCCGTGGTAGGTCTCCATGGCGGTAATGGCGATGATAGTGAGTACTGAGCGACGACGGGGTCCCAGAATAGTGTGCCGTGCGAGGTCAATGGGGCATGGGTGCCTGTCGGGCGAGTGTTAGTCGTGGCAGCAGGGCGGGCGAGGGCAGTATGTTGTAGGCGGGCGACACAGGAAACACGAAACAAAAGCAGAGACTTACCGTGGGACAGGGCGTGTGGCTGTGCGAGGGCAGGGCTGGCGGATGTGACGTGGAACGGTAGCGAGGTGAAACTGAGGGTGGAGGAGTGGAGAGAGGACGGAGACTGACACTGGAGCGGTGGGACGGGGCGCGAAACTTTTGCAAAGGCAGCAGCAGCCATCGGGGCTCATGTACTCGCAGGTGGGCAGGCTTGGGCCCCAGAAATGCCCTTTGGCCCTTTCTCGGCGGTGCAATGGCGCGTCCTGATCGCCCGCCCAGACGTGGAGTGGCGGCTGATAGCGAAATAAGGTCCACAAGCAGCCGCGACAAGCTTTGGCTCGACAGTCAGCGCCGCCGGCGACGACACGCCCGCCGGCTGCATCGAGCACCGCGACGGCCTGCTAGTGCAGCGCATCCATGGCTTTCACTCGCCCGCCTGCCGTCTCACCTGCTCACCACCATCGCCCGTCTGTCCCTGTCCGCGCCTCTATCGGCCAAGCTTTGCGCGCCGGCCAACTCTAAACGAATCTTTATTTTCGACAAGCCTTCAACGCCTTGGCTGCCCCACCCCACCCCCAGTTCTGACACTTCCAAGCCTTCGCCCTGTTGTCCAAACGCTCCGTCAATCCGTCTTGTCCCCCTTGGCGCCTCAGCCCGGCTGCGCTCCCAATATACCAAGCACAGCCAAGGCGTCCCAGACGCCCGTGTCTGGCCACTGCTGGTCCTGCCACGCCCCGGCGCCCTTGGCTCCTCTGCTCCCCAAGACCGCCAAACCCTACCGTGCTGCTCGGCGCCGTCGAGCTGACTGCACGCCTACAATAGCCTGCTTGGCCCAAGATCAGGACATGCCTTCAAACTTACCCTACAGCCCGGCCAATACCACCCTGGTCCGTCCGTCCACTGCACCCTCTCTCACATGCCTGCGATAAACTGCCGTCCCCAAGCTAATCGCCTACGTGGAACATAGCTTGCTCATCTCACTAGCTGCCCCCATCCCTGGACAGGCCTTGTCACTCAGCTCCACATTCACGTAATCGTCCGCTGCGTCTCACTCAGCCCATTCGCTCAGCTCCTCGGCCCCGACTTGCATCAAGCTTGGTGCATGCCGTTTAAGCTTACCACCGTGCCACAAGCATCCGACTTATCCACGCTGACGGTATCACAGGTCCGTCGCCAATTCGCTTCCAGAAGCGGTGCCAATGTCCGTGCACTTCCATCCTCTCTTCCCGTCCTGTCTGTACACTTTGTTGCCCTTGTACGGCCGCCCTGCTCATGTCCACTCCAATCACCGCCCGCCGACTTTCGACCCTGATCGTCTTACTCGACGCATAAACTCTACAGTAAGCCGGCAATCGCCGCACACTGACTACATCCCGATCTGGCCACTCGTGTGCACGCGCAGTCAGTTATCTCTTGAGAGCTGCCCAAGACAGTAGCCTACGGACAAGTCGCTCCTGCAAAGACGCCATGGCTCCTAGCGTCTCAGCTGCCCTAGACAGACAAAGGCCCGAATTGGTCCTCATTGGCGCTGGTCACACTCAAGCCAGCCAAGCGGCAAACAGGATTGCCCTGTGAACGACTGGCCCAGAGTATTCTCTCTTTCTTTCTCGTTGCGCCTCTACTCCCGCTTGTTATTCATCTTATCAGCCCATCTGCTCATATGCCGCGTCATCCGGACTGCTCAAGCCTGCCCAGCATTGGCTTCTCCACCTGGTCGGATGCTCTGCACCACAAGGTGGAAATAACTCCCATCCTCGCATTAAACCCACATTGCACGACAGTCATCACTGCATTAAGCACTGGCAAAAATTTTTTTTTTTACACACTACCCAACCTGTGATACACTCGATGCGAGCAGCGGGATTCGCTTACACCCTGCAAGGACTTGCAGATAAGGTTAACGCAACTTAAGCATAATTTCTGGCCCGCTGCCTAGCTATCCCTGGGGCCCATCCCCCCCTCCTTTCTGCACAACGCAAGCGGTGGCAAAACTCTTACACAGACTACTCCACACCAAAATCGTCATCTGATCGGGGCCAAGCAGTCAAGCCCCTTGTTCCTCCTGAGCCAACAAATAGCAAGAATGCCCAGTCGCCTATACGGCACAACCAAGCTGCTTGGTCATAACTTCTTAGCCCTCCGCCAGAACTACTCCCAGCTCGTCTATCGGAAGCGACGGAGGTCTACGTGCGACTCACTTCTTTGTCAAGTCCAGAACTGCGCCATCGCACTCTATTCGTACCCTGCCCGTACCAATACCGTGTTTTTCTAGCCCGTGCGCCCCAGAGGCGTTATCACTACTCATGCTCCGTCCCGGAAAGGAACCAGTTGAGAGGAAAAATAAAGGGCGTGCCAAGCAAAATGGTGGAGTTTGCTCCGATAGCGCGCTGCCCACTTTACGATAATGTGTACAGATATGCTTAGAACGCTTTTTTAGTGTATTGTGTGGTACTCATGTATCTGTTCAATTTATCCGAGCCCGGATACAAAGAATCCCCAGCCGTTAGGACTCACCGTTTTGGCGTGAGCTTACCGCTTACCGCTTACCATACCCACCCTTGATCTAACGCATAATCTTTGCTCCTGCCAAAATTCCGAGATTCCGGATACCCGGTCCACAATGTCTTACATACTAAAATATTAATCAAGTGTAATCATTTAGGCCAGAGGGATGCTCGTTGTTCCGTCTGGTCCTGCCGAGACTCATGATCCCCAAGTGGATGGCGGTGGGGGCTGTGTAGAAAGCGATGGACGGGGGTCTTAGTTAGCGGTTGCGTATCTCCATCTTACTCATCCGTACTATAATAGTGGAAGAACGTCTTACCTGTCTTCCGCTCGTATCCGGAGTTTTTGTTCACTGCCTGGTGGCAGTATACGTGGCTACTTTTGCATTGGCAATCGCGCTTTTGCGATTGGGCCCAGCATGTGGTAGGGAAGCATGCTTTGCGTGGACTAGGCAGCAAGAATTCTACTCTTTTTTTTTTTGCCGTGGAAGAACGAGGTAACACATTCTCACTGTCAGAACCAGCATGATCAAGACCTTTCGCCTCCTACGGAAGAACATTCACAAGACTTTAATAAGGAGTAATGCGCAACCACCTCCCTCTCCTTATGCGTCTCTACTCCAATCCCATCTACTCCCTGCCGCTGCATCCATGTGGCTCTCACCCTGAAAAGTCACCCTTCTTCCCAGCCCACCCATCTACCCATAACACGACCCTTCATCCTTGACCCTCACCTACATAATCACCCCCTCTCCCACTCTCTACCAAAAAAGAAGCCGTGTCGAGCTACAACAAGGGCCCATGTATGCAACACACACGCACCCTCCCTCGCCCCCCTTTCAACCCACCCTTGCGCGCAAGCGAAAAAGCTTGCCTTTTCTTGATACCCCCAATGTGGTGTAGTACCAGCACCGAAACTGCTGTCACCACTGTCTTTTCACTGGGCAATAAGGCTAGTGGGGAAGCGAGCAGTGAGAGGGGGGGGAGAGGAATAAGCCGTCTCGCTAGTCTTTGAGCTATCTATCAGATATAGCGTGGAAGATGGTAAGTGGTGAACACAGCATGTGCACAATGTCACTTTCACAAGGATTCCAAAAAGACGCAGCAGCGCGCTCGTACCATATACATCGCCGCTCCTCCGTTTTTTTTTCTGCTAGCCTACATACATTCGAGGGTCACACCTTGCACAAAAAGTGTGTGTGTGTGTGTGTGTGTGTGTGTGTGTGTGTGTGTGTGTGTGTGTGTGTGTGTGTGAAAAATGAGACTGGATACGAATCCGTGTTTCGTATCCAGTGTACTCCGTATTATAAACTAGGATTTGGCCAGTCTTTCCCAAAGGGGGCTTTCTCGGCGGGTTGTAATGGTAAGACGGACGGGAAGGAGGGGGGGGGGGGGGGGGGGGTTTTGTTGGTTTTGGTGG